>JAWNMO010000557.1:8407500-8765000 GCA_035043915.1 Drosophila paramelanica | reverse complement strand
TACGCACCTTTGGAGCTAACAATGCCTTCAAAGGGATTGGAGAATGTCAAATGGACGTCCATGTGATCCTTACCGCACATGACCTCCAGTGAGACTATGTTTGGCATACCATCTGGCCGATCCATGGGCCACAGTTCATTACCAGCTATGACTAAACTAAACTGAAAGATAAAATTGACACAATTTATTAATATAAATATGTGCAATAATCAGTATCAGATTTACAAAAGTCTTTTGAAACCACTTAAAAATATTGTTTAAACCACAAATTATAAGTACATAAAACCACCTTACAATAGTTTTAAGAAAGTTTTTAGTCACCATACCAAAGAGCTATAAAAAAAAAGACTGAACAAACGTCTTGATATAGTTTGAAACCAGCTCACAATTGGGCTTTCAACCATTTCTTAAAAGTGTTTAAATTAAACTTATAATGGAGCTTAAAAGAGTTTAACGCCAACATACAAAAGAATTGAAAATAACTTTATAAACAGAGTTTGAAGCGAATATATAAAATAGTTTGAAAACTTTATAAAAGGTGTGTGAAACCAACTACAAACAGAGTTTCTGGTTAAGCCTCATAACAGGGCTTAATAGAGATTAAGGAGATTTAAACCTCCTTATAAAATGGTTATCAGCTACTTGGTAACTCTGAAATAAGGCAATTTATATATAATATACTGAATGTGTAATATAGCTGGCGAATTTCTTGAAAAAATTCCAAAAAACCGAATATGTGAGAACTTATCTTAAAACGTCCTCTTAAAAACTCGAACGGCTTTCAGCGCTTAATTGACTTTTCTTAATGTAATTTATATTTGCGAAAGTTTGTATGTTGCGAACATTTCTAGATCTTAACTGATGAGACTGACAACGATATGTAGACCGTTATAATTTCTAATTAACGCGATTCCCACTGGCAAACTTGACACCTGCTGCTGCTGCTGCTGCTGCTGCTGCTGCAGCACCTGGCAGTAACAACAAACTGGCATCTCAACTGGAATGGAGCCTCCCCTTCCCTCTGCATTATTCCGTCTCTGCAATGAAAACAACAAAAAAACTTGGATTTCGCGCTCGCAAAATTAAGAGGCAGCCAGTTGATCAGTTAACTAGTTGCTAACTTGATCGCAGGTCCTTCGATTCGAAAATAAGGATGGTCTTCATGGCGGCGACCTTGGGCATGACTCTAAATCCCATTTGATTTTATTTATTTGCATTTTTCTACTGTTTGTTGTTGTTGTTTTTCATTTTTTTTTTAATTATACTTGTTGGCCCCGCCAAACATGTTACCAATAAAAACGAAATGCAACGAGCCAAGTTTCCGCTTTGAGTTTTCTGTTAGCCCGCAATGAGAAAGCAAATTCCAGCAGCAGCTGTGCGGGGTGAAGGGGGGCTGAGGAGCTGCCAGTTTGGCCAGGCAACTCGTCTAGCTGGCTAGCATTTGCATACTTGCCGCAGAGCTGGCATTGCCACATGTGGCAGCTGGATTGTCAGCTCCTCGAGGGGGCATCTTGGCCTGGCCTAGCTCGGCTTTAATTGAACTGGCCAAAAAGTCGCTGCGACCAAATTGCAAATGGAATTTCTTGTTGCACTTGCAGTAAAAGTTGCTCTCCACTTGCCACGCCAAACAGCATTCAAATTTATGCATCCAGCCGCCCCTCCCGGCAGCACGCCCCCGTCCCATACCACAAAAGACTTTGCCTGGCTGCGTTGACCGACAGCTGAGCAGCTCCCAATTGGCCAAAGACGGTGCCCAATTGTCTGCAACGTCCACGGTCCGAGGCTACACTGTCCAACACAGTTTGTCAGTCTTGAAATTGAAATTTCAGTCTTGAAAATGTTAAAAATTAGAAGCAAATACTATTCAACCTAACTAAAATACTGGCAATAACATTTTTTATTTCTTATTATCTTTTTTAAAAAAGATGTAAAAAATACACTGAAATATATTTCATTTTCACAAATACCACAAAATTGTTGTAAAAAATTTATGAAATTTCTATTTAAAAATTATTTTGCTTTAACTTTTATAAATATTTTTATTTCGATATAATGATTTTAATATCTCTTTTTTATAATAATAATTATGTGTATACACTGAGTCAAAAAATATTATTTACCATGCTGATTAACTGAATTTGGTTGAATTGCGCGCAAATTTACTGTGCAAACAAATTAAAAACACATTTGCAGTTTTGATTGAGCAGAACAAGCGAATAATGGAATTGCCGTAGAATAAATACAGAGGCAAAAGTAGTATATAAACCGGATAAGAGTAGTATATAAACAAGATAATAATTTTATCTTGTTAGGCAATTTAAAGTAAAAAACAGTATGAAATAAAAGTTACTAATATTTAACAAAATCAAGCTAAGCTACAGTTACGCGGTTGTCTTGATTATATTATCTGTTTTTATAATTATATATATTTTTTGTTCTTTCTAATATAAAGTGACACAAAGAATTTATATATGAATATAAGAACATTACAAAACTCGGCTAAAGATTTCAATTTTAATAATGATTGGCGTTTTTGCGCGTTTATAATTTCATTTCAAGAGATAGTGAGACTAAGAGCATTAGTCTCTCCTCTCTCTATCATTCTTTCTCTCTCTGTCGCTCTCTCTCTCTCTCTCGCTCTGTTTTCAATTGAGGGAAGAGACTATGCTCTGACCGTAGTTAATGGTGCTATCAGCATGACGCGACATTTTTCGAATCAAATTTAGAGATATCTACACATATGTATTACGTTTGTTATTATGAGACTTGCGCGTGGGGGTGGGTGAGGGTGAGGGGGAGGGGGCAAAGCACAGCTGCTCACGTACAACCGGTTGCGCTATAAAAACGTTGCCGCTGTTGAATTTTATGTTCAGTTACTGAAAGCTCGCCCGGCGTTCGAATATCGTGATAATTCCACAGATTTGAATTACGATTTTTTGTTTTGTTGAAAACCAACTTTATAAATAATTTCACAATGAACCGTTGGGTGAATCGCGTGGCCGTTGTGACCGGCGCCAGTTCCGGCATTGGGGCCGCCTGCTGCAAGGATTTGGTGGCCAAGGGGATGGTCGTGGTGGGTCTGGCGCGTCGCGAAGATCGGCTTAAGGAGCTGAAGGCGGAGCTGCCGGCGGATCAGGCGGCGCGCTTTCACTATCGCAACTGCGATGTGAGCGTGGAGCAGCAGGTGATCGATACATTTGCCTGGATCGATAAGGAGCTGGGCGGCGCCGATGTGCTGGTGAACAATGCGGGCATCGTTCGGCCGACCAACATCACCAACGAGGGCAACAGCGCCGATCTGCGCGCCATTCTCGACACGAACGTCCTGGGCGTTTCGTGGTGCACACGCGAAGCGTTCCGCTCCCAGCAGAGCCGCAAAGTGAACGACGGACACATTGTGATCGTCAATAGCATCGCCGGCCACCGGGTGCCCATTGTCCCCGGTATGAGCCTGAACATGTATGCGCCCTCCAAGCATGCGATCACTGCCATGACCGAGATCCTGCGACAGGAGTTCCTCATCAAGGGCGCCCACACAAAGATCACGGTAGGTCGCACTTGCAAATATACTCTACTGAATGATCAGTGAAATCATTATAATCTGAGGTAAACGTGCAACAATTTGATCACTCGCTTATATTCTAGACAAAATTGAGTATATTATTAGCCAAAAATTATGATGAAATTGACTATATTTTGCCAAATATTTAGAAAGTAACTGGAATATTTATAAGTAATTTTAACAAACATTCAAAAGTTTGTTTTCATATTTAGCCCAAGAATATTGCACAATTTTGTACACTGAAAGTAATATTGAAAATCATTTTTGTTCGATTTCAGAGCGTCAGTCCCGGTGCTGTGGATACTGAGATCATTGACAAGAGCAAGTTGCCCAACATTGGCGAATTTCCCATGTTGCGGGCCGAAGATGTCGCCGATGCGATCAGCTATTGCATTCAGACACCACCAAATGTTCAAATACACGAGCTTATGATCAAGCCAATAGGTGAGAAATTCTAAGCTGATCAGCAAGTGGAACTCAGAGAGAACCCCAAATGGCTACAATGGGTGCTACTTATAGATACTCTATAAACACAATGAACAGCTGATTATTTCCTTACTGCATGTCCAAGTAAAATTATATTTATTAATGTTTTTTATTCTAAAAAATTTAATTATATTTTAAAAACAAACAAAATGTTGTTTTATTGTAAACAAGTGGAAAACTATAAAAGAAAATTAAAGAGCTACGCTTTCAAGTTTTTTATATTTAACCTATTTTGATTTATTCTGATAACATGCAAAGAAACATATTGAAAAGACTTAATCGATTCGAAAATATGAACACACATCTTATCTTAAATTCTCCGTTTCCCTCTCTTACTCTCTTAATTATATTCTCTTACATATGTATGTGTACTTATGCCTTATCACAATATACACAAATTGGAGCGTATACTGTGGTAAACAATCTGTTCCCGATAAGATATTGTTCATAAAACGACCTCAATGTTTGCCTAGATCAAGTATCGAAAGTATTATAATAACTGTGATACAAATAAAGACAATTTTATAGGTAATATATGTGAATACCCTTGAAGAGGGTATTTGAATATTAACACTCAGTATGACACACGTTTGTGGATAAGTTAGTTTTGGATATATATATTTTGAACGAGTGTTGTTTAAAAAAGTTTAGTTTTAAAAGTCAGTTTAGATGCTTAGATTAGTTAACTAGTATGGATCTATATTATTTTTATTGTAATATTTTGTTTTAGTAATGTTACTTTTATATATTTTTGAAATTATTTTTTACTCACCATTAAATGTAAAATAAATATACAGCTACTAAATCTAAGGTCCCACAGCCGTGTAGGACCTTTTTGTGGGCTCCACATGCTGGCGATGTGGACGCTGCGCCTATATCTGCAAAGAAAGAGCGAGACGGAATGGATGAGAATTAAAAGTTCGCTAAGTAATCAGATGCCAAGCATACATATATCAAAATGTCAACACAATAGAGAAGCAAGTGTCTGTGGCAACGTATCTGTGGCAAGGTATCTGTGGCATAGCATCTGTGGCATTTGCCACCTTCAAAATTATGCGGCAAGTCGCTTTTGTCTGTTGCGGTTTGCGTGGCACGTGTGGCAGCTGTAACTCGATAGCAGCACAGTGGTTGAAAGTGAATTGAAAATGCAAATTTAATAAAGCCTCAAAATGGGCACATTTTTAAGGAACAAAAAATCCTATTTTATGTTAAGCTAAAATTATTAATTTTAAATATATTATTAACCAAAAAAAAAATGAAAAAGCAGTATAAAAAAATGTTTTTTAAAAATTAAATTCATCTCCCATGCTTTTCCTATTGCATTGAAAAATCAAATGGCACATTAAATAAATATAAAAATAAAATTGTTGTAATAACTTTACACAAACTACCCTATAAACTTTTTTCTTAATTGTGACTTCATTTTGATTATAAGTAAATGAAATGAGCTGAGAAATGAATATTTTTAATTAAAAAAAACGTACATTTTCGAGCTTCGTAAAAGTTACAAAAAATTAAAGTAATAAAAAAAATATATATTAACATAAGCTGTAGACCAATTATTAAAATTGTAATAATAAGCTTTATAGCCTGTCACAGACAGTAATGTCATAATGTCAAACCCAAGACCAAGTATATTTTTATAAGCATAAATAAAAATTGAATTTATGAAATAAATCATTCTCAGTAATAATCGTATAGATTCAAAAGAAAATTTAATTATAAATAATACGAACATATATTATTTATTTTGTTGGTTTGAGAAATTTAATGACCATTTGTGTACACTTCCTTCCACTGTGCGGCGCTTGCAACTGCCACTTAGTTGCCGTCGAGTGTTGGCGTGAGTGGGTGGCGGCGTGGCGAATGCGGCTAATGAAAAGAAATTGGCCAATTGCGAATTTGTCTGCTGGGAGAGCTTGACGAATGCGATTGCCGAGTGCCGAGTGCGAGATGCATTTTGCCCGTCTCTCACGCTTGGTCCAGTTAGTCGTGACCCACAAAGCAGAGGTTAAGAGCACAAGCCGCAAATGCAATGCGATTGGGCCTGCGAGGGATGCATCAGTGGAGTAATCGATAAGCGATTAACTCTCGAATGACTACAAACAGTTGGCTTGCGGGCAAATATTTCGAAACTCAATGGAGAAACACTATAATTTGCGGTTCAATCTGATGGGAATCAAGTAAGTTGAGAGTTATCGAAAGCTTTCGAGAGTTATCGAGAGCTACTGAGTGACATCGATACAAACAAGTGAGATTGCTCTAGTCGGGACCGCCCGACTAGAAGATACCCTGAACCCAGAAATGAACAGATACACACAAACTCTCGGCAGTTGATGAGTATTGAGCCTGTTAAAAATAAAAAATAAAATTTACTAATAATTACCAATAGAAAAATAAATACTCCACAAGCGGGAGTTGAACTCGGTACTACCTCCGTAATACGATGCACAACTCTTACCAACTACACCACACTACCGCATTTTTCGCGAATGATATAACATTACTTAACCATCGCAAAAAGTCGAGGAAAACGAAAATTTTGCAGTTGTCATTAAAACGATACAAATTAATAAAAATAATAATTATAAATAAATAAAAACATAAAAGAATTCGGACATTTACTACCATACCAGCGCTGAGGTTCGAACCCGAGTCTTTCACGTTGTCCGTCACAAGTCTTACCAACTGGACCACGCTCTTGCTTCGCTTCGCTGTGCTAAAACTCAATTTAACCGTTGCAAAAAAAAAATTCCTAGAAAAACGCAAGACAAATTTTGCATATGCATATGTATGCGTGCACATGTACACAGAAATTGCCAAGCAGCTGCGTTTTCCCCCACTACTGAAAATAGATTCTTGATTTGCTCGTAAACTAAATGTACGATCGTTATGAAATTTTCAGGGCTTATTCAGATCATCGAAATGTATCTACAAACCAATTTGCACGTGTGTAGTATTTGATTTACTTTGTTTTTTTGGTTTTATCAATATTGTGGGCGATTGGGGGGAGGTATCCAAAATCTGAAACATTCAAATTCTTCGTATGTTTTACGCGAACATAAAAAAAATTTGGTGGCTCTAGCTTTAGTAGTTTGGGAGTTATGCTTAAAAAAACGAGTCAAAAAAGCGATAAATATCGATAATAAGAAAACGGAAGGAGTTATCGATGTTTTGAAATAAACTCGATCTGCGTATGGAATATACGAACCGAATGAGACCAAGATCAGCTTTCTAGCTTTTGTAGTCTCTGAAATCGACGCGTTCATACAGACGGACGGACAGACGGACAGACGGACAGACGGACAGACAGACGGACATGGCTAAATCGACTCGGCTAGTGATGCTGATCAAGAATATATATACTTTATGGGGTCGGAGATGCTTCCTTCTGCCTGTTACATACATTTGCACAAAACCATTATACCCTTTTTACCCATTTTCAATGGGTTCAGGGTATAAAAAGAGATGTGTCAAGAGTTCGAGAGAACTCTCAAAGCTTATCGAGAGTCACAAATGATATATAAAGCTTAAAAGAACTAGCAGGCATTATCAAAAGTGCGATTAAACTATTATAAATAATCGAGAGTAATATTGACAATTATCAAAAGCTATCAAGAGATGCTTAAGCTGTAAATGAGAATGTAAACCTTTCTTGTTTGTGTTCTCCGAAAATAACACATTTTCCAGTCAAATCCCATAAAGTTGTCTGTGGTCCATCATCAAGACTCGACGCAGGTTCAGGTCGCACGAACAGGCAGCCATAAACAAATTGAAATTGAATAAACGACAAGGCGGCTAATTTCGGTGGACCCAAAACTGAAACCCGTTTCGTGGATCAAGTGGGGGCAGTGGCCCATTGGGGCCAGGGGCCAAAACCCAATTCCCGCTGCTCAGTTGCCAAACAGCGCTGCAAATTGTGTTAACGCCCCAAAAGCGTGAGCTGACCAAGCAATTTGGTTTATGATAATCGCAAGGTATCATTTCCAGGAACTTCAATTTGGTATATACAATTTTGAAAAATATGCATATATATAAATATAATAATAAATATGATAAATAGGACAGTAAAATGTATCTGAAGGTCATAACTATGACTAAAATATCTTTTGACTTTGACTAACTTAACTCAACATATTTAATTATATTGATTGAATAGAGATAATATTATAAAGATAACATCCCGAAAATCTGAAAAACCCTAAAAATAATCGTTTAGTCACAGTTAAAATAGTTAATTCAGAATAAAAATTCTAAAAAGCTTATGCATAAATTAAAAAGGTAAAATGGCAAATTATTTTCAACACAAAATGAATAAGAGAAATTCCAAAATTTTTATTGCAAAATGCCAAAAATCAGCACAAAACAGTTTGATTCCAATATTAATATGTACATTTCCATACAAAACTTAAATTTTGTATATAATTAAACCATAAAGAGTAGAGAACACGTTTTGAAATAAAATATTTATACATATCTATTTATTTTTATAAAAAGTTGATCTGAAGAAACAAAATAATGTTCTTTTTAAAATTGAGCAGAGTTTTGATCAACTGCATTTGCTGAGACAACTTTTACCTTTTAAAAGTTTTCAATTAAGTCGAAAACATAAAGATGAACAGATCTGAAGCTTCGCATAGAGATTAACCAAAACTTTTGTTCGTTCTGGAATTTTTGATAGACTGCGCACTTTCACTGCGGTTGCTAAGAAATTTTGAAAGAGCGTTTGCCGACATGGGCAAGTGAATCATGCAACCAATCAATCAATCAGCCAGTCAAACAGACCAACCCACATTGGAGCAATAATAAAAGCGAAGCAAGGCAGAAAAAAACATACCAAAAAAAAAAAACCAAAAAATTAAATAAAAATTGAGTTGAGCTTGTTGTATTTATTTTTCTCTTTTATGATTGCCTGTGTTTGCACACTTTTACCGCAGAACGGGAGGCTGGAGGCCTGGTAACAACAGGTGAAAATGAAATCGAAATTGTTTGTGCGAGAAGCTGCTTTCAATCGATTTGTGAGCCGCAGTTAGACAAAAGCGGACACCATCGGCTGCCAGATGGGCAGGTGGCAGATACAAGATACGAGCCAAAAGATACAAAGATACAAAATGCAGATACAGATACAGTTGCTCACTTCCACCAGTCATTGTTAAAGCTGAGCTGCTGCTTGTTGTTGTTGTTGTTGTTTTTATTGTTGGCTTTGAATTCAAGCGCAAAAATGCGGTCAGAATCGCGCGCAGAACTGTAAATTGTAAAAACGTCGAAATAGCAGCAGCAGCAAAAACAAAAACAACAACAACAACAGCAGCAGCAGCTACAACAATGAATCAATAGAAATGCGATTTAACAACGGTAAATTGTCTGCTTAAAAAGTTTATACATATTTTTTTTCTATATATTTTTTCAACACTTTTTTTTCATCTTCTACTTTTTTTTTGTATTTGTATTTGTCTTTAATTTGAGCCCAATTAATTTCTCTTTTTTGGGCAGCGCTTTTCACTCTTTGGCTCTTCTTAACTTGGCTAATTGGCCGCCGCCGGACCGGACCAGACAACGTGTAGACCACATTACAATATTTCTTCAATATATGTATATTTTTTTGGGTTAACGGTAAAGAACACCTGAGTTGACGTTAATGTTGTTTTTGTTGCACACTCAGCTGTTGATTATTAGAGAAAACAAGAAGACAAAATTACAGGAAAAACTATTGCGTTGCGACTAACGAAGATTCAATACCCTTTCAGACAAAAACTATATATACCCAGAAGTATATTTGAAGTAGTCCATTAAAAAAAAAAGATAACAAACAATAACAATTAAAATGTAAATTTGATTGAATTGGCCTACAATTTACAAAATTATAAGTTAGAAGCAGAAGCAAATCAATAAGTTTGGAATTCAAAAACTTTAATTAATCATGATAATTTTAATAATATTAAGACTTGAAAACAATAAATGGATGCACAGCAAAAACATAAAATATTCCATACTTAATCAATAATGAACATAGAACAAAATACTTGAATTAATTCCACAACTATACAAATTATCCGAATTTGATGAGAGATGATATCCGAAACACGAAAACGACTAATTTTTTTCCAAATAAAAATAAAAATAATATTATATTCTGTGACAAATTCTACTTCCTTTTGTGCGTTACAAATTTCTCAACTTATTTATAAGAGTCGCTTTCATAAAACTAAAGTGGCAACTAGCTGATGCCACACAGCACAGCTGCCGCCGCCGCGTCTAACTGTTTTGCATGTGGCAGCTGCCAACGCTGACCCCAACCGTCCCCCCCCCCCCCCTCTCTCTCTCTCTCTCTTTCTCTGGCCTACCTCCCTCGCTCTTCCGTCTACGATGGTATCAAAGTCAACGCCATGGCGCCCAATTAAGTGCGCCGGAGTGGCCTGGCCTGGCCGGGATCTACTTAAGCCGCGTCTCGTCAGTTGGCCAGGCCTAAATATGTGAGCCAAAGAAAGTGGCAACGCTGTTGGCTGTTGGCGGCGCATGTTGCACGCTTCGCTAACGCTTAATTAATGGTAATGGCAAGCCACAGTCGCTGCCACAGTCGCTGCCACAGCCAGTTGCAATTAACAGTACCGCAGTTTTGGTTACGAATTGGGTGAAGGGGGCTCAACTTGTGGAGCTGCCAGCTGCAACAGCGGAGTGGCGAGCGGAGGGGGGATTGCAGCCTGCCACCTGATATGTTTGGGGGCACATATTCCATTAATAACACATTAATCGCATCGATACAATTGAAATGGAAAAGCAAATTGTCGCGCAGTTTTCACTTTTATTTGTAAACTCGTTTTTTTTAGCGGTTGTTTTTTCCAGCTCTTTTTGAAATTAGCCATCAAAAGCGGCATTTTGGGCGTTTTGGCTTTGGGAAAAAGACCACTTTCCAATCGAAGCGGCATTTTCACACAAGCACACAGCATTAAACGGTAAATCACCGAACAAAACGCAGTTATCTATACATTTTTATGAATCTCTTCTGCTCTTTTAGTGTACTCTGTTTTTTCCGCTACTTTGCCGGTTGTGTTTTTTTTTTTTTAGTTTTTTAAACGGCCACACAATTAAAATTGCACCACATTAACCACAATTAATGTTAATTACAATCCATATAGACTACACAGAAAATGTAGAAAAAATTAAATATAATATAAGAAAAATACATTTTCAAATGCTTCACTTTCTTTTGCACCTGATTCAAATTACACCGGTTTTTAGACCACCCGAACGAACTGGTCTACTTAGTTGGTAACACCGGGCAACAGCTAATGAACATATACATAAATAATATGTATATAGACATACAATCATAAATTACAGTGGTCGCAAACAAAAAAAAGTAAGACTTTCGCAAATAAACGGTATTTTTAATGGCTTTATTCACCTTGAATCTAAAACTCGTAAGTCGTTTTTATTGGTTTACATTTTTTAAGCATTTGGAAAACCGAGTTTTTAAATATCAAAATTTTACCAATTTTAATTTTAAGAATATACATTTTTCTTTTTAATTAAACATATTTTAATTGCAAAATTGGGAAAGTAAACTTTGTAAATTTTCGCTACATTTTGTAATATAGAATAAACCAATTTAATATGTTTATAAGACATTTCTAAAGACTCATTTCAGATATTAAGTAGCTGCATATACAAAAAGTAAAATATGGTTTATTTTGAGAAATACACCAAATAAAATAAATTGGGTTATTTCTCAACTGTTATTTAAAGCGTTTTATTGCAGTGTAAAAAATTGGGCAAATGCCAAGGATCAGAATTTGCAGCTGTGCTTGGCACAAGATGCAAATTGCGTGGCAAGAAAACCAGAGAGGGGCACTAGGCAGGGGGTGGAGGGAGGGGAAGAGAAAGAAGCCGTTGTCGTTTCAAATGTTCAACTGGGTGGTCCCCGAGGACCGAAAACGTGTCAAACGAAGAACTTTACAATTTGGTGTCGTCAAATGCTTTTGGGAAATTTCCGCCACTGGGCTCCATTTTGGAGGCTTTTGTTTTTCGAGGCAGCAAATAGTTGAATGAGTTGTTGCAGCCACAAGCTGCTCTTTATCAGACCCTGCCACATGCGGCCGCAACGGAAGCTGCACAATTTATGGCAATATGCAAATGATAAGCATGTCGCAAACAGAGAACTGCAAGTCCTGAAACACACACAGACAAACACACACATACAGATACTTGTAAGTGAGTTTTACACTTGTTAAATCTTAGCTAGTTTCCACTTGTTTAATAAGTAAATTATTTAGAATCTGATTGTTAATTTAAAGTAATTTAAACGTTATTATATTTTATTTTTTACTATTTTGCTAAAATTTTGAACTGCAACTTCAGATATTTAAATAAAATTAATTAGCAGTTAATAAATTAACTTCAATCAAATAACGTACAAAATAATCAACTTTTAACCAATTAATTGATGAATAAATAAAAAACAACTGGAGAAAGAACGTCTGTGGCTAGGGAATTACAAAACTATCTAGAAAAAAAGCACTTGAATGACACAAATGTTGCACAGTGGAATGCGACGAACACACAAATATAACGTGTATTTAAGTATGTTATCAGGTTGTACCGAGTCTTTATTCATTTACAGCTTATGTCTGAAATTTCTTTTTTCTTCTTTTATTCAATTTTTTTTTCTTTTTTGATTGAAATGCGGATTAATTTGAATCTTTAATGTTGCTTGCATGTTCTTTCAGTTTTTTTTTCCTCGGTTCACTCTCCCTTTTTATTCATTTGGGCTTTGTGCTTTGAGAGATGCAAGAGATTTCCATTTCATTCATTCAACATTTTTTTTAAAAAGAGTGGAGAGCAGCTGGAGTGGTGCGGGAAAAGCAGGGGCAGCTGTAATAAAGATGTTGCAGCATGTAGAAAGGCAAAGAACAGTTAGACGCCAGCAAAAGATTTCGAAGAAATTGTTGAAAACTTGTTGAGCGGCAAATTAACATTTCACGAAGAAAAAGCCAATCGCGTGTTTCCGTTGCTGTAAATGTATCTTGTATCTTATTAGCTGAGAGTGTGTGTATTCGAATTCTCGCCTTTGCCAAAGACAAAGAAAAAAATACCAAAAATGAGCAGCAGAAGATGGCAATAAGCAAATGGCCAAAATCAAATCGACTTGATGCTCATAAATTATGCGTTATCACAGAGCTGCCAAGGCGACTGAGGGGGGAGCAGCGCGGGGAAGAAGCGGAGAAGTTTTGACTCAAACAAGTTAATGTTGTTGGCGAACGAAAGTCACACCAAGGAACAGAAAAACAGAACTCGCAAACAATGAATGAATTTCAAATGAATTCAAATGACAATCAACAGCCAAGCTGCAAAAAAAAGCAAGATCTATGAGCTCACAGAAACTACCAACAAAAAAAGTAAAAAATTTAAAATAAAATAAAATGAAATAAGGATGAAAATGTTGGCGAAGTTTCAACACACTTGCGGACACTGGAAATATACTAAGCCAAGTTTCATGTTGTTTTTTGTTATACTGTTATTTGGGTGTTCGCGCTATTAAAAAAATTTAAATTGATTTTTTGTAGAGGATTTTATAAACCCAACTTTAAAATGTCCTATGACATATTGTAATATTTGAAATTCTTGAATTAGGCACAAAATACTTAATATGCGTTAAAAGTTTTTAATGGAAATCAGAAATTCATAGTTTTTTATTTATAGTTTGCTAAGCAATTTTTTTTTATATACAATTTTTTTACTTTAAATTGATTCAACAATATTAACTAACCGAGAACGAATTCTTTCTTTATTTACTATTATTGGGTAAACTGGCCTGAAATATAGGTATAAAGAAATGTCACATTTCAACCGATGGAATATGAATACCCTTTGCTAGGGCATAAAAACGGGCGACAATCTATGCTCGTAGATCAAATAGATGCCAGAGACTTGAACTCGTCACGTCTGCTTAGGGAGATTTAAGCTGGAAAGCAAATGATTTGAGGCCAAGAAAAAGATACACACACACACACACACACACAGATGCAGCTGAACTCCGTTTGCCAACTTGCAACAGATGCGACAACAACAACGACAACGACAACAACAAAAACAACTGGCAACTTGGCATTGCATTTATGGCCAAGTCGCGTGTTTCTTACCTGTCTCTCTTAATGTGTCTCTGTGTGTTGTTGTTGTTGTCTGTGTTTTTTTTTTTTTAACTGGCGCGAGGAATTGAGTTTATTGTGCCACCGCGCGGCGTTCTTTGGTTTGTCGCATCAGCTTGATTAGAATTCGAAGTAGTTAACGGTGCATTTAATGCGCTCCAAGACGGATCAAATGCATTTAACACCGATCTTGGCTATAAATGTATGTGTGTGTGTGTGTGTGTGCTGCTACTGGTCTTGTGTGTATTGTTTGATTTTGATTGATATATGAACTCATTAGGCTCACATTAAAGTCTAATTATCATCAATACACTACGAGAGAAAAATGAGCGCAAACAGAAAAGCAATAAAAATAATTACCAAAAATGATTCTACTTTTACGAATCGATTTCTTTAACTTTACTAATTTTTGTGCTTTAAAAAAGAGATTAAACAGAAAAAGTACTCCCCATAAAAAGTTATAATATATTGATCAATATATTGATTATTAAGTCATCATTTATTTTTATTGTTTCTGAAGGGTTTATATAAAAATTTTTTACTCAATAAAATAACCGATCTTAAAATTGACAAATCAATTGAAAGCATTTAATAATTAATAATTAATCTGAAAGTGTATTGATCGAAATTCATATTATATTTGTATATATGGCAAGGATCCGAGTTTTAATGAGAGAGCAATTATAAAGTTAAACTTAAATTGGCAACAAATCAATAAATCGGAACAAGCTATTCAAAATTAGTATTAAAAATTGATTTCTTTTTTCCCAACCTTAAGAAAAGTTTTAAAAAATTCATCCATTCATTCATAAAAATTTACTTAATGATAAGTTATATAAGCAGGATAAGTAAATAGGAATATTTTCCCATTAAGGGTTTTTTCTAAGTAAAATCAACTACTTCGTACTCTTATATGGTCTTTAACTCTTATATTGTGCACTTACCGTTGAAAAGCAAATGTCCTCGTGTTGAACTCTCTCTCTTGCTCGCACACTCCTGGCGGCCGCTTGAAAGCTTTGCAGAAATGAAGAACTTTTTGTGATGATGCGTTGCGATTTTTTTTTTGTCTATGTGTTTGCGTTGTTTTATTTGTTTGCTTGCGGACTAAAGTTTACAGCAAGGCATAAAATGCACCAAAAAATGTTTTAAAAAAACGGGTAAATAAAATAAATAGTAGAAGAAGACGACGAAGAAGCTGATGATGAAGTGAAATCGACAGAGCGCTGCACAACACGTAACGTAAATAAGAACCGATGAGGAGAGAGAATAACCAGCCAAGCAACTCTCGTCAAGTGAGAGGGGGGAAATAGTTGTGCGAGAGAGAGTGCGAGGCGGAGGGGAGTCATATTATAAGGTATTTCTCACATTGAAAAGTTGAAAAGTCCAAGCGGCCGATGATGATGCCAACTGATTAGTGATTAGTTGCCATTTGACACATATTTATCGCGCACTTGCTCCCTCTCTCTCTCTTTCTATCTCTTTCAAAAATATTTTCGTTGGGATGTGGATCAGTGGCAAAGACAAAGACAGCAGCAGGAACAACAGCGACACAAACAGAGGTGCATGCGTCTGTGTGTGTGTGTGAATGGGAATGTGAATGGCATTGGGGATAAATTGTCAATAAGTAATGAGAAGTGTGTTTGCTGGCAGCGGGGTGGGGGCGGGTGCCGTAAATCATGACAGGCCACTTTTTGTGGGTCGTTCGTCTGTTTTGATTTGTGTGATTGTTTTTATATGTGTACGTATATGTGTGTGCAATGGTTCTTATGATTATGCTCGCTGCTCTGAAAATACACATTTTGAAAAGCTGCCTGCGCATCCGCAATGAAAAGTTTTTGGATTTTGATTTTAAGAGAGAGAGAGAGAGAGATAGAGAGCGAACACATAGCTATTGTGCTAATTGGGAAAAATTAGAAAGCATGAAATGCCGAATCCGCTTGCCCGCAGCACCTATGCAACCCCCTCCAAGCACCACCCCATCCCGCCCGACTGGCTGCTTAATCGACTCTGTGCAGCTGCAGCGGTATTTAATGCAACTGTTGATTCTTCTATTTCCACTTCTTCGTTTTCTTCGCAATTTAGCCTGTATCCTATTTGACTGATTTGAGTCCAATTGGCATCCTTGAAACGCACAACTTTATTTTTTTTTGGTTTATCTTAAATTTTTCTTATTTGTTGTTTACACAATAAATTAAAAAACAAAAAAAATTGCGTTTACGAGTATTTTTTATATGTTAATATTTTCTTTTTTTGCTATGCAGTTGTTTGTTTTAAGTGCTTAATTACCCGCTCAGGGTTAACTTATGTCTGACAACATCAACAAAAACAAGAACAGTGACAACAACAATAACAACACTCACTTCACTGCGTTCAGCACCAAGTCTCTATGTGTGTATGTGTGTGCGTGTTTTTGAATAACGGTAATTGCGAAAAGAACAACAACAACAAAAAAAGATATAAGAATTTTATACACTGACACTGGCACTGGGCGTCTTGGGCTTAGAGCACGAGACAAAAACGAGACTCGTTCACGATCCGAGCGGAATTCGGTTGCGGGAATCGGATTCGGACTCGGAATCGAATTCGAATTCGGACTCTGTGTTAGATGCGCCAAGCGAGCCAAAGACGTGTGAACTCGTCGAGCGACGAACGCGAAATACACGCGAGCCAGCCAAGATACTTTCTTTGGCCTCGTAATGTAACTGTCGGGAACAGAAGAAGAAATTCAAGACAACACACACACACACAAACACACACAGACGCGAACACAGCAAAATCTGCGACGACGACTGAGACTGTGGCAGCGCCGACAGTGGAGGCAGCCGCCTGTGACTGGCTGCGCCGGCGCTCTCAACGACGCGTCGTCGACGTCAACTGCACAATTGAGCACAGCAGCGCAGCCGCCGCGACGCGTCACCTCGCGCAGCAGCATAGAACTGGCATTCACAGGTTCAATTAGCACTCGTTGCCTGATTAGCTGTACCAATATTGCTGAATCATTTGGTAATTGGGCATGAGAAGAGCTTGCTGCAGCTGTCGCTTTAACTCCTGCAGGATAATATGTTGGCGACAGCGCAGTTGATGCTGACGCGCACTTGAACTTGAACTTAAAGCGCCCAACTAACGGCAGCGGCATTGGCTAATTTGTTGCTGTTGCCGTAACAGAGTTGCCATCCGATTTTATGTTTGTACATTTTTGCGAACTGTGTTCTAATTAAAACTTTTTATAAATCTATGTACAAATGTATATGCGTTTATATTTCTTATTTACAGATATTTTATATCGCACTTATCCACCTGCTGTAATCGGCGCAATCGGCAACCCTGTTCTCAGCACTTGCCTGTGTGCGCTGCGGCTGCTGCTTTGTGTGCAAGTGTGCGTGCTTGATTTAAAGCTGTTGTTGCTGCGCTTGTGCTTTTCTCCGCATTTGCTGTTAGAGACAGAGCCAGTGTAGCCGCTGTCGCTGCCGCAGTCTTAGCTGATGCTGGCTCTCTTTTGCACACACAAACACACACACACATGCTCGCGCACAGAGCGGCAACTGGGCGCATTTCAACGGTAAACATCATGAATGCATTTGGAAAGTGGCTCGTGGTGTTTGCATTTTGCATTTCTTCGCATTCTTTTATGTTTATGTGTGGCTGTGGCTTTTGCTTTGCCTGCGGACTGGCAACCAGCGCACAATTGTGCCAGCAACAACATCAACAAAAACAACAACAACAGCAACGATGCCGAAGACGGCGTTTTCATTTCTCAGAATTGATTGGCCGTCGCGGCTGCTGCAGTCGCGTTCGCATACTCCACACGCCAGCTTTTATTTCTTGGTTGCATTTTTTTGAGCAGTTACCGCTGTTGCTGCTGCTGGCGCTGCCGTCGTCGCTGCCAGGCACCTGTCGTTGTTGCTGTTGTTTTGCAGCTGCAGACGCTGCTTAGACGTTTTGCCCAGTTGCTTCTTTCTGTCTGTCCGTTTGTCTGTCTGTCTGTGCCTTTGCCTTTGCGATTCTGATTAAATAACGTTTGACTTGGCGGGCGTCGACGTCGACGTCGTTGTCTGCGTCGGCGTCTACGCTTTCGTCTCTGGCTGCGTCCTCGTCACCTACCTTGTTTATGCGACACACACACGCACACACAAACATATCGCCAGATCCCCGTATGCAACAGGCAATGCCCGTTTTGAACCGCGAGATAACAACTGTCATTTTGTGTGATCTTTCTTCTTCTTTGTGTGTGTTTGGCTAGGTGGCAACACTTGTCGCCACGTTCACTGTAAATATGGCGTATACTTATTTTGTTCCATTATGAATACAATTTCTGTTGTTAGAATCGAAATATGTCAAAATTTTGTGCAATTTGTAAATGGCGAAATACAAAATATTTGAATTTTGAAATACTTATTTTTTTGGTATTTGATAGATAATAATTTATAAACATTTATTAATTAACAAAAAATTTGATGTTTAAAAAAAATTTTTTTTTAAGATTAAATATTGAATCACTTTTGGAAATTATAAGCTAAATTTTGAATCCAAACTATTTTTAATTATTTTTGAACAAAAAATAAAAATAAACAAAAAACTATCGATTGCAACTTTTAAATAGAAATATACAAATATTAAAACAGAGCTGTTATATGGCAAAAAAGCAACTGAAAACTGTTTCAAATATAATAAATAATTAATATATAATAATTTGAGAAGAGTTGCTATATAGTATAAAAACTAAAGAAACTTTAATAATAATCAATTTTCATTTTTTCTTGTTTTTAATTTATACTATAATTTATTTATTTATCGATAAGCGTTGTGGCAAGAATCTATTGGTTCGCTTCATTAGCTGTACATGGCGCTGTGTGCAACTTGGCAACAATGTTGCCACCGCTGCACCATCGGCAACAGTTGTCGCTGCACGTTGTGGTCAACGCGGCTCCTTCGACTCGTACTCGCAGTACGTTTGAGTTCTTTTTCAGTTTTTCAACTTCTTCTTTATTTATTTATTTTTTTTTTTGTTTCTTCTGTTTGATTCTGTGCTCATTCTCATTCCCATTCCACGCATGCGCAGTCTACTTTTCAATTTGGCATCATCAGCAACAGTTGCTGCCGTGTTGCTGTTGCTGTTTCTGTTGTTGTTGTTGTTGCTGTTGTCTTTCGTTTCTAGCTTGTTTCAGTTGGCGTGTAAATCTATTAACGTCGCCTCGTTCTATGACTGGCATCGCATCATTGTAATTCCTCAACTCACTTGCCGCCAGTTGCTGCTCCGATTGCTGCTCCTGTCCAAAGATATTGCCAGTTGGCAGTTGCTATTGCCATCGCCGATCGCCTCGTGCCAATTTGCCTAAGTCGACTATTTAACTATTTTTGCCATTTGCCATTTGCCGTTGCTCTTAGCCAGTTGATGCTGCCCCATTTGGACGTGCGACTTTTATCTCTGATTTTATTTCACGGCACGTCGCTTGTGGGGCGTCCTCTTCAAGCTGTTGTTGTAGTTGGTGTTGTTGTTGTTGTTGGTGTTGTTGTCGTGCTTGTTGCCCAGTTAACAGTCAGTCAACGTAGACGAGCGCCACCTGCTTCTTCTGCCCAGTACCCCAATTGCTGACTCTCCTCTCTATTTGCATAGCAGCCACATCGCACAACATACACCACACACACACACACACATACACCACACACACTCGGCACACATTACCGCCTAATTTGTGGCCCATTGTGGGTCACAGCCACTGTACCTGCCCCTACCCCTGCCCCACATGATTGATGAACGACAGTTGTTGCCGCTTAATTGCCACGACATTAGCAAAAGCTGACGGCCTACACTCAACATATGCAGATGCCACTGGAAGGCAATCAGCGGTGGGGGGTGGGGGAGGGTTAGGGGGTCACCAGCAAGACAAAGTACAAGCAGGGGGGTGGGGGAGGGGGGCATCATATGGTGCAGTCAATTAAGTATAGATTAGATTCAAATACTGATGTGTTCCGGTTTTCGATTGATGGACTAGGCAGACATACAAGATAAACAGTAGATAAATCGAAGATACAAATGAGATAAATAAATATATGGACAATAGATAATTAACAGATAAATAAATAGAAGTTGCATGCAGAATAATATATAAATTTATATAAAAATATAAAAAATAAAAATTAAAGCTAAACTATAAAAAAAGTATAAGTAAAATTAAAAAAGAAGACAAAAATACGATATAAAAATTGAGAATACATAGAGATATCTGCATCTATTATATATTGAATAGAGTTAACATTTAACTAGACAATGGACAGATGACAAAATAACAATAGAAATTATAAATTGAAAAGGTAGAAATGAAGTGAAAGTAAGAATGAATATAAATTGAATATATAATTCAGATGTGGACACTATAATTATACAATATATGTATAGATAATATAATAGCAAATAAGAAAAAAAAAGTTGAAAAGAAGAAATGAAGAGATAAATAGATAAAAACGAAATATGTTAAAAATCTGCAAGGGTGTTTGATCTTCGGCAGTTTGCAGCTAAATGTTCTGGCTTGTTGCATTTGTGAAATACTTTTTTTTTTTTAGTTTTTTTTGGCTGTAGACCCCACAGTGCGTTTGTCAGCGGGCAACGGAACTGGCTAATGGAACTGGGGACTGGGACTCGAACTGGGACTGGGGACTCGAACTGGGACTGGGACTGGGACTGGGGACTGGCAGTTGTTATTTGGTTATCTGTCTATGCCATATAAGTCGACAAATGCGCAGTTAGCCCGCTCGGATGATGGCAATGGCAACGTGTGTGTTACGTACTCGTATTTATGATTGGCAGCCAGTTGGCGACTCTTCAAACGCTCTTCAAAGATCGCTTTGAGTGTGTGGTGCAGCCGGCGGTGCAAACACCGTTCGCTGTATAAATAAAAAGCGTACTTACGATTGCCGATGCGGCGATGCAGTCGGAATGCGTTTAGTGGCGACTCAGCCCAGCCCCATCTCTCTCTCTCTCCCTCTCTCTGTCTGTCTTTCTCTCTTTCTATCTCTCTCTCACATGCACACAGTCGCGAGGCAATGTCAAGAATGTTAATGCAGCCACAGCAGCTATCGGCAATGACAACGTTGACAACAACAACAAACGAGCAGAAGAAGAGCTAGACTGGCATGCACGACTACCACATACTCTATTCTATTCTACTTTGATGTTACCAATAAGTGTAAACCAGTCTACTTACACATAATACTTAATTTCTACCCTATGTGCAGCCTCAAACGAGCTCGAACCTACTTCTCAAATTTTTTTCGAATTTCTATTTGAATCTAAAAGACACATCGATTTTGAAATATTTGCAAATATATTTGTTTTTTAATATTTTATTAAGCAAGAGAACTTCCTAGAACCTTACCTTTACTCAAAAATGTAATTCAAATAAAGCACGAAAAAAAATTTGTTTTCCTATAAGTTTTCAATTGAATTGTTTTCTTGTTTGGATAAAAGACGAAAGCTTAACGAATTAAACATTAATGCAAGGTTCGAGCTCTAAACCGAACAAACGTTTTTTTTTTTTTAATTTACAGCATTTTAGGCTACATACATTTACCCAATCAGAAAGAGTTCAACGAAAAAATTATATAAAAATTATGCATTATTCTATAAACAAAAATTTGTCTTAATATTTTCAATTTAAGGGTGCAGAAACATATTTCTTTATACTAATAGTTATTTTAGTTTTTCAATTTTTTTTCAAAGCATTTTTTTTAAATGTAGCGTAACTTTCTAAAAATTGATATATTTACTTATTGTTTATTAGTCCAGCTTTAAGTTGTAATTATTGTCACATACAGTGTTAATATACCCATTCGCATAGTGTGCAGGGTATGACAAATACAACAACTGTAGAAACGAGCTCAAACATTTACTTAATCCATTTCCAATGCAATTGCTCTCGTTCCCGTTCCTATTCCCATTCCAAATCCCGTACCCCTCCTCTCATTCCCCTTGCCAATGCCAATGCCATTCCCATACCCGTTCCCATTGACGTTCCCGTTTCGTGTAGAATTCATCTAGTTTTTTTTTTTGTTCTGTTTTTCACTCATTTTGTTTGTTTTTTTGTTTGCTTCACTCGTTTGACTTTATACAAAATTTACAACTACATAGCTAGATAGTAGGGGCTACAGTTACTTAGAGCTAATTTCCTGGCCGCCAGTTGAGGATTGCTGCCCGGCCTTGGATTGGGACTTGGAATTGGAATTGGTTTGGTCGGGCAGAAAATATGCCATACCGCTGAGCACCACCACCAGGCCGAGCAGCGCCCAGAAGCTGCTGTCGCAGTTGCTGAACAGCGATCGTCCCAGCAAATTGCTGCCAACCACAGCGCCGAGTCGACCCACCATCATTATGAAGCACATGCCCATCGCATTGATCTGTGTGGGATAGAACTCCATGGCAATGGTGCCCACAATGCCCCCGCAATTGCCAATGGCCATTGCCAAAGTCAGCGCGATCACCACCAGAGCAAAGTCCTCCAGCCAGTGGAGCAGCGCCAAGCAAACCACTGTCAGCGCCATCCAAGCGACTGTGGATAAATCAACGAGAAACCAAATATTCAGATAGAGATACTAATAATAACAATGATAAACAAGTCAATAACTATTGATGTAAATTAATAATAAACTAAAGCTAAACTAAAGCTAAAACTACAATTTGAAAAAAAAATATATTTTTTTGATAAAGAGTAAAGTAATTTTGAAAAATTCATAAATTTTAAATGTTTAATCAATTATGAAAAAATTGCCATCCGAGAACTTTACATGTCCAAAATTTTGTTAATTTTTTCATGATTTTAGACCAAAAAAAAATTGATCCAAAAGCTTTACTTGTCAAAATTTGCCATTAATAGCTACCAAAAATTGTACACTCTCAGACAATATGAATTTGCAAATTTAAATTAGTCAATCAAAATTTAATCGAAAATGTTAAATTCGAAAAAAATTAAATTATTTTCAAAAATGCATCTTTTTGAAATTCAAATTCAATCTAGACAACAAATGAACATCAAAATCGGTTCAGATTTGACAATGTTAACGGACAAAATGGGTTTTGGGTTCAAATTGTAGCCAAATGAATAAAATGTTTGATGTGAGATCCGAGATTAGAGATTGGATGGAAAGATGGAAATACTCACGCAGGAGATTCCGCTTGCCAATCAGATCAATGGTGTAGGCGAACACCAGGTAGATGATGGTGAAGGCGGCGCCAATCATGATCATCACCTGGTAGGTGGTGATATCCGCTTTCATGACGCAGCTGCCGTCGGCGTCGAGCGTTGTGTCAGCGGCGGCGTTGAAGCTCTGTAGGACCGTGCAGAGGACGGAGCCGCGGGAGGTCTCCTTGCCCAGTTCGTTGAGGATGGTGGGGAACCACATGAAGATGCCCTGGGCCATGCCGTAAATGAGGAACTGCATCGTGCAGATGTTGAGCGTGTGGAGGACGCGTTCGCGGTAGAAAAGCGGCACCGTCTGCTGCCAGATGAGACGCACTGCATCCCAGCAGCTGTGCACGCTGGACAAACTGGCGCCGCCGCTTTGGGCTGCCAGCCGCTCAACCGGATAATCGTCCGGTGATCTGCCCGTGTTCTGGGCATAGATTTGCCGGAGCACCAGCAGCGCCTCCTCGTTGCGATTCTGGACGAGCAGATATTTGGGCGTCTCCGGCAGCATGAAGAGTCCGAGCAGCGCCAGCAGCGGCACAGAGGCATCGGTGATGATGAAGAGGCGCCACGAGGCCAGCGGCAGCCCCAAAAGGGAACCGCTCAGCTCCAGCGGCAGAATGCCAATGGCGACAGCTGGAGGGAGGGGATGGAAAGAGGATTGATTAACTGGGTTTGGTTAAATCAAAGAAGAGTTTACTCTTACCCGGCGCAAACATCATCGCAATGCACATGAAGCTGGAGAGGAGCGTCACGTGACGCACGCGCGATCTTCGGCCATGGAACTCGCCGCACAGGCTGAACACACAGGCCTGTCCGCCGCCGATGAAGAAGCCGGTGAGAAAGCGCAGTGCGCTGAGCATCCAGATGCTGGTGGAGAACGCGGACACGATCGAGGTGATCGCACTGAGGAGCAGCGCACAGCGCAGCGTTGCAACGCGTCCCCATGTGTCCGCCAGGAAGCCCATCGCATGCGAGCTGAGCACCACGCCGAGGAAGCCCGCGGATGCGAGGATGCCCTGCTGGGCCAGCGTCGCCTGCAGATCGCATTTAACCAGCGGCATAATCAGACTGACGCCCATAATCTCCACCATAACAGCCATAAAGCAGAGGCCGCAGATCAGCAACAGTTTCACGTGGAAGCGGCCGACGCCCGCCAAGGTGACCGCCTCCTCGAAGCTGTATTCGCGACAGCGACTGGTGCCGTTTTTTGCCACGGTGCCTGCAACAAATAGCAACGCAATCAATTTTCGATCAATCATTTTCAATCAGTGTCATCATTGCAACAGGTCAATCATTGTCAATCAGGGTCAATCTTGTCAATCAGTGTCAATCAGTGTCTTTAAAAATTAAATTTTTTACCAAAAAAAATTGCAAATTTCATTTTCAAGCACTTTACAAGTCAAAAATTTTGCATTTTGGTCAATTTTTTCATGATTTTTACCAGGACATTTGGATACATACTCGTGTGTTATGCTTTTTAGGTTGTGCCCACTAGAGGCGTGATAACCGATTATACCTGAAATCGCAAATCGATAAAACCGACCATACTTGGGGAACTTCATATCCCGGCCACGCCCACTGGCACATAATATAAATAATAAAAATTGTGAACGAGTATAACGCAGTCGGTAACGCCCTGTTTTGTTATACCAAATTTGACAATCGATTTCATATATAAATTTGCAATTCTAAATATAGAGAAGAATAAGTCGCAACGCAGTCAATCAGTGTCAATCACTCGTCAATCAGGTGTCAATCGCGCATTAAATTGCACGCTCATTTGCATAATTGGCGGCGCTTTAAATAACAGCATTTCCTCCCCCGGATGAATCCAGTGGCGAACGCGCTTTTGGGATGGCAGCGTCGGCGACTGTCTCGCCGGGATTGTTGGCGGACGAAGTGCGTCTGCCCAAGGAGCAGCCGCCGTCAGCGTTCTTTGAATCGAAAACATTTCGCCTGATCTCCATATTTCTATACATCAGCGGCATCAGTGGATTGGGCATGATCCTCGCTTTTTACTATCTGCTCTTTTTTGATTCCGGCATGCCGGACATTCATCTCAAGTTTCCCGTCTCCATCGGTGGCCACCCGGTGCAGAAAGTGCAAGAGTACCAGTGACCAGTGAAAAAACCCTCCCCCTACCAGGTAAGTCTTAACCGACACCCAACAACGAGCCCCTAACCCAACCTAACCCAGAAATGTTCACTAATTGGATTTGCCAATGACGCATTAACTTGTGCTGCGCGACGAGCGCATACCCTGCAATTTTAAATGAAAGAATTTTAAAAACTTAAATTTCGCATCATATAAAATGATTAGAGATAATTATTATGGAATTATAAGAAACCAATCTACTATTTTTCCATTTGGCCAATATATTTTGTTAAGTTTTTTTCGACGCCAAATCAAACCAGGTCAAGTGGCCAAAGAAAGGCGCACGTAATGTGAATGGAACAGAGGGAGGGGAGCGAGGGCGAGGGGAGTAGGGGCAGCACTATGCTGAACGGAATCTTATTAGCGTGGCGGTCAAGACGCTGGCCCGGCTTGGCTTGGACGTGACCGGACATGAGGGCAGCGCTCAAATCGCTTGACCAGCAGCAACAACAACAATTAGGGGAAGAAGTAGAACAGCTGGCTGAAAAGAAACCGCAAAAAAATACAAGTAAAAACGTTGCAATCGGGTGTAGCCGACTGCGCGATACTCGTTCACAGCTTTAAACAGTCGAAAGTGGTCTTAATATATCGATATTTTAATTTGTAAATTTAGATTTATATTATAGATTTATATGGTAATCAAAGTTATCGATTTTCACACTCAAAATTAAAATCAAAATACTTTTAGTTTGATCAAGAATCATTAATCTGTCTTAAAAATGAGATAAGCAGATTTTCGAATTGCCACGCCCCTGGTGGGCGTAGCCAAAAAAGTCTCAAGTCTCTAGCTGCAATAGCGTCGAACATAATTGCGTTCGTATACGAACAGAGGGACGGAGAACGAACCGAATATACTCTTTTCACTTTGTGAACGGGTATAAACACCGCAAATGTGACAATGCGTTGGGGCAAAAGCGCCGGCAATTGGCCGCCGTTATTCAGTACGCCTCCAGAGACGCCGCGCCGTGGAAGACCGCAGATTTGAACGGTTTTGAAAACAGAACAGAGACTAAAACAGAACAAACAGTTCTTTTATCCGTTTTAACGATGACATCATCGAATATGATGTCCAGCCTGGCCGAAGTGGTCAAGGAGGCCAAGGACGAGGAGATTCAATTGCCCAAATCAAACGATTTCTTTGAATCGAAAACATTTCGCCTACTCACCCTGATCCTCTACATGGGCGGCGTCAGCGGCATGGGCCTCTCCCTGGCCGTCTACTATCTGTTCATTTGGGACTCACGCATGCCGCCGCTCCCCGTGTTCAAGCACACGCACCCCATCGGCTAAGCGACCCCTAGCAGCTGCTGGCAATCATCAACAATTGAAATATTTTTGGGTGAGTGTTGTGCATGGTCAGGGGTCTAAAGCAACTAGAGAAGGTGGCTCGCGGCTTTCGCTCACATTTATTTCCACCTGCGCTAACCACTGGGATTAATTCGATGTCAGCTTTGATGGGGTGTGCGGTCGAATGCGTAGGGTCTACGCTGTTGGGCTTAGGAGGAAGCGATCAAGGTAGGATCCAGGCTGTTTGGGGTAGGGCGTTAGACGTGGGTGGTAGCTTCTTTTTGGGGGTAGGCTGCTGGGTTAAGAAGGTAATGGAGCATTGTTCTGGGTAGCGTCTAGGCTGTTTGGGTAGAACATTAGACGTAGGAGGTAGCTGCCTTTTTGGGGATACGTTAAGGAGGTAGCTACGGTAGGGCTTAGGAGGTAGCGTCTAGCCTAGACGGTGGCTCCAGCATGTTGGGGTGTTTAGTGTAGAATATTCGGCTAGGGCTATAAGTAAAAGGTACCTCAATCTTCGAGGTAGGATGAAGGGTGCTCGGTATAAGTACTTCAGTCTAGCAGCTAGGATATATAATAGGGTATTCCGACAGGGTGATGCGGCTAAGAAGTTTAATGAGATTGTTTATAATATAATGTTTAGATAGAATGTTTAATGTGTATAATTTAGGATTCCTATACTAGGTATTGGGGACTCGGATGTATCATAAAGTGGGCTGGGTCTGAAGGAGAGTAGAGTCACCAGTAGTAGTAGAGTAGTACGGCATAGGGTGCTTAGAGGTAGATTAGAGATAATGTGCTAAATAAAGTAAGTTGGGAACGAAACTGTTAAATGTAGGGTGTTAGATGTAGGGTATATATTAAATCTAGGGTATTAATTCTAAGTTGGTTGATGTTGGGTATTAAATCGAGGGGTCTCGGCCATTCGTTATAGGGTATTGTGTGGTTGTTCTGCATAGGCTGCCGAGTCTAGGGCATTACTTGCTGCGTTGTCTGGTCTCTAAGCGCTAGGTTTGATGTAGGCAAGAACAAATAAGCAAAAAGTTGACAGGCACGCACAAAACTAATCCGCTTTAGCACGTTCCACTAAATCGCAGGGCAGTACCGCAGGCAGGCAGGCGGCTCTGCGCTGTGTTGGCTTGCGTCAGCCGCGTCCGATTTTGATTTAATCGACGTCAGCGTCAATGGAAATGAAATCAGTAATCGGTGCGACGCATAGCGAGCCAGGCGTCTAAACCAGATCAGTTTTTCCCTAAGGCAGCATTCAGGATGTCAGGCGAAACGCCAGCGGTCGATGCAACCGCTGCCGCCGCCAATCTGGCCAAAATTGTCAATCTCATCGGCTCCAATGTCCGCGACGAAGAGCCAACGACAAGAATCGGCGCCAGTTCGCGCAGCGTTCGCCTCGCCAGCAGCGGCACCCCACGACGCTCCCCGTACTCGTATGTGCCCAAATCACCGCAGCTGGAGGAGATTGTTATCGCCGAGCCGACCTGCTCGGAACGCTTTGCCCGCTATTTCGTGCTGGTCATCTATCTGTGCGGCCTGTGCAGCTTGGGTTTCTTTCTCTCCATCTACCACATCTTCTTCTGGGACTCGCGCATGCCGCCAGTCTACAAGGGTGGCAAAAAGGGTCCGGCTTTTGGCTAGTCCCAGATGCCCCTCCTGTTACCTGTTGGTAAGTGGCGCTAGGGAACATAGAAGGTTTCTTCTTTATGCTAAAAGGGGATTATTTGAAAATGTTTAAACTAAGAAAATTTCCTGCTTTCAACTTTTTTCTATATGCGCAGTAAGGGTGTCATATATATTAGGCGTCTCCGACCTAAGTTAAATATAAATATTTGTATTCTCATACCCTGTTGGTTTCTTAATGAAACTTGTCTCTCAGTTTTTAAAATTATATTAATGACACTTTACATTGTTTTTGCTCTTTGTTGCAGGCATTAACAATGTCAGAGTCGAATGGATCAAGCCACTTTATAATATATAGAGACCCTATAGAAATATATATCGCAACAGCTGCTAGATGTAAACTCAGAAAAATCGCCATTCCAATTCCAAGTACGAGACGAATTTTATGTCGTAGTGTTTTCTTCTTTACATGTTGTTTTTAAATATTTTTTGAAATAAAGTATAAATTCTTGATTCCATAAATTTTATATTTTTAACTATAGTGGGTAAAAAGAAAAGAAATTATACAAATATATATACAGGATAGCTGTTAGTCGACTAGCATTCCGTTTTTGCTTTGCCGTTTGCTAAAGTTTCAGTTATAACAGAATTTTATCGCACTTGTAAAGTCGCATGATTTATGCAGCTACTCTTAGACGAGTATAAGAGTATGCACATAAGCCCACTTATACGTTATTTATGACTGCAATACAGTTGGGCAAACAAAGTTAAGGAGTATATCAGGCTAATGTGCTTACTTACAGTTGTTTGTTGTTCAAGGTGCCGCGACACCTGCGACGGCAACAAAGATTCCTTGAGGGCCATTTCACAAAAGAAAAAAAACTCACACACACACACACACACAAATAATGTTGCAGCCAACCAGGGTGTGGGTGGGGGGTGCTAGCACTGGAACTGGGTGTGTGTATGCGTTTGGCCTACATTTTAAGCGAGCCACATGATGAATGTGTGTGTATAAGTGTGTATGTGTGTGTGTGAGTCTCGCTTATACAACAAAATCAATGGCCAACGCTGCAATCGTTCGGCGTCCAAGCCGATGTCCGCTCTCGCTCTCTCCCCTGTTGGTGCTCTCTCTCTCTCTCACTCTCCATCTCTCTCTCTCTCTCACTCTCTGTGTGATTAGCTGTCAGTTGCATTCGTTTCGTTGTCCTAGTGACCTAGTTGCAGATTATTAACCTCCAGCCAACGATAACCGAATGCCCGGCCGAATGGCCGAACACTGCCGAATCGAAATAGAAAACAAGTAAAAGTTTTGCAGCGCTGAAAGGACACGCGCACAAATACCCTGCAGCTAAAAATGTAATACAAGAGGTAAATTCCAGATTCAGTTTCAGATTCAGATTCAGTTAATATGTAGGAAGATCGCTTTTTGTTGCTAAGCTTAAAACAAGGTGCGCCAGTATAACAGAATAGAAGAGTGAAAGAGGAATAGAGGGAATTTGGGTGGCATAAAGTTAAACGAAGAGCGAGAGAAAAAATAAAAATTTTGTAGAAGAGACTTTTCTTAAGTTGAATTAGTGGCACTAGGGACTTTTTTAATCATGTACATGGTAGGAGAGTTAGAAGGGAATTCTTTTTGCACACGGATGTGGTAGTTGAAAGGGAATTTTTATGACTAGAAGAACATGTGGACATAGATGTAATTCCCAAAATTTATTTGCTTTGATTGTGATTTTCTTTTACATATTAAAAAAAAGGGAAATTTTAATAGTAAGAGCATGTGCACTTAAAATTTAACAATTTGTTTGGTTAGTAGTAGTAGTAGTTGCTGAACCATAAGATCAAAGTCGAAGAGTGTATGTAAAAGAAAGGAAATTTGTTTTATCACAAGTACATAGACAGTAGAAGACAATTTTTTCTCGGCAGAAAAAAGGGAATTTTTATGAATTTCAAAAGATGTGTACTTATAATTTGTGTTTTCCTTGTATTCTTCAATAAATGTTAAAAATTCAATGAATGTGAAATCCAAAGTTTTAAATGCAAGTGCATGTTACCCAGTTGGAAAATTTTGCAACTACAGGGTATTGAAAAGTAATAAAGCAGCGCATGAAGCTTGGCGGCGAAGGTGCAGGTGCAGGACAGCAAACAGCGAAAGTTGCCCAAGTAAATTGCACAAAAAACAAATACAAACAAGTGCACATACACACACACATACATATACATACATACATGCACAAACATTTTTGCATTGCCCGCTTTTGTCCTTCGCAACGCCGCCAGCGAAGGTTGCCAGAGCATGGTCACACTGACAGGCCTAAAGATTACACTAAAGACAACGGCAACTGCAACTGCACAGACACACAAAAACAAAAACCAAAAAGAAAAACAAAAAATTGAATAATATAAACAAAAATACGCGAATATTTTTGAAACATGTTTTTCATACAATTTACGCGCCAGTGATTGATGCTAAACTTATTTTGAGTTATTTATTTATTAATCATCTTTCTTTTCGGCGCAAAATCAGGCGCGCATTTCCGCATGCAACAACAACAACGACAACAAAAACGCGGAATGCGGGGAGGGGGACGTGGGCGTCGCGGTCTTGACACATAAAGCAGTGACAGGCCTCAAGACGTGCCAACGTGCTGCTGCGGCTGCCGCAGACTTTACCCAGGCTGTTTTTGTTATTGTTTGGAATGCCAGCGGCGCGTGCCAGTTCCAAATTGCGGACCGCATCCAGGCGTCGATGTCGACGCCGACGCCGACACCGCAAATTTATATGTAAATGGAAAATGAGCAGCAAGCGGCTGGCGGCGTAGAGTAAACAGGCATTTTATGAATGAAATTATATGCGAAAATTGCGCAAAAAGCACAAAAAATAAAGGAGCAGCGCAGCGCAATGGAGGATCGCAAGGGCTGTGCACAAGCGAGAGTATGAGAGGGAGATGGAGAGAGAGAGAGAGGCGTGCGAGAGCATGCAAGGCAGCCTGACACGAAGGCTAAGCCGCACGAAGTGCAGCAGCCGACGAACAGGCGATGCCGATGCCGATGACGATGCCGTTGGCTCCTGCATTGACAGAGGCAGCAGCTGAAGCAGCAGCAGCAGCAGCAGCGGCAGCAGCAGAAAGGCTCTGCTTACGGCTGAAGCTTTTTGCGCTGGGGCGTCATTTCGCTTGCATTCGCTCGACGCGTCGGTTGGCAGCATTTTTTTTAGCGCGACTGCGACGACGACCGTTAACTTTAACTGTTTAAGACGAGAGCGCGTCGACAATAACAAAAAAAAGCAACAACAACAAACTACAAGAACTTTTGCATTTATGTACAACAACAATTTAGACTAACAAAATTGCACTGCCAAACGCAAAAACAAAGCGAAGATTCTCACATATCAAAACGGAAAAAGTGCAAATGCAATAAATAGAAGTTAAATAAGCTAACAAAATTAAAATCAACCAATCAACAACAACAACAACAAAAAATCAAAATTATAAACTGGCAACGAAATCAAAAAGGGTAGCAACAAGAATCAAAAACAAACAACAACAACAACAAAAACAACGAAAATGAATTCCAAAGTCAACTCGCTGGAGGAGAAAGTGAAACTGCCGCCGACGGAGACAATAAGCCGTTGCTATCAGCCGCAGCAGAGCAATCGTAAGGTCATCCGCATCCTAACGGTGGCCGTCTATGTTCTATGCGTATCGCTGGCGGCCATAATGCTGTCCCTATATTATATATTCATATGGGATCCGACCATACGGCCGTTTGTAACCAAGGCCAATCAGTGCGGTAAGTGGCCAAAAAACAACGAATCTGTCGGCAAAACTAGCGGCAAATGCCAATGCCCCAACTAAGTCGAAGGGGGATGGGGGTGAGAATGGGGATGGGGGTGGGGGTGGGGTTTGGTCAACTGATGTGTTCGTTAGGGGCTGCGGTCTTGCCGCTAAATCAAACTGGGACACAGACTTTCAACTAGGCTACAGCCAAATTGCATATACAAAACCCACACACACACACACACACACCACAATTTTAGGGGTTGGGGGCCTTAACAATAACGGTAACGGCTCGGAACGCTGTCGTTTCGTACCGGAAGGGCGTGAGAGTTCGCCTTGTTGCTGTATTTATTGTTGTTGTTGTTTTTGTCGTTGCTTTTTTCAGTTTTGTAAATCAACTCGAAATTAGGTCAATGGGCTATCTCACACACATGCGTGGTGTATGTGTGCGTGTGTATGTGTGTGTGTGTGGGTAAGTGGCTGCATGGCTTTTGCGGTTCAATAAACGCATTGCAACTAGCCATGAAATTGGCACAGCCTTAAAAATATTGGTTAGCCAAATAGTCGGGCCGGAACAAATGTGCATAATATATTGCCAAATTTATTAATAACAAGCAAAGTGTTTGCGACTAGCACACACACTGTACTATAGACACACACACAAACACCCTAAAACTTCTAAGACAAAATGGCTTTAAGCCAAACAAAATCGGTACCTTTTTTTTTGTGAATCATAATAAGCCCTACTTTGAACCCAAACCGAACCACTGCATTTTATATACATTTGCACAAACCCTTTTGTTAAACCCTTTTAATGGGTACAGGGTATACGAATTGATTTCCCGTTCTCGTAGTGAAAAGAGTTTGTGAAATGTCTGCTGTTGAAGCTAGAAACTCGGAACTTGGAATATATTCTCAGATAAAGTGTAAAGATTTGTATCTAAATTTTGATATGTAAAGTTTCCATAATTATAGCAAAACTGAAACGCTTTGCTCATTTCTTGGCATTTTGATTATGATTCAACATATTGCTTTTTTGTGCATTTAAAATATATGCATTATTGAAAGGATTTATTTTATTTTTAAATTTTTCTCTTACTTATTAAAAAAAATTTATTCAATATTTATGGATAATGGTTGCCAAAATTAGTATAAAAACAACAAGAAAAATGATTCTAAGGGGGTCAAATTTTTTTCTAAAAATTATGCAAAAATTGACAAAATTTTGGACATGTAATGTTCTCGAAACTACAGCTCTAATATTGCAAAATCCCGTAACTTTGTCAAAACTAAACCGATTTTTATGTTTGATGGCATTTTGATCATTGTTTGTCTCTAGAAAAATTATGTTTCTATTATGAGAAATTAAAATATTCTTGAATTTTTTGTAGACAAAATTGTGATACCCGAAAAGATAGCGATACGCCTGTTAAACTCATCGGACATCAGCGCAGAGCAGTTCTACAAGCACATCCTCGAGCAGTACCGCATCCTCAGCCATCGCCAGATGCAGCGCCAGCAGTTGCAGCATCTGCAGCTGCAGCAGCTGGAGGCGAGCAATCGCTTTCAGGAGGTGTTCGCGACGGCAACCATAATCCAGGCGCATCCGCATTCGCATTCGCACGGACGTGACCCGCTAAAGAAGCCGCTTGGCCCGCTCTCCGCCTCCCTATTGAACATCAACAAAAACATCAACAACAATAACAGCAGCAGCAGCAGCAGCGAGCAGTCGCCTCCCAATGTGGATATATCCACGCACCACATGCCCCTGGTGTTGGACACAACGCAGCATCTGAAGCGCAAAATTCATCGCGGCCACTATAAACATCATCGAGCACGCGCCGGAACCGGGTCCGGCTCCGGCTCCGGCTCTGGCTCCGGCTCTGGTGGCCTCAAGCGGCTAACGGAGCGCAGCGGTACGAGTTCCTTGACTAGCAGCACAGCCTCAGCACCGTTCGCGCTGGGCGAACAACCGACGCCAGCGACACCACATGGGTATATGGACACGCCACTGAATCCGGCTGCCGGCACCATATTGCAGCAGCCGCTGCAGCTGTTCACATCGATGCCCATACCGCTGATCCTATCGCCGAGCAACGGCGAGAAGCGCTCCTCGCACCACAGCCACAGCCATGCGCACGGCGAGCGGCGCGGCGGCGGCGGCGGCGGTTCGTTGGCGCGTCGTCGCACCACAACAGCCACCGTCTCCGGCTACGATGCGCAGACCTATCTCAATCCGTTCCTCACCGGTGAGCTCATCTTCGAGAAGTAAGCGACCGGCCAGAAGTTATCCGGACAAACACACACACACCACACACACACAACGTTGATTAGTTGGCCAAAGTTTAGCTAAAGATACTTTATTTTACTTTAATGTAAGCATCTGGCACGCTCCAGATGAACGCGACTTTTTCCGACTCGGACTCGTCTCATATCAGACACACATAGCCAGACTTCTACACAAGTCTTACTACTACTACTACACCTACTACTACTACTTTCCCGAAAGGAAATTACTACACTTGCACATCGCACTTGCATCAGATAAACATATATATATACATACAGATACATATATATATGGTACAATATATATATGGTATATATCAGAGATAGATGTAGCTCCTTTTCCATTGTTAAGAGTCTGTATTAATGATGATTTGGCAATATTTCTCAAGTTGCTTGTAATGTTCATGTTAGTTAAAAAGCAGATTTTATACTTATTAGAGATAAAGATGTAGACCGGGTTTCACTGCGTTTGTTGAGAGTCCGCATCGATAATAATTTCGGACATATTCCTCAACTTGCTTGTAAAGTTCATGTTAGTTCGCAAAGAATCTTTGAAATATGTTTTTTATTCTATTTAAAAGCTGAAAAATCAGTTAGTAGAGTTTCAACTGTCAAATTTTATTTTTAACTGTAAGGCAAAATATTTTTCTAAAGTGGCAACACTGTCACTTTACCTTTTTCAATCAAATTTACCAGCAAGCTAAACAGACTGCCTAATTTTGGCAAGCTGTGTAAGATTAGAAAACGAATATGAGTTTATCTGCAGGTTAAAGTGGTTGTTAACTGAGCTACTGTTATATTCAAAGTTAACTTTCAGGCTTCGCAAATAATCTGGCTGCTAAATTTTGATATTCGTGTCAACAGAAATAAGGTTTATCTTCAATATGTTTGAAGAAGGTTGAAAAAGTAAATTGAAAAACCTTTTTTTATATATAACTCATCGAACAATAAAACGAGTTGGCATCTCTGATAAATACCGCGTAGACGATGCAATGCAAACACATTCGAACACCTATCGACACCTTCAAAAAAACGTATATACCCATATACTATATCTACATCTATATCTTTATCAAAAACTATATAGAGGGGCATTACTAGAGACAACTTCTAGAATTACACTCAGACACACCAACATGGAACACACGAATATATAAAAGGCAGAACACGGCGTGCGCAATACTCAATAATAGTTTTAATATAATTAATGAGCATACGATAGTTAAATACGATAGTTAGGTACTTTGTATACATATGTACCTAGACGGGACCCACTCCAAATATAGAGCGTCACTCACAGCGGCAAGCAACGACACCCCACCTAGGACACTGCTTTAAGGGCAGCTAGCGAATATGCTACACCAACTACAATAACTAGTTACAAATTTAGTATAACCAATAACAGAAAAACCAAAACACACACACATTTATATAATCATATAACTCACTATAACTCACCGCATCGGCATGAAACAACGATTTCGGAGGGGGTTCAAGCTTGGCAAATTGCATGAATATATATCCATAGATTGAACATAGTTGTTATCGGTTTATATATGGTATTTGTATATAATATAAGCATAGTGCACAGCACGTAAAAACTATATAGAATTGATATATCATATATACCTATATCTAATCTATGTGTTTTGAGTACCACATTCGACAAACTTATTCAATTTCAATATTATCTTCGAAGTATGCTTTAAATATTACTATAATTTAATTTAGAATTTTATGTTCTTCTCGTACATATATAAAACATATACGTATATATATTTTATTCAATATATTTTATTGCAATCTCCTTTAACATTTTGAGTTAAGATTTGCAGTTTTCGAGAGTTATATATAAATAGAGAATAGAGGAAACTAGGAAAAAGAAACACTGAACAGTTTTGGGATCATCTAGCAAAAAGCAATGGTACAGTGATCGTTCCTTAAAGCGGAACGTTATCCTGCCAAAAAACGAAGAAAACAATAAATGTTTTTTTTAGATCGTCTAGTCAAGTATAATGTGAAAGCAGTTTTTTAAAAAAACGAACTTTACGGTTCCAAGAAAAATACGAACTCGGAATTTTTACTACTAATTTGTAAGCAAATCAAAAAATTTTTAAATTGATTTTTATAAGGCAAAAAACAAAACGTTTTGCAGCGAAATTTGAGTTTTTATTTTTAAGCTCATCAAAAAGTTTGTAATAATAATTTTTGAATAAGACAAAAGTAAAAAAAAGAATCAAATTTCATACTGAATAAAAGGTTGCGATTCGCGAGCAACCACTGTAGGGAAGCTAAATTTTATTTTTATTATCAAAATCAGATGCATGGATTTGATAAATTTTTATATGACTAATTTTTTATTGTGCCAATTTATAAGTACAGAAGTACAGTGATCGCTCGCAGAAAAAGTTCAACATTTCCAGATCTTAATATTTCTAAACGAATTAAGTTAAACTATCTTTAAATTTGTATAGGAATTTTAAAAGTAGTATCTTCAAAAACGAAACAAAATCAATATAATTTATAAAAAAAATAGTTAATAATAAGAATTTTTATAAGAGTTGAAGAATACATCGAAAATTATGATAACAATTTTTTAAATTTGTTCAAAGTTGAACTTTCCGAGCGATTACTGTATGAATTGAATTTAATTTTCTTGTAGAGAGGCTCTTTCTGGAAAACTCTAGATTTTATGTTTGTTTCCTTTTTTTTTAGCATTGCATGCAAATTTGCTTGCATTATCAGCAAAGATCAAGTTTTGAGTATATTATATAAGATACCTACATACAACCCTATATGGCATATTTATAATCGTACAATAAGAAAAGTTTACATATTTGTATAATGGATAACTGCTGTGGCACACTCACATATGGGAAAGGAACTGCAAACGCAACCCAAAGAAAATGCGAAAAACCATTAAGAAGAAGAGAACCCTATATCATATCCAAACCACAAAAGAAAGGAAATTAAAGAAAACCTCTTTACACATGAGAATTGAGTTGATAAATTATATGAAGATATATATTACAGTATATATAATATATATATATATAAACTATATGGCTTTATGAAATAGAATTGTATCCTGTAACTGTATTTGTATCTGATGAAAATGTATTGGCATATAACGAATATGTACTTCGTGTACTTAGATAAAAAACAAACAAGTCATTTTGGCAATAATAAAGCATAGAACAAAGTAAAAATAAATAAAAAAAAATAATTAAAAATCACGAAAACAAAACTTTAACTGCCTTTTAATGTATAGTTTATGCAAATAAACAAGGTAGTCGACCCTTAAATGTCCTATAACCCTATAATGCCCTATAATTTTTGATTTAAACAATAATTTATATACAAATTTATATTTTTGTAGTCTCTCATATATAAATAAACTTTATTTTAAATCTTTTTTAACCTTTCGCAAATTCCCACATTTGAAATTAATAATAATACCCTCGTTATACGATGCCCTTTGCACAGGGTATCTTTACAGCTACCATAAACTTTATGATTCAAATATCGGTGCACTCTGATTCAGATTTATTTTCCGAATCTCATTTTTGTTAAACTAGATTACACTTCTGTTGAAGAAGTTGTTCGTGTTAATTATGCTTTTTTTTAAGAACAGAAATTTTGAATTCTAGAACTCACCGAACTCGCACTCGCTACCTATAACATAGCCCGGATTATCCATTGATGTTTTGTTTACAATATTTTTTGGATATTATACGAAAAATTAAACCAAAAAAAAAAAGCAAAACATAAAAAACACACAATTTAACTAGTTACTCAACATAGTGTTCTAGTTTCGATAGAAGCGCCGATGCGGCTGTTGTCGCTGCCAAATTTCAACTGAAAAACCACGAAATCCCCAACGGCACTTTAAGCATATTTATCTTCAGGTTATGCTGCACGACAATCTCTTAGATGGCAGTTAATTACAACTGGGTTCTGTAAAACGATAGATCTAGAGCCATAAGCATATATATAACTGAGAATTGTCATTCCATAAAACAACCCAACACTTTTAGGGTGTGCACGACTTAAAGATGGCCTGTAACGGAATTTGAACATTGAATTGATTGAATTGGAAAAACAAATATTTTTATATAACGAATATAAAGTATATCATATAAAATTATTTTAAAAAATTTATGTAAAATGGGATCTTCCAAAAAATAAATTTTTTAAGAAAAAAAAGAGTACTAAATTCTTTTTTAATAAGAAACAAAATTGACCAAATTAAAGAAAGAGAAAAATCCAGTTGTTAAATTTGTACCAATTGATCAGATACCCTTTATGCGTATATGCGTAGGGGGTATTTCAAAGGTAAAGAGCCGAAGCAGAGTTAAGATATGAAACAATAATCATAGTTAAACTGTGTTATAAAACCCTAAAAAACACCAAGATACCGTTTAGAAAAGCAGATCTCGTCATTTCTGCAAGTCAGCGCCAGGTTGGCTAAAACAATCTCACTCTTAATGGGCGTGGCGCTAGAGCTTTTGGTGGTACTGTGCGGTATTTACAGTTAGCCGCTGTTGCAGCAGATGCCTAACTAAATATGTGTTCACTTAAATTAAATTAAAACAAACAAAAATGAGAAAATATAAACAGGGAAAAGTTTTAAAACGTTAACAACAGTAAAGTTTATGATGTTGTTTTTTCAAGGACGACCAACCCACTTTTTTATATCAGCACGTTTTTCTTATCACATTTTACCACATTTCTTTTGCATCATATTAAAAAGCGTAAATATTGAAATAGGTTACGAATTTTATTAACAACAATTCATAAATTCTTATTTTTATATGTCTTCATCAGCTTTAAAATCGACTGTAAGCAGGAAATGCATAAGGAACTGATTATTTTCGTTAAAGTTATAAAACGACCAATTGATATTCATAATATAATACCCTACAATCCATTGGGGATTTAGAAAAGCGAATAAATATATACGTCATAGCCATAAAGAGAAAATAGTTTAGGTTTAATCTTAAATAATATTTCTTTGCTTTACTTAGTCTCATAAGCCTTTAAATAAGCTAAGCCATAAAGGAATTTAGTTATCTTAAAAATAGTGTAATGCCAGCGATAAGGAGGAAACAAAGCTAGTTGGCGAAGAAAATAAGAAATTAACTAGCCCATTAATTCTAAGCTTTATTCTCATCAGACAAGATCATAAAAAAAAAAAATTAAAGAATCTTACAGTTTGTTTAGACGAAAATAGCTAACCCATATATATTAGAATTTCAGAAACTGAATAAATACCTAAATTAAGGATTTTTAAGATGCTTAAAAATATATATATTGTTTATAAGTATTTTGACAGTCGCAACAGTTTTGAAAGTTTTCTTTTAATTCAAATGCTTGATTATTTTTTATAACATATGGTTATTTGAATACATACATATATAATATTTTGGATATAATTATACACAGCTATAGTTTCGTTATCTGACTTATAAAAAACAGAGACATTTCGATTTTCAGGCTTAGGAGAATCCATACACATAGATATGATGAGTGTCTATATAAATATAGCTTATAAACTTCCACCGAGTTGCAGGAAACCTATCTCGAAGCAACTAACAAATGATAATTGATCAGAGATATACTTGGAAAAAAGTTCAAACAGTCAAATTCCAAATTCAAAGATGTTTTTGCTCATCAACACATCAATTTCTAACAACTTTGTTTTCTTTCTCTCTCTCTCTCTCTCTCTCTCTCTGTAACACACTCTCATATTATATATATCTGCCTCTCTCTGCTCTTCTTATCTATGCGCACTGTCGCAATATCTATTAATATTTATATATCTCTGGTTTCGTGCAGCTAACCACTCTCTGTCATTACTTTGATAACAAAGTCAAGTGGCTATATATAAATTGGATACATAATATTTACACCAAACCGTAGTAAAATAGTTAGGCTTTTGGCTTAGAAATACATACATATATACAGCTATACACATACACATACACACATATATAAATATATATATTTAAATATATATTATCTTCTTATGCATAGGATATCTGCTACATAAGTTGGCAACAGACTAACATAGCTTCGTATTATCTTAAAAACATCGCAGTAAAATTTGTGTTTCGTGTGTGCTCAGCTTAAAAGCTGTAAAAGTTTTACGATCCGTGTTCTCGTGTTACAATCAAATTTTCATGTGAAATAACTGGATATGAAATCATTCGCTTGTCAGCAAAATGTTTTAATTTTGTGCAAGTTTCACAACGCCACGTTGTAAAGTTGGCTGCGCAAAGTTTTTACATTGCCCAGCACTGTCAATATTTAACAGCTACCTGAACTGCCTGGTAAACTAACTGACAATTGAGAGCAACTTGAGAAAACACGTATAAGACATATATATGAATATATAAAAAAAGTTATTATTCAAAACTCACAATAGTTTCTATACAAATTAACGTTTATTAGAAAAAATGTCCTTTCCATGGTCTAATTACAATGTTCATGGGCATTGCGCTGTGACCAGTAAACATACGTTCAAATACATATTCAAGTAAATGGCCTTTTTCGCTAAAGTTGTCGCTTAAATTAAGTTCAAATCAAATTTAAAAAAAAATTAAGATTAAGATGTTTGTTATAATATATCTCGTAAGAGTACTCTAGTCGAGTGCCCGACTAGAAAATACCCTGAACCCAGCTGAGGGCTATCTTTACATATGTTTCAACCCACTTGGATCTATGCACACATACAGAAAATCATATATATATATATATGTATATATATATACACACAAGCACACGCCGCAAGTTGTGCACTTAACTGAGCGGCTAAGCTTGGCCCCCACTGTGAAAACTATATTCTAGAATTAATTCTAAACTAAACATACGATTTTCAGGACTTGAAAATAGCATTTAAATCTATGTACACACCAAAGCACAAGGTTGTAGTACTTAAATTGCGTTTTTTCTTTTTCATATTTGGGATTAGTAGGAAGTGGTATCCAAAAACCGATCTGCGTATGCTTTGCGAACGTATTGAATTAAAATTTGGTGACTCTAGCTCTTATAGTTTCGGGAATATGCTCAAAAACCAGGTCAACAAACGGATAAATATCGATAAGAAAACAGGGCGGGTGATCGATAATTCAAAATAAACTTGATCTGCATAAACTTATTGCAGCGCCTTTGATCAGAATAGAATAGATTCGTTGAGTGCTTTATTATATCAAATTATCTACTCAAATAAGCTTTCAAATGATTTTGAAAAAACATCGTTTTGTTAAAATTGATGTAAATCGTGAAAAACTGATCATTTAATATAAACTTGATCTGCGCGTGGCATGGATCAGTCTACAACCGAAAAGTTAAAATCCCTAGCTGTCATAGTTTTCAAGATACAGATGGACAGACGGACGGATCCTCATAAAGAATATGATGCCTCCTTCATCATATTACATACAATCTCACAAAACTAATTTTCAATTGGGCTAGGGTACAATAATCATATTGCGTATTGCAAATGGGAAAGTATGGTCTGAGCGATACCTAAAAAAATGTATATATGTATATTATATAATGCTTAATCTGGAAATTGTACAGCACAACAACAACGAAAAAATAATAAAAATATTAATAAAAAGCTGGGGGCTCCACTCGTTTAGCTTCAGATGCATGCGCTTATGCGATACATAATTAAATGGAAGAAATCAATTATAGCTAGGTGCATGCACACAATACGAGCACATTGGAGCAGAACACCAAGCGACTAGGTTCATCTAGGAGCTGAGCAGGTTGTACAATACATGCGAGTGTGTCTGTGTGTGTGTGTGTGTGTGTGTGTGTGAGAGTGGGTGTGAGATTTATGCTCGATCGTATTAAAATTGAAATGGAGGCGAATCGCGACAGGTGTGCGCGCCCATTGGCGTTATAACAACATGCAGGGAGAGCGTGTTGCGCTGATCGCCAGTCAAGTGTGGACTCAAATTGAGTGACGATTGCTGCAGCTCCTCGTACGGCAGCAGATTATCCAAATTGATGACACGCGCTATATCCGAAAAGTATTCGGTGCGCTCCACAACTGTGCGTATATGCGATATCTTATTCTGTACGCCAACAATCAGCACGGCAATCTGTCAGTTTATATATATATATAGTTGATACCGATTTCACATTCCACATTTGTTGAGTATACGCACCTTGAAACGCTCCTCGCCAATGTTTTGGTTCTTGCAGGTGACTCGCAATCGGACCGTGTTCAACGCGCAGCCGGGCACATCCTCGCCGCACACCATTTTGGCCTTGTTGTACTTGACGCCGCGCGGAAAGAACTCAATTTCCCAGGTCATGCAGGGATCTAAGCGATAAAATTATACAGGTTTTATATATATATGTATATATGCAAAGAAAATAACAAATTAACTAATTTGTACAAAATCTGAAAATTATCTTTTAAACTTTTGTAACTTTGGTTAAATTTATTGGAGTATATTTTATATATATGTATATTTATATTTATGATATTTGTGTATTTCAAGAGTATATTATGTTTGTGCAATGTCAGACTTGAAACGGAATATTTTTTGTCGCTATTATAGCTAGAAACTTGATATTTTGTAAATATGTATTGTGATAGCCCGTGTTATCTGATAAAAATTGACACACATTTTGCATTTGTATAAGACTCAACTTTCCAAGCTCCCATTACTTTGTCAAAAGTGAATTGATTTTACATTTGATTGTACATTCAAAATATGTTAATAAAAAAAAACATTTCAACCGATTTTGAGGTGGTAAAATCACAACTTTGTCAAAACTGAACAGATTTTCATGTTCGATCGCATTTTTTTCATGATTTGTCCTATAGATTGATTCTACATTCAAAATATATTCATTTTTAAAAATAGATTTTTTCTGTAATTTGAATAAATTATAGTTTAGACTCATAAAAGTTAATAAAAGAGAGTTCTTAATGACGGACAATTATATATATATAAGTATAGTTACTATAACTGTATTTCAAAACAGGCTCCGAAGTACTTTTATATATTAAAAAACTCAATGCCTTGAGTAAATTGAAATAGATATTTTTTTGTTTTTTAATTTACAAAGCTTAATTTTATGTTTTTATATTTTTTGATATATAAAAAGTACTTCGGAGCCTGTTTTGAAACTCGATATATATATAGGGAGTATAACTTACCGTATTCTGTTTCGGCGATGTGGCGTTGCGAAAAGAAGCAGGTGACATAGTTCTTGTAGTCCTCGATCTTATCAAAGTTGTGCACATCGATGCCCACGCTGAACGTGTCGTTCCAGTAGAGTCGCGGCGTGAATTGGAGTTCGCCGAACTCGGTGCTCTGGATTTCGCGCACTCGATCCTCATTCCCGGACCGATAGCTCAAACCGTTGGCGACGCGCGTGACCAGAAACTCCTTGTGGTATTCGATCAAGGGGCCCAGGCTCAGGTTCGCCAGCTCTTCCGGCGTCATCATGCCGAATCGTATGTGCGAGACAGTCTGCTCGATCAGCTCCATGAAGTTGCTGATGCGATTCTCGGCACTCAGGCCGGCGGTGGCCTCGATGAGGTTGCGCCGATGGAGCAGCCAGGTCTGCAATATGGTAAACAATTTGTACTCGCTGGTGACAACAATGTCGTTCTGCTGCAGCAGCAGCTGCAGTATGGCCGGATCCATATCGACAAAATCCTTCGATTCGGCAACCATTTCCAGGTTCCATTTAAGGAAACGTTTCAGCGTCTCGGTGAGATCATTATGCGTGGGCGAAAACGATAGCGTATATTGTAGCCAGGAGACCAGATAACCACTGGTCGCCGCCTTCGCCACATGCTTCATCATATAGCCCACGCACAGTTCGATGAGATCCCGCACATTGTACTTGTCGGACAGCGCCAACATGGGCATGACCGCCTGCAGGGTCACCTCAATGTGACCCACATACAGATATTTGATGAACTGTGGAAACACCGCCGAGCAGCAGGCCTCCTCGTGCAATTCGATCGTGCGCTTGCTGGACTCGTTCCACTCCGACTTCATGAGCATCACTTGAAATACATCGCTGCTGGCGCAGAGGATGACTCGATGGGCCGGATACTCTTTACCATCCACTACTAGGACAATGTCCGACATTAGTTGCTCGGCATACATGTGGGCAATCTTGTTTAGCACGCTGTTCGCATCGGTCATCTGCTGGCACACAATTTTAGAGTGGGGGGAAGTGATTGGGGGGATTTGTGGGGCATGTTTGCATACTCACGGTGCTAGCACCATCCTGGGCCTCGTCCGTTTCGAGGCATTTGCGCCGCTTGGCATCCTGGTCATCGTTTAGATTTGTGCTGCCCTCGGTGCCATTTGTCGGTGCTGCCGGTGCGTTCCCATTGCTGCCAGCGCCAGCGGCACCGCCAGCCGCTTGGCCAGCACCAGCGCCAGGTTCGCCAGCTGCGCCGCCCCCAGCCACAGCCGCTGCCGCTGGACTGGCAGCAGCGCCAGCGGCGGCAGCACCGCCACCACCACCAGCGGCACCAGCACCACCAGCGGCACCAACGGCACCACCACCACCACCAGGTCCAGCAGCTGCAGCAGCTCCTTCATAGTTTGCGTTCATAAAAAACGTTCCACGCGTTTTGCAGTGTCAGTGTCAGTGTACAGGCTCAATGAAACATCTGATGGGCACTCCAATTTCAAGTGAATTGATGTGGCAACTCTGGCCAAAGGTACGCCTTACAGCGATACTCTTGCACGAGCCGTGGAGGACATGCTTAATTGATTAATATTAATTTCCAGCAATGGAAAACAACAAATTGCTTGTGTGACCGTTTTGCACAGAGACAAATATACCTAAAGCGCGTGTCAATGCAAAAGCTACGTTAGTATTTTTGTATCAAAAACCGTATTTTCAAATATAAATTCGGTACTTACAAAATGATTTTTAAGTGCATATACACTCATAGACAAAATTATAGATGTGAACACTGTAATTATTAATGTATCGATATAAAATTTTACATATGGTTACATTGTTTTGGTGTGAATTTAAATTTACCAAGTGCGCAATTATTCTAGATGGGTCGAGGACGTCACTGCAGTGCGGAGGAGAGAGGACTTGTTCAAAGACTACGAAATGAAGGCAAATCGTACAAATATATTGCCACGATCTTGAAACGTTCAGAAAACTTTGTCACAAATGCATTAAAACCTAAACCAAAAGTAGAAACTCGGGGAGCCCCCCGAAAAACCTCTTCAATGATCGACAATTACATAGTGACATTGGTTAAACGCGACCCGTTCCTGTCTTCCAGGACAATCACCAGTAAAATTGGTAACGCTATATCGTCGCGAACCGTCAGGCGACGTTTGGAAAATGCAAATCTACCAGGTAGGATTGCCCGTAAGGTACCTTTGCTTCGATCTGCAAATTTAAAGATGAGAAAAAAATTTGCATTGGATCGCAAAACCTGGTGCGGACCGGTGGGTGAGAAAAAGTGGCGAAATATACTCTGGAGCGATGAAACAAAGATAAATTTGTTTGGAAATGATGCCAAAAGGAATATTCGTTGGCCTAAGGGAAACGAATTCCACGAATGCCACGGAGGTGGCAGCCTCATGGTATGGGGCTGTTTTTCATGGGAAGGTGTTGGTCCGATACATCTGATCGATGGTACTATGGACAGATTTGTTTACAGAGATTTATTGGAGACGGTAATGCTACCATATGCCGAGGATAGCATGCCGCTTTTATGGAAGTTTCAGCAGGATAACGATCCGTGGCACTCATCCCGATTTATAAAGGATTGGTTCCAAGAGCATAAGGTGGACGTTCTCGAGTGGCCAAGACAATCCCCAGACCTCAATCCCATTGAGAACCTCTGGGGCGAGCTTAAAAAAGAAGTCGGAAAAACTGTTTGCCGAAATAAAAGCCAACTATGGGAAAATATCCAAAGAGCTTGGTACAATATTTCAATCGGAACATGTAGGAAGCTAATTTCATCTATGCCCACAAGAATGGCTAAAATGTTGCAAAATAATGGCGGATACACAGGGTATTAAAGGGGGATATAAGAGCTTTATACCAAACGGGTCCAAAACTTGCACAATTTGGATGGAATTAACAAAATGAAATTGGAGTTTTTTTTTAATGAAAATGTAGCTTTTAAAGCCAATGATTATTTTATTATAACACGATTAGAATAAGTTATGAAATTGCCTTTTTGTTATCGATGGAAAAATATACGCAAAATAATTTGTAGAACACAAAAAAAATGCACACCTATTATTTTTTTCATGAGTGTATGTCGCTTTGTCTTATTTTATTCATTTATTGACTGATTTTTTTAATGACATTTATATGATATAGTTGGCCGACGTGGTGAAAATTTGTAGATATGTTGGTAGGTTAATGATATATTCCAACAAAAAAGTTTTAAATACAGAAACTAATTTTTCTTTAAAACTAAGACTGCATAGAAATGATGATGATGATCAAGAATATATATACTTGACATGATCGTTGCAAAATTATAATAGCCTGCGTAAGAACATAACAAATACCATTTCCAAATATGTCTTTATTGGTTGTTTCTTTAAAGATATAATTCCAAAAAATTTAATTTAAAACAATAACTAAAACCAATGCCTAAAGTTGAGATCAAATATGCCAGATATCCCCACGAATATTTCTATGCCTGCTTTTTTTTTCTTGTTCTAATACGCAAAACGTTAATAATAAATTCAGTTTTAATATCGAAATACAAGGAAAATTATAATATTGTTTGATATTTGGCACAAGTGAACAAAACCTTCAAAAATCAACTAAAACAGAAAAAGAGAAATTAATAAAATTAATAAGCTAGTAGACAATACAAGGAACCGTCACAAACCAAATATGATTCACATAGTTGATTATTTTGATTTGATTATGGTGTGATTTTTGTTTGTTTTATTTTATCTAAGTAGATGAGTACTCGTTCCAGAATGGCACGACCATCAACCAATGCCCTCACAGTGGCTGCTGGCTCGAAGTCGAAGCTAGAGAAATAATGTGTTTACTTTGGCGATGATGACATTCGTAGTTGTGTATGAAATTGTTCATCAGTTGATGTACGACGACAGCTTAGAGCTCGTCATGACCAATGAACTTCTTGATGTACGCTTGCAGCTCCGGCAAGGAACGACTGCCTTCGTATTCGGTCTGTCGCTTGCCATTCTTGTAGAGGAAGAGCGTCGGATATCCCTCGACCTGCTCATCAATGCAGATCTGTTTGTTCTCCGGCGATGTGCAATCGACCTTGGCAATCACAATGCCCGAATCGCCGGCCAGCGTCTCTGTTGCCAGCTGCTCCCAGGTGGGCTGCAGCTTCTGGCAATGTCCACACCAGGGCGCATAGAACTTGACGAAGGCGATGCCATCGCTGGTTGCCTTTACGAAATCATCGTTGCCATTTAGCTGCAACAGAGCTTGCTTTTTAGCCGCCGCCTGTGCATCTTTTGCCACATCATTCAGATCACTGCCGCCGCCGCCGCCGCCGCTGGGAGCACCAATCATCTTCTCCACATAGGTTTTCAGTGTGGGCAGATCGCGCGGGCCCGCATATTTCTCAATCTTTTTGCCATCCTCGATCCAGAGCAACGTGGGATAGCCCTTGACCTCAAAGTCCTGGCATATGCTGCGATATTGTGTGCAATCGATTTTGGATATGGTTACATCCGGCTCCTTGATCAGCTCCTTGGCCAGCTCCTCCCAAGTGGGCGCCAGACGCTATAGTTGTAAACCATGCAATTAGTAATTTAATCCCGAGATGCATTCACGGCATTCAATTACCTGACAATGACTGCACCAGGGTGCAAAGAATTTCACAAAATGATTGCCATCGGAGACATGCTTGGCGAACGTGTCCTCTGTGAGATCAACGACCTTGCCCGCATTGGGATTCTCCAAGGCATCCTGCAATTGCTGCGAAGTCAGATCCTCCTCGGCGGGCGTGTTCAGCTCCTGATTGATGAAATCTGTGATCGCTGGCAAGTCGCGTGTGCCCTTGAACTTGACCGACTCCTTCTCGCCCAGCTTGAAGAGCCGCAGCGTCGGATAGCCGGTCACCTGGTGATCGGCGCACAGCGTCTGATGCTTGGTGCAGTCCACCTTGGCAATGGTCACCTTGGGCTCATCTATGTTCATTATTTCAGCCAGCTGCTCCCACAATGGATGCAGACGCTTGCAATGGCCACACCTGAAAGTGTTAGCCGACAATTATTTAAAATGTTTAAAAATTGTTAAGTATTTGATATACAGCTTTATTAATTTTTGTGCTAATGAGCCAAAGTTGACTATGGACTTTTATGGGCTGATGATATCAACTGATTTTATATATAATTTCAAACCTATTAAATATTCGATTAAACCAATTCGGTTGAAAACTGGAGGTTATGAACAGGTTCAAAATTGTGTCAAAGTTCGCTTAAGAAAAATTGGTACAAATTTGAGGTTTCTTTAATTGAATGAAAATTTAATCAAAAACATTGAAACTGGTTCAAAAATGCTCAAAGTGAATGCCAGGAAATAGCAGTAAATCTATCATTTTTGAAGTGAATTTTATGTTGGTTTAAATGTCAATTGAAATTCGAATTTAAACCATTATTTTACTTTACTTACTATTCAAACCTGTTGCAAATTCAGCTTTATTCAAATCTTAAGACCGCATTATGTGCTTAAGAAGTGGTACTTTATTTTAGGCTAAAAACTGGTTCATTAATTGTTTAAATGGATCTAGTGCCCAATTTAGAAACGATGCTTGTGTTATCGGCAGAGCTGTTGATAAGCGCCTTGAATGGCATCATAAACACTGCTCATAATGGTTGAGGAAAGTAAAGACTTTATGGCACAGCCTGTGGATTAGGGGCAGGGCAACGACGGGTCGGATCCGACAAGTTGTGGAATAGAACGAGTACGTGATATATGGTTGCAGTATGTAAGGGCTGATAACGGGACAGCGCCTAACTAACTGAGTATGTGTGTGTGTGTGTGTGTGTGCTTAGTATATGTCAATCAGTGGCGCTTCTTGACTTTTCTCAACTAAAAGGCAAAAAAAGCCCCTTTGACCGTTTGAAGCGCCCTTATCATAATACGTGTTCGAAATTCAAGAACATAAAAAAAAACAGGTTGGAGCGCCCTAGTTGGGAGTGCCCAAATCGCAAATACCCTGTAGACGGCTGTAAGTGGTGTAACACACATTTGAACCTTCTTTGGCTGTAGTTCGTGTTTTTATTTATTTTTTTTTTTTTTTTATAGGTATCCAAAAATGTATTTTAGATCTGTGTAAAACTATAGGCGAACAAATGCAGAAAATTTGGTAGATTTAGTTAAAGTTGCAAACATTTTGTGCTTCCCGCTTTCGAATGGATTATATTATATCGATTTGCCACGCCCCCCGTAAGCGTATCAAAAAAATCTGAACACTATATCTGACAGGGGTATGCACGAGTATATATTCAAAGAGACATATATCAAGTTTAATAGCGTCGAAAAATTGCTTTTATACGCATTTAACATATCTATTTTCATTTCGTGAAAGAGTCTGAAAAAAATATATATTGAATATATGTATACAGACGGACATGGCAAGTTGTCCTTGTGAAATCGAAGATGCTGCACAAAATTAATATTCCCATTCTTGTTGGGTACAGGGTACACAATTAATGATTCTCAACTAGCGGCAACGTTAATGACATCAAACTAATGAGTATTATAGTACAATTTGTACTTAAACAACAAATTCATGTTTTTGGGTGTCAACAAGAAGGAAATGTGTTGAATATGTTTGCTTACATTTATGTACACTTTGCACACACACAAACATTCATACACACATATGTACATACAAACGTGTCTACGCATGTATGAACAGATGTTTTTTTTTTGGAAGATTGCGTGGCTATGTTTGTTCGTTTGTGTATGGATTTGATTAACTGAAACCTAAACTGCTTATTTTAACCCAATTAAATTGTCGAACTGCCAGTATTTAACGTGCTGAATTTCGCTTACCATGGCGCAAAAAACTTAACAAAGACATTGCCGGCTTCGATGGCCTCGCCAAACGTTTCCGGGCTCAGTTCGACGGCAAATTGCTTTTCTTCTGTCGGCTTTTGTTCGTCGCCGGTGGCGGCGTGTGCCAAAAATGGTGTTAGTCCCAGCGCACAGATGGCCAGCGGCACAATTGATTTGAATAGCATTTTGGAAGTATTGCAAACAAAAAATGAGCTTGTCTATTGGGCTTGCAGCTATTAAATACACTACAATACGAACTATTGGCTGGTATCGGCAGTGTGACCAGCCTGTTGTGCCATTAAAATACCCACCACCTACGCAGTTTGACGGGCTGCATTCGTTGGTATCGATGCTTTCTGCATAGTGCTTGATAACGATAAATGAACTTTAAATTTCTTAATTGTTTCAAAACAGTTGCGTATTTGATTAATACATATATTATTTTGATTATTGGGAAAATACTCTAGCCATTCAATTTTAAATACACCTTAGAATTTAATAGAACCATAACATTTATGTTAAAATTTGCTTAAAGTACATTTTTCAACTTCAATTAAAACATTTTAGCAAAAATCGAGTTGTAAACAGCCTAGAAAAATATTTTTCTTTAAAAAAAAAATTAAATAAAAATAGCAAAATCCTTTTGGAAAAATCTTGACTATTGATCAACTTTTGTGTTAAACTCAAAAAATGATTAGATAAAACTTTGCTTAATAATCAAATATAATTTGCAATACGATTATAAGTTTCTGATCTGTCCTGGGTTTTGGGGTTCCATTAGCAGAAATCTTATTGGCAAACAAGTAATTAAAAATTATGGGTTTTTTACAAGCTTTGTGCATGGATGAAAACAGTCTTTAGATAATTTGTACCATTTAAATAGCACTTGTTTACTTTGCCGCACAAAGCAAATAAAAAAAATGAATATTAGTATAAAATATACATTTTTAAAATATCGATTGCATTTTGTTTTCTTGTGTTTTTTTCAGTGATTTCCAAGCTCATCAGCTTGCTTTTTAACGACCAACAAATTAGTAGCTGGAGGCGCCAATCATTTTGCGTATCTGCTCAAAGGACAGCCAAAAGGTGAGCGACCAGGGCGCCATCCGAATCCAGCACGGCAAGAAGCCCTTGTAGAGGGCAACGAAACCCTCCTTGGCGACGGTCTGACGCAGACAATCCAAAGAGCCGCGATAAAGCAGGCCACTGTAAGGGCAATTCAACTTGGGATTAGACAGCAATTTCGATGGCGATTCAAAATGCGTGTGTGTGCTTACCGGCCCAGCTCGTCGGTGGGCTGGTTCATGATGCGTGTCTTGACAACGTCCGCCGGAGTGCCCATTATGGCCGCCACGAAGCCAGCGCAGATTGAGGCCAGCACATGGACCGTGTGGCAATCGGGCATTTGGAGTCGATGCATAATCAGATGCTTGATGGTGTCATATGTGGTCAGATCGCCGAGATTGACCAGCGCCGCACGCTGCACATTCGGTATGCTGCCCTTCCAGAGGCCCTTGACGCCGCCCCGTTGAACGATCTTGCGGAACGCATGCGCCGCACCGTGGACACGAGGCGGTTCGCCCATCAGACGGCGTCGTCCCTCCATCTGTATTTGCACCTTGACCAGATCGGCCGGCGAGGCCAACCACTGAGCAACAGCACCCGCTGTAACGCCGCACAGAGCCGATTTCCAAACGGGCAGCGCCTGGCTACCGTTCTTGGTGAACTCCTTGCGCATCAGATCGTAGCTGCAGATGCGCACGCCGCTGTCAAGGATGATACGAGATTAGTTCGCTGGCTGGCAAATTGGCAATTTGAGAGTTGAGTTGAGAGTTGGCAATCGCAGTCCACAGTATTGCCACACTAGTAAGCTACTTAAGAGAGCGAAAGAGAGTGTCACACACACTACGTGTGTGTGTGTGTGTATGTGTGTGTTTGTGTGTGTGTGTGCGTGTGTGTTTATGTGTGTGTGTGTGTGTGTGTGTGTGTACTTGTTTAGTTGATTTGATTGATTGCCCACCTATAGACGACGTGTCTGTAGAGCGCCGGCGTCACGCCCTGCCACAATTTGAGGGCGCCCTCCTCGCGTACAATGCCAAAGGCGGTGGCGACCATGCCGCGATATTGCATCTGGTAATGGGGGGGTGGTTTGTCGGTTACATAATATGCAGCTCATTATCATTGAGAACGTATGCTTATATAGCTATCTATATACACATGTACATACATAATATGTGGACTATGTATAGAGCATGGTAACAAGTTGGCTAGTCTTTATTTGTTTTTTTGTTTATCACATTTAAACACGCACAAAGAAATTGTATTATTGGTACTGGTTGGGGGGAAGGTGGGTTGGTGGTGGTTGGGTACGGTTTTGGTTTCAATGGGTAAGCTAGGGATGAGGGGGTTCGGGGTGGGCTGATGGCGTTTAGCATTAACAACTACAGCATGAAACACAGTCACCTGATCTCCATCTGAATGCCTATCAATTTGAACACACCCCAAAAAACAGAAAAGCAACAAAAAATCAAAGCACAAACACTGCAGCTTATCAGCGCGCTGATAATAAATATAGCTGACCAAAATATGTATTTTTTTTTTGTTTTTTGCTTTGCCATAGCTAACTTCGGCATACCGAAGCGCCCAAGTACCCTTGCAATTGCTATAAATACGTATCTAAAGCCCATTAAATACCGCTAATCTCAATTTTTTTAATTGTAATCTCGATAATAGAACAAATACTGTTATTTTCGATTACGTAAAGGTATCGATAGGCATCTCAGGTTTTGCCAATGCAAATAGAAATATTAAGTTTTATTCCTTATCGCTTGCCAGACGAACGGAGCTGGTTATGGGAGGGTGTGTGTGTGTGTTTGTGTGTGTGTGTTATTGGTATGGAAGCCACCTGCCAGGCTATCGTTATTTAAGCTAGGCTCAAAACTAACATGCATGCGACCAACACAACAACAAATGGTTAACACCAAATACCAATAAAAGACAACAACAAACAAAAATGGCAAACTACTCACATTTGCGTTGGCCTTGGCCACACTGGCCGTCTCGCCTTGGATTTGCAGTCGGGTCTTAGTGAGATCCAGCGGATATGTGACCAGCTCGGCTATGGAGGCGGCCACAACCGAGACGATATAGGTGCAGGCAAACGAGTCCGCGTAATCATATTTAACTGGTCGCAGTTGATGGCGTCCGCTGTTGACAGTGTTGCTGCTGCTGCTGCTGGCTGCTGCACTTGCTGCACTGGCGCTGCCATCGGTGCTGGGCACACTGGCTGTGGTAATGGCCGCGGCGGCAGCTGCTCCAGCCGCAATTGTCTGTGGCGCTGGCATCGTTTGGCTGTAGTATGTTCAAATTGTTAATAAATTCAATTGAAATAATTATGCGCGTGTTGCGCGACAAACACTTTTAACAACGGCGCGTTTATTGGGTGCTGGCCAAATGTGTTGTGGGCTGAACTGCTGCGACGCTGCTTCTGCTGGTATTGTTGAGGTAATAAATTTGAAGCGCGTCGCGTGCTCGGCCAAACAAACAGAAGCTGCTCTGCTTTACGTTTCAGCTGTTAAGGATGCTGCGCGCACAATTGGTTCTTAAATATTTTACATAACATTGACATCAACTGTAGCAGCAGCCGCAGCAGCAGCAACAATAAAAACCAGCGCCAACGGTTGCCAACGACGTCAATGTGCGAGAAAAAAAAAACAAAAAAAAAAAAGAAAACAACAAAACAAAAATTCAGCTACCTTTTCTTTCCTTTTCTTCCGTGCTCGTTTTTATTCAATTAAACACACGCATCGATCATCTATGCATTGCAGAATTTGATTTGTACGTTAGTCGTTGATATAGCGTTTGTGGGTATATGCTTTTATTCTTTTATGATCGCTTATCAATTGTGCATCAATAAAACGAAAGAAAAAAACAAAAAATATGTGTCACAAAAACAAAAACAAACCCAAAACTAACTGCAGTGTTGCAATGTGCAAAACGTCTGGCAGCATACAAGTGTTGAGAAGCGCCGTTGTTCAAACATAGATAAAATAGCTAAATATGTGTGCTTTTGTGGGAACGAGCTAAATAAAGAGACTAAATTATATTTATTTATGGTTAGCAGTCAAAATATCAAATAAATCATAAACTTAGAAGGTGATTTATTTTCTACAACAAAAATTTCTGAAAATGAGTACATGATTTTAGAACGGAAAATTAAAAACAAAAATTATTTTAATAATTCGTATTTTTCAAAGTTAGAATTAATCCAAAGGAAAATTATGACTAAAATGACAAAAAAAAGATCGGTTTAGTTTTGACAAAGTGATTAGAAGTTGAAATATGGGAATTATAATTAATTTGCAGCTTCTTTAGAAGCAAAATGCCAGATCTAATGTAAAGATAGCTGAGTTTCGTAGCACTGCAGCGCTTTATCGATAAGTAACGCACTATCGATGACGATAGGCGCATAGCAAACAGCTGGTTATGACTTAATTGGCCTTGCTTTTCAAAAACGGGCTCTGCTGTTGTGCTGGTTATTTATTAACTATGCGCTAAGCGTTTGAACGCTGATTACTTCACAATACACAGTTAAGCAGGCTAACGGCAACATACGCTACAATTGCAATAATAAATTACGACACCAAATTGTGAAAAGCAGCAACAACAACAAAACCCTCGTTAATGTAAGTAACAATATGGCTTAAAATGCATGAATCAAAAGCTAACAAGTTATCTATCTCATGTGTGTGTATGTGTGTGTGAGATAGCATGAGTAAAGTGGAAGCATCTGCAACAACAGCCGCACCCAAAGCCGAACCGAATGCGCGCCAACAGCTGGACACGTATCGAGTTTACGTGGTCACCTGGAATGTGGGCAGCCGTTTCCCGGACAACATCTCGCTGCGCCAGCTACTGTCGCTGCACGAAGATGCCAGTGGAGATGCGTCAGTTGGCGATCTGCCCGACATTTATGCAATCGGGCTGCAGGAGGTGAACGCACAGCCGCAGCATCAGGTGCTGGGCCTGTTCAAGGAGGATCCGTGGACGCACAAGGCCAAGCAGCTGTTGCGCGGCTACGATTATGTTGCCGTGAAGACGGAGCAAATGCAGGGTCTGCTGCTGACGATGTTTGTGAAGCGCCAGCATGTGGAGCATCTGAAAGACATGGAGGCGGAGTTCACCCGCACCGGTTTCGGTGGCATTTGGGGCAACAAGGGTGCGGTGAGCGTGCGCTTTACGCTCTACGGCTGCGGGCTGGCGTTCGTGGTCGCCCATTTGGCCGCCCACGATCATCAGCTGGATGAACGCATCGAGGACTACAAGCAAATAATCGAGAATCATCATTATCATGTGAAGCGATATCGTGAGATCTATGATCATGATTATGTGTTCTGGTTCGGTGATCTCAACTTTCGGCTGGAGGGCAGCGATACAGCGACAGAGGTGCGCAACGCCCTCAACGATGACGGACAGCACGAGGCGCTGCTGCAGCGCGATCAACTTTACCAAATACGCGAGCAAAGCCAGAAGGCGTTCCAGGTGCTGCACGAGCGTCTGCCCGCGTTTCCGCCCACGTTCAAGTTCAAGGAGGGAACCTCCGAATACGACATGAAACGGCGGCCCGCCTGGACGGATCGCATCATGTACGCGGTGCAGCCGCTGAATCGCCAGCCCGGCATGCGGTTGGCCATTGAGCAGTGCTCCTATAAATCGCATCCCGCCTACAACATCAGCGACCATAAGCCCGTCACCAGTGATTTCACGTTGAAGCTGTATACGAATTATCGGGCGCCCGGCGTACGCTTTACGCCGTTGTCTGGTTGGCGCATTGGCGACGAGAACACCGTCGAGTATCGCAAGCAGCCGGAATTTGAGGAGGGTCCGAACGATTGGATTGCCATCTATGCGATCGGGTATGCCAGCCTAGCGGACTATGTCGCCTACGAGTATGTCAACCAGGCCGAATCGCCAAATTCATCCGACTCGAATCCGGAACGAGATTACTTTGATACACCAGCGCCGGCGCCGCCTCGTCGCGGCCGCCATCATCATCATCGCAATCGCCAGCGCTTGCGTCGCCAGCAGGATGCGAACGAGGAGCTGGTGCGTCTCGACTTCGCCGACGATGTCGAGCTGCGGCACGGCGAAGAATATTTGCTCATCTATTTCCGCAGCACCGGACTGCGCGGCGTCACCAGCATTTCGGGCATCTCCGGCAGCTTCGTGGCTGAGAAGCGCAGCGGATCCCCGCATCGCACCGAATACCACGTTGACTAGCTGGCGGAGGCCCTCGACATTTACATACTTTAGTCAAGTTCGAAGTGATTTTGATGTTTTGTTTGTGGATTCTGTGACCTTGTTTATTATTTTTATTGTAAATTTAATTTTTGCCTTATTTGTTGTATATTCCCTTTGATATATGTTACGATATGCATTTCTTGTTAACGATATGAAATTGTTTGTTTTCTATATACACATATTTATATTTATATATATAGTTAATATATATGATTTAATAGTTATGTGCATGTTTCCACTAAGCATTTCATCACATTTAATGTGCTCTTAATTTCTTTTTGATATGTATGTACACGGTATTAAATACACAAATACACGAACAACTTTACAGACCAATTGAAAGACTGTTCCTATATACACACACACACACACTTAAAAATATACAATTTTTATACTCTTTCTTTTGTAACACGTTTTGGAGAAGTTTACTTTTTAAGGCCTTAAGCTTTTTTACAAGCATTTTTACGTTCTTCATTTATCGTTCGATCAGATTGCTTACATATAGTTATAAAACGGTTTTTATATATACAAATTTATGTTTTTTATCTGTTCGATTACCCTGTTGCCCATATATGTATACATTTTCATACTCATTCTTTTGTAATGCGGCTTTTTCAAAGCTCAAGTCAGTTTATATATATTTATTTTTATCAGTTCCATCAGACTGTGTCCATATAGGTGCATACCCAAGTTGTGTTGTACGGTTTTAAATACACTCTCCTTGGGTAAAAACTTTAATTAAACCTTTTGATACAACTTATTTTTTGTAGGAAAATATAAAATTCTTGACATTTTGATATGGATATTATCGTTGCGATCAGAGGCCTAACTTTTATTATACATATATTTATACATGTTCGAAAATTCGAAATTATTTTATATATATATTAAAAGATAGATTTCCTTTTTGATGTTATTCAAATAATTTTATAAATTTTGGATATTTCCATTTGAACTCACCTCAAATATTCTATACCCTTCCCTACATTTTCGAAGTGGTGTATAGAACATGAAAATTAATTTTGGACTTATATTATTATTGAGGATATATGCAATTTGGTAAATATAGTTTAAGATATTTTTGTAAAACCAAGAAAGATTGGGCCTTTAAAGATTAAAATATTTAATTAATGATAGATATAAAGATTACTATAAATTCTTTAAATTGATATATATTTCTTAATTTTTGTAACTCTTACCTAGTATATCTTCAAGTCATGTTAATCATTCACCTGGTTAGGGTATCTTAACTTCGTTTCGTCGCACTTGGGTTTACTTGTTTGTGCAATGCTCTTTATTTATATAAATGATGTCCGCTGTTGAAGCATTTGAAGCGCTTTTTAACCGGTTTTTGCACTCCGCCGCATTCGCAATGCCAGAAAAGTTAATTACGTCACAAAGATTGCCACACCTGCTGCTAATTTACATACAAAAGCGAAAAGATGACAAATTTCAGCTCAAACTAATTCCCTCCGCTCACGACCCTTGCGATAAAAAATTAAATTAGGCTAAATTGATGTTTGGGGTCTTTGCAAGAATTCAGTTTAAATGAAAAGAGATTTTACTTAATGGGTTTTTATAATATTATTTGTTTTTATTCGTTGGATGGTATTTAATGATAAGCATATAAATAATATATATAAAAATAAGTATAAATACATGATATAGTTGCCAGTGCTAGTTAGTCATCATTCTTTTGCACAAATATGATATACTAGTTAATACAAATACATATAGGTATACACATATATATATATATAGCTATATAGCTGCACAAATTGTTTGCTGAGTTTTCAGTTTTCGATTTCGTTTAATTGCCCCTTTTCCGACAATTTTCCGCCTGTTTATCTATAAAAATGTTGTGGCAATAAATTAAACAAAAAAAAAAAGCCAAAAATGAAAATGAAAAGCGCACACGCCTTGAAAATGATTGGGTACGCTCCATAAATAATCACAAAAGATATTCGAAAAAGTACACACATAAATATAAATCGCAATTTACTTCCCATTATATCTCATATTTTTTCTTTCATTTTCTTTTTTTTTTTATAGCTTGGGCGCTGACTAAACAATTTTCCAAAGGACTTGCAGACTTTTCAAATTTCAATTGTTCGAGCCAATTATTTAAAATACTTAAGAAAAATGTTTCCCATTTAAAGAGTCCAAAATATAAACATGCTATGCTTATAAATAGTTAGTTATGTAAACTTAGGCAATATTCGTTGATCAGTTTTAAATACATAAATATATATATATTTTTTTTGTATATTCGAGTAAAATAAACGTCTATCAGCTATGAAATTTCATACATCAATTTCAATTGTTCAATTACAATAATAAAATATTTAAACAAATATACGCTGACTGTTGTTGTATGTAGTATCAAAAATAGTATGCCTGCTACTTATAGTTATATACAGTACGTATATATAAGAATCGTATATAAATTGATGTTAAATGTATTCGCTGCCTTTGCTTCAGTCAGTTAAAATTTTATATTCGTTGTAGTTTCTTTTAAAATACAAAAATAAAAAAAAATTTTAAATAGTTACTTACATATAATTATACAATTAATTATATATACAAATGTAAGACATAGAAAATACACGTTACATAACAAATATGGTGTTTTAAAAGAGGAAAAAATTACTTTTGGCCTGAACACTTTGGAAGTACTATACATATATATATATATATATAATAGCTATCATAATACAATGTCCTTATAAATTAATTTTCTTATAAAATTGTTCTTTTTTTTTTTTTGGTTTTCAAAACGCATTTTTTTTTGTTCGTTAAACGCACTTCAGTTATAAAATGAGCAAATAAACTAAAGTATTAAAAAAAATATTAATAATTGTACTTTTTTTTAGTTTCTGCGTTTTTTTAAATTAAAAAAAAAGAAAAATACATTATGTACATATGCGGAAAGTGCATTGGGAGTCGCCTACGACTGCAACCACTGACCAACCGGGTCTGGCAACGCATTGCCAATTAGCAAGCGAGTCTGGCAACGCTGCATTGCTAACTAAACTAACTGTATATTGCGTGTTTGTGTGTGTGTGTGCGTCCGGTTAATTAAACGTGCTTTCTTCTTTTGGCATCTTCTTTATCTGTTTTGTGTCTATGTTGTTGTTAATGCTTCTATTTATATTTGTTGTTGCTTTGGGCCATTTAACCTTGATCAGTTTTCATTGCGTTGAACTTTTGATCATAAATCTGCATGTGTGTGAGTTTTTGTTGTTGTTATTGTTTGTATGTGTGTGTGCATATCAAAGCAAACTATTAACCGTTTCCAATGTTTGTTTAATTAAACGCGCGCTTTTTGTGTGCCCCTAAAAAGAAGCACACACATACATACACACACACACATGCGCGAGTTGACTAAACAAATAGAAAATTCTCTATTGTTTACAGGCACAGCATCAGCTCTCAGCTAGAATAAAATCCCAACGCAGTCCAACAGAATCCACATTCCACTAGCCAACGACATCCATTTGGATGATAACTGGCACCGCTGATTGGGATCCAGTAAGGAAACAACTGAAAGTAATCGGAACTGTAGGTTAATGCGAATGTATGGGAGAAAAAGGAATTAACTATTTAACAAAGAACCACATATAACTATCATAATTATGAAGTTGATTTACTTAAGTAATGGAACTGCTACCATAACCAATCACTCACTACATTCCAATAAAAAAAATTAAATGGGCGAAACTAATCTTGATCAACCCATCCCTGTTAAGCTAAGCCACAGATTACTAGGGTTAGAATTGATTTAAGTTTATTTAATTGCAAATTAACATAAAAAAGAAGGAAGACTTGTTTTCCGAAATTTGTATATATTAGTTTCGTCGTTTAATAAACTTTGAAATTAACTGGCGCCCGAGCAGGGACTGACACGCAATATAAAAGAAACAAAACGATTTTAGATAGTCGGTTATTTCAGTCTTGTCCCGTCTTAATATCTTTAAGAATCATCAACTATGCGAACTTAAACAACGTCAATAAACTATTGGATCACTTTCAGATCATAACTGAGTAGAACGTAATTCAATATGAAAAGTGGCAAAATTCAATTTATTTCCAAAAGAAATAAATCAAAATATTTTATAAGGCTATTATGAAAACGTGAGAACTCTTAATGCATGCCTATTTAATATCATAAAATATACTAAAGCTACTTGAAAATAGGCTAAAATAAATATAAAATGTTCTAAAATAATGGACAAGAGATGTGTTGCTCATCTAAAATAAGAAAAATAGTTTTCGTTTATCGAACTAAGTGAAATTTTATGTCAAATCCGAATATTCTTAAAAAGCAAAAACAAATAAAAAAAAGTCAAAGTAACGCAAAACCAATAAATTAAAGCAGGAGCTGAATTGTTTTTAAAACACGTTTTTCGATTTTATCGTAAGAATATCGCAAAGACAATTTATAAGCAAACCGAGAGCTGTATAACAGATCACATTAACATCTCGTAACCCCCTCCACATTTGAATTATTGACTGGTCCCGATGATAATAAATATTAAATAAGGAATACATTTTAAATGAAGAGCAAATCTGGCATTTAAGCAAATAACAGTTTTAATGCTTTAATTACAAAACCTCTGCTAAAGACCCACAGCTTGTTACGGACGGTTTTTGAATTCTAAGATTTGTTGCTAATTTGATTTAAATCAATAAAGAGTTGAACATCAAACTTTCCAATTTTTTTTTTTATTTATGCATACATGTAATTAACTGGCGCCCGAGCAGGGACCGGTACGCGTCAACGAGACAACAAAACGATTTGTAATTTCGCGGCTGTTAATTAGCTAATCCGAGTGAAGTGAACGCACAACTCACGGTTAATTAAAAAAAAATCGTTTTGTTCATAAACTCAGGCAATTATACATTTTCATAAAAAATAAAACAAATGTTAAAAAAAGAAAAAAAATATAAAAAATACGGATTTTACACACTCCCTGACCGAACTTGGATTCATAATTTCGTGTTTTCTTTATGGCTAATTCAAATAACCTAATCAGGCACACAGTGTTGAACAACGATCCTGCAACAAGTCATTTTAAATGAACAATTCGAGCAACGACGAGTTAATGAAAATAGAAATACGCCACCCCTTTCGATCGAAGAAGCTATGGAGTTTTTTAATGTTTCAAATTTAAATTGCTAAGAATTATAAGATTAGTTGCTAATTGGAGTTAAATCAATTTTTAATTATTTGTGCATACAAATAATTAATTTATACAAAAACAAGAGCAAAACTCTATTTAAAAGAACATAAAACACATTGAGGAAAAAATACCGAAATGATTGAGCAATCGAAATGACAGAAAACAGCGACAGACACACGCACACACATGTGCATAGATTTAATTGTGTGTGTGTGTGAGTGTGTGTGTTTCGTACGTGCGATGACGTAAAATGCAACGCAACCGCAATCCAAATCAGAATCAGCTAATTCAAATGTTGCCGTTTTCTCACACTCGAGCACTTTTGTAGCTGACGCGCCAGCAGCAGCGGCAAAGGGGCCACTTTAAAACAAAACAGCGGCAGCGACAGCGCTAGAAGAAGCAGAGAAATAATAGAAACTTAACTGAGAAAAAAATGCCTCAACAATAAATTCCTTGTGACTGGCGCTGCTTACGTTTGCATAAACAAACATACAAAAAAAAAAAGCTAAAACATGCATGCATAAATACTTAGAAAGCACACGTTTGTTTTTTTTTTTTGTTGTTGGTAAATAGCCGTTTGAAAGTCTTTTTGAACAATGGCAGCGCTTTGTCTTCCATTTTTGTTATTGTACATTCCTTGCCGCCTACACGACTGTCTGTGTCGTTTTGCAACACTGCCTTTGACTTTTTCAATTAGAATGTTAAATGTTCAAGCCGGCCTCTGCTCGCTGTCGCCGTTGCTCCCTCTCTCTCTCTTACTCTCTTTCGCTGCTAGCACATATCCATTGCACACCGTTATTTGTACAAATTCAAGCATTTCTCTTCTTTACTTTACAAACACATACACTTGCATATGTATGCGTGTACGTTGTGTGCAATTTGTTCGCCTTTGTCTCCCCCCCTTCTGCAACTGCGGCTAAAAACTGATTTTGAAAATCACACACACACACGCGCACGCACTTACAGTTTTACTCAATACACAACTTACATTAAGAAAACGCTTGGCCAGCTGCTGGGCCTGGGCTGGGCAGTTGTTGTTGTTCGCTCGGTCAATGCGCGTGCTTGAATGTTGTGCTTATTGCTATTGTTGTTGTTGTTGTGGTTTTACTATTGCGCAAGTCTGACTGCTTGCGGTTGTTGTTGTTGTTTTTTCTGCTGCCTTCATGGTCATTGTTGTTGTGGTTGCTGCCGCTGTCGTTGTTGTTGTTGCTGTTGTAGGACTCGGTTTACTTTCGCATTGTCGTTCGCCTCAGTTTTCTGCAAAATGTAAAGAAACAAAAGGGCAACAAACGATTACAAACATATTTACGTACGTGCGCGGGCCGCTTTGAAAGTTCATAGAATAATTATTTTATTATTCATACGCAGATATTCATATCGGATATTTTGAAAGTTTTTATTTTAAATATTATGCAACAAATTTTAAATCAGCTTGTATGATTTGTAGCATTTTTTTAAGATTAGTAATAGACAAAAATTTTGAATAGTTGCTGGTCCAATGTGTTTATTTACACATATTTTTTAATTTTTTGTAGGACCGTACTTTTAATAGATATTATAAAATATATAATAGGGAACCAGAATATATATTCTTAAGGAATGATGCAAAATAATGTTTTACACCTATTTTCTACGATATTTTTCAATTAAATTCTTCTGGAGATACGTAAATTTAACTTTTTATTTCAGAGTTGTATCTATTGAAAATGTTTCAAGCCCTCCTCGCTCGGGTAACACAGAATTACTTCAACTACGTGTCTGCTCGACGCGATTGAGCCGCAAATTTAAAACTGAAAGAACAAGTTCTTTGCGCAAACGAAGTTTTAATGCCCTTGGGAATTTATGGTCATAAATATCTATATTGTAGCTTGATCTAGTTCATAAAAATAGGTTGCACGAACAAACTAATGAATGAACTGAACAGGCACACATATTTATATAGATATACCAATTGAATATGTATGTGTAGCTCGATCTAGCAAAGATCTTTACAAATATACAAACCTTATTCAATCCATAAAAATACTAAGTATTCCCTCAAGTTGGAAAACAACATTTGTTATTTGTGTATCTGGTTTATTGGCCCCGATCATATTCTTATTTTGTAAGCACGCAATATTTTGTAAGGGTATTTAAAACGTCGAGCGTAAAATGTAAATGGGCCACATTGCAATTATAACTTGGAAAACTGCAGAACGTATAAATTAAAATTGCCGCTAAACTCAATTAATGAACGAGTGTGTACGTCTGTGTGTGTAAATTTATCTCTCTTTGTGTGTGTGTGTGTGTGTGTGTATAAATGATGAACGTTTCGTATTTCTGCGTTTTTTTGCTAATTTGACAAAACGTACTGACAGATACAAACACGTACTCCGGCTACCCGAACTGGAACTCGCATTTAAAAGATATCTTCGCATTTATAAGATACACGCCACACACACTAAGAGACTCACACACACATTTATTTTGTATACAAAAAAATACGTTGATATGCGCGTACCGGTTGACGAAAGATGCCGTCTTCCCCCATTACCCTAGCCCCCCCGCCTATCACAGACTCAAGTGCTATACCTCGAATTAGAGTTGCGTACCTGCGTATCTGTGACTGGGTACCAAAAGTATCATTTAATGTTGAGTCTCAGTGGAAATAAAATAAATCCAAGTATAAAGTAAACCCAAAATCAAATATAAACATTTACAGTCATGATACAGTTACAGCCAAATATTTACAGTAACAGTCATTTTTACTAGTTAGAAGTCGGACATTGATATTAGCAGTCACAGTCAGTGCGAATTTAAAACTCAGTCAAATATTAACAGTCACAGTTCGAATTAACATTTACAGAGCAATGTTAACAGTCTCGGTTACAAGCCGCACAGTTACTGGTTGATTTTAATACTACTTTAAGAACTTAATGTTCGCATGAACAAGAATTTATGCAGACTGATCACTGATTACAAATTACTAAAATTTATATTATATGAATGCTGCAAGCATTTTTTGAATTATTAGAATTTGATAGCAGTTTTTAAAGATTGCTTATAATACTTTTTCTAGGTTCAATTCTTACTCAAGACGTATTATTTTTAGGCTGTTATTAAATGTAGAGCAGTCACTGTGACTGCAATACCGCTCATCTCAGCTGATTTGGGGCGCAACTGCTGCGATTCGACAGCATCTGCGGATCGACTGCTGCACGGCTGCTGAGCGTGACGGTGACACGTTGGCCCGGGATTATGCAAAAAGCAAAAAAAAAAAAAAATAAAAAAGAGAAAAGAAAAGAAACTGCAGTAGTCGCAGTTGGAATTGAAGTTGCAGTTGGCTTCGCAGCAGCTGCAGTTGCAGTTGAGAGCCACGTAAATTGCACGCATTTGCGGATGCACAGTGGGACCAGTGTACGAGGAGCTGTGCTCAAAAATTATTGGTTGCGACGTAGATGGGAATCTAAACAAATGCGGAGAAAATGTATATTTCAATGAGGAAATGGACGTGTAATTGTTTATAAACAACATGGAAGGAAACAAACAATTGAACAGCATTTAGAATATTCCAAGTAGTCGCAGTTTCTGTAGTAAACAATTGTACATTTGATTACAGTAAGCGACAGTGTTGGTAAGTTAACTGACAATAGAATGCGATTAGGTAAAGGTACAATGTACTCTAATCTGTGACTCGTATAAACAAATGCACACTGAATCAGTTCTATATATAAAAGTATTGTAAACAACACTAATTGATTGATTGATTGATTGGCCCTTTCTTATTCTATAGAAAACTGTAGTTAAGTTGGGATAGGTAATAAGGATAAGGATGCTGGATGGAATCGTAGGGGACCTATTTAAATTGATTCTAAATATAAATATTATATTTTCTGGATGTCTCTTTTTCCTATAGAATGTTATTATTTGTAAAAATATTCTAATTACAAAATTTTTAGAAATATTTTCTTAAAAGTTGATTCCAATTTTGAAGCTTTAATCAGACTGTATTTTTAAGAATATATATAGACTGGCAAAGCATACTTTAAAAAGTAGACATCAGCAGACTTTTCTTTTTAAAGGGAAATTTAATTTTTCACAAAATATGCAACTTATTGACCCAATAAATTTATATATAAATACGCTAATAGAGTTGGTCAAAAATCAAGAAAGAACTTTTGTTGGCACTCGCTTTGTTGACTGTTTTTAATAAATATATAAAGAGTTAGTTCTTTTATAATTTGAACAAATCTACCTAGCAAAGTTTTTCCAAAGATATCTAACTTTCAATTAGGAATTCCAATTTTATACACAACTATTTAATTAGTGTTTTGGGGTGCTAGAACTTAAGATATCATATGATGCGCCAAGCAGTAATAAAATCAAGTTTATTATTATTTTTATTTTATTGTGGTGAGATATGCATGTTAATTGAAGGCTCCTTTAAAGCCTCTGCCACAATCTGAGGGCCTAAGTTGAAAGAGTTGTGCTCGATAAGAAAGAGCACTTAAGTAGACACACATGTGCATATGCATGTGTGTGTATGTGTGTGTAACATTAACATGGCTGTGACCCGACACAGTTTAAAGCCCGGTTTTTTTTTTTGGATGCGTTGTCGTGGCATTGCCCAAAATGTTTCTTGCGTAACAGTCAACACGATAAAGGCCCATGGGCAGGTTGGAGCCGGTGGTGTAAGATGTATGTGCGTGTGTGTGTGTGTTGTGTAGACTGACAGTCTCTGGGTAAAACCACCTCAATAAAGACACGCACACACACCCGCAGAGTCATTTCGGACCGCGTTGATTATTGGCTTGGTAAACACAACAGAGCCCCGCCTCCCCCTCCAGCACCAGCGCGTTCCACATGCAGCTCGACATCTGTTTCTGTGACGCAGTCCAAAAAAATTAAATAATATACAAAATAACCAAACTTTGCATCATTTTCATTTCGATTTCGATTTCAGTTTCATTGTGTTTTTCCGCATTTCTACAGATACCCTTTCAATCTGGTTGCGAGAGTAGATTAATGTTAATGGATCAGGCAGAAAACGTGATCATGAAATATAGTGAAACAATTTCTCGAAATTACAAATGTGTTCTTTTCTCTTAAACATAGATCTAGATTTTCAGTACTTGTTAAATAATTTTCATAAAATGGATCTTGATGAGATATTTGCATTATTATATACCCTGATTTGTTGTGTATGCCAACAATAAACCTTATTTACACAAATTATGTATTTTCATTTTAGCATAAAGCTTTCTAAATTTAAAATAAAGACAAATGATTTTAAATGGCAAAAGTTTGTTTAATAACAATACAATTTCATTTATTGTTAAGTCCATTCTTCTCTTGAAATATTTTCAGAAAATTTTCATTAATTATTAAATAAATTTTCAGCTTTTTATCGTATTTCTTAGCCATTATCAAAACTAGCCTTTTTTATTTGTAAATGAAATCAGTTTTGTTTACAATAAAGATTTCACAGAATGTTTCTTTACAGGGTATCCATGAGTTGAGCATAGTTAAGTGTTGTATTGTTGTTAGCCTCATTTTATAACAATGTGTCAGCAGCGCCAATGCAACACATACTCAAGAGGGAAAGGGGGAGGAGTCGGGTTGGGTATTGGTATTGGGGGGAGTGAATTGTGGGTGGGGTTGTGCTTATCGCTGTCTGTAAAACGTGTGTCCATTTGTCCAACTGGCTGCCTATCAAAATGCATAACATTTAAATGGTTTCAAGAGGATGCCACACACACACGCACACACACATAAGTGCGTGTGTGTCAAGGGTTGCGCTGATTATTTTATGGCCATGTGGAAATCCACAGGAAATGTCCGAATGACCAACGACGACCAACAGCTATGAGTTTTCCAGTGAAAAGCAATGAAAAACATTTCACGTTTTCTTCTTCTTTTTTTATGGCACTTTCAAGTGGCCGTACAACAAGAAGAAGAAGAAGATGGCAGGAGAACCAGAAGACTTAATTGTTAACTTGGCGCATGGCCGTAAAACAATTAAACAGGGCAACAAAATAGACAAACACACACACAACACACACACAACACACACACACACAGCGAGTGGAATGTGAAAAATTACCATTCGGGCCGAAATGGTAAAGAAAACAACAACAGGCAAAAAGTAATTGCAACAACAATAAAATGCCTCAGGCGCCGCGGCGCCTCATCCAGCAGTGTTGGAAAATTTGCAAAACAAAAAAAATAAGAATTTCTAAAATCAAAACCCAAGAAACCGGAAGAGGGAGATAGAGATATTACGCATATGTTCACAGTTATTTCATATTTCATGATTTATTCCCAGCAGATAGTCCTGCATTGAGCGCATATGTCCTGTGCTTCCCGTTAGTATTGTGATTCCCCCGTCGTGCTGAAAATGACACATGCTTTGGCACGCATTCCAGCAGCACACACCGTGGGCGTAACAAATAGGCGCACGCTCATTAAATAAACACATTGCAAATGCCTGCGGATTAGTCAGATCGTGAAGAACTCCCTCTAACTGATTGCGCGAGCCTATGGCTTGATCGAATTTTAATGCCCTTATGCGGGGTATATTGCATGAAATATAAATTCAAAGGTTTGAAATTTCATTTAAAATAGTTCGAAAGTGCACAACTGAATTTTAGTCCGATTATAAACATAATACTGATAAATATATATTTTAAAATATTTAGCCACCTATTTGTGAAGATTAAAGACTACAAATTTAGATGAGAAAAAGTTTCATTAGCAAAGTTTCAGAACTATCGGAGTTTGCCTGGGTTTCGAAAGGCAAAAATTCGAATATTTTCATTTAGAAATTTAAAATTTTTATTTTTAAAAAAACATTTTTTCGTATTGATTTCTTTGGGCATATCCCATAAATAATACAATTGAATAAAATGAATAGTTTAAAGTATATTACAAGCTATATATACATATATATATTGTTCATATGTACATATGTAATACTCATTTAATTCTCATTTGTTCAGTTTTTTTTGTGCCTTACAGCAAACTCAAGACCTTGTCGGATCGTATTACCTCATTACGGAATACTTGATACTCAGCTTTTAGTTAAACTAATAAAGCCTGGCACAGCTGCTTTTATTTTGTATTATTTATTGTTATAAACAGACGATGAGTAAGTCGCAAACTCACCGAAAGTAGTGCTTACTAAGCAAACGGGGTATTTAATATCGGGTAAATCGTTATCTAGGACTCTATGGGGACAAATCGATGAGTACACTGCAAACAATTTTGGCTTAAAATTTTATGGTCTGTCTATTGAAAAAATGTATTCAAATAAATAACTTTAGTTTAATATTGTACTATTTTTTGTTCCGAAATTATATCGAAAGCAAACTAAATAAAATATAAATAAATCAATGCTCTTAAAAGTTAGTTAATTTGATTGATTTGCCACGCCTCCAATGGGCGTAGCCAAACATTTTTTGTGAAATATACGATTATATATAATATAATTTGGTGGCTCTAAGTTTTATAGTCTACGAGGTATGCTAAGAAAACGAAGTCTTGTAATCGATTTTAATCGATTTATCAAGAAACGGGATAATATTTCGGAAAAGAAACAATTTTAGCTTGTTCTACGTATGGCTGAGAAGAGTCTAAAGTCGAAAAGTTAAGGTCTTCAGAAAGAAAGTCAGACAGACGGACACGGCAATATTAACTGAGCTAATCATATTGATCGATAATATATACACTTTATCAAATCGGAGATGCTTTTTATGTGCTTTTTATCTTGAATGTGTTCAGGGTATAATGAACCAACTTGGGTATTTTTTGTTTGTTTGTTATTTTTTTTTGTGCAACTAAGCAAATATGTTTGCGGAGAAAGTGGGGCAATTGAGGAGGGCTCTTAGGCTGGGTAAACGGAGACTTGGGTGCGGTTGTCGATTACAAGATTTACCTGTCCGTCTGTTTGCTGAGCTCAAACATCATCTTATCATATCATTGGGCAAACATGCATTTGGCTTACCTTAGCAGATGGTCTCCATGGGTATCTTGGCTGTTGTTGTTGTTGTTGTCGTTGGGGGGATGGGGGGCGCCTCCTCCGCGGTGGGACTGGCGGGTGACATGGTCGTTGTTGTGGTCGTCGCATTCATCGACGTGTTCTGGGTGAACTCGGTGCCGTTGGCCATCGATGGCAGACCCTGGGAGCTGCTCGAGTGCTGGACACCGTTGGTGGTGTTGGTGATGTCGTGCGGCAGTCGGGAGCAACAGAATCGCTTGCAGGCGGTCCACACCTGCGGCTGGCAGCCGACGACAATGAAGATGAAGACGCCCTGGAGTGCATTGATCAGATCGGTGATAAGCCAGGCGCCGTGTGGCCCGCCCACCAGCCACGATATAATCTCCCAGATCCAGGTGACGCCCATGACGACCACCAGCTTGAGGCAGACACGACCCAGAGCCGATTTCTCGGACGTTGACTTCACATCGTCGCGCTTCCAGAGGCCGCAGGTCAGCTGATGCGTGGTGGAGATGAAGAGCACAATGTTGGCGCAGAGGAGCAGACCGATGGGGCCGTAGAAGTAGGCAAAAATCGCCAGGGAGCGATTGTCGAACCAGCAGAAGAGCTGGCCAAAGCCCGGCCGGAGCAGGGATGTCTCCGCTTCGGGCAGCTGATCAACGCAGGCGGCAATCGCGCAAATTAGCAGCGGCAGACCCCACGCGTAGGCGGAGTAGAGCCGGAGACGCAGTGTCTCCTGGTTGCGCTCCAGGGAGCTGGGCCGAAAGTCACGGAACGTCCACCAGATGTTGAAGCACATCGTGTTCAGCCAGAAGAACGCACTCAGGAAGAAGAACTGCATGCCCATGGCCACCAGGAGGCAGCTGATGGTGCCCGGCGCCAGAGCCGTGCTCAGCTCCTCAATGGCGAGCAGAATCTTGCCGAGCAGCAGGCAGAATACATAGTAAATCTGGCAGCGCCAGTGGAGCGCATGGTGGACAGCGGGCAGCATATAGCCGGCGACCAGTGTGGCCGCCAGGAAGACAATCGATATGATGATGCCCACATCCAGGACGGCCTTTTGCAATCCATCCTCGCCGCCGGCACCGTACGTGTCCGGATTGTGGTGATCGTGCTGAAAGTGCTGGCTGCAGGCGATGATCTTCACCTCGCCCGCCCGCTCCGTATGCTCCAGGCAGTACTGGAGCGCATTCAGATCCGTGTGGGCCAGCCGGAGCGAGCCGGTGCTCCGATTGAGGATCGCCTCGTGCCAATCGCCGGCGATGGCATAATCGTTCATATTATTGCCCCGGCACTCGGGCAGCCCGTATGTGGTCAGATAGCTGCCCGGCTCAAGTTGCGGCGCCAGCTGCAGCTGACGCTGTCCGTCCGCCGGTCGCAATGTGCAGTTCTTGGCTACGGTATCGTAGCTGCCCCGCTGTCCGCAGCACTTGCGCATGCGCAGCTGCAACGGCGCCGGCTTCAAATCACCAACTGAAACTGTGCCCGTTCCCGTGCCCGACTGCAGCTGGGTAGCCGGCGCCGGTTCCTGATCGATGCAGACGAGGGCGACATCCTGGTCGACACAATAGCTGGGTGGCTGGACAAGTAGGCCGCGCTCGCGCACCGACATGGTGCCGTTGGGGAAGAGCACCACGTTTGCCTGCCGGCTGCTGAACAGCTCCGGCTGCTGGCCGGGCGCTGGGCAGATGGGTCGCACGTTCGGCAGGAACTTGATGAAGCGCGGCTTGTCGCCCTTCGGCTTGAAGAAGCGCTGCTGTTGCACCAGGAACACCAGTGGCACCCAACGATCCGAGGCGCCCGCGATGCACTCCAGCGTGCTCTCGTTTAGAAATTCGCCCTGGTGACAGCACTTGTTCAACTGGACGCGCGGCGGCGGCGCTCGGCCTGTGGCGGCGCCAGCGGCAGGTGTTGTTGCCACTGCGCTGCCTGTGGCCAGTTCCTCCTCCTCCTCTTGACTGTTGATCGCGCCGATCAGCAGCAGAAGCAGCAACCAAAAGATTTTCATTGCGCTCATTTGTTGTCTTGCAGCACGCAGCACTGTTTTTGCTTCCTTCATGAGTAGCACGCAACACTGATTCTTAGTTCTGTTCGCTTAGCGCAACAAATGTGCACGCAACACTGTTTGGATGAGCTGCTGCTTTTTTAATGTTTTCGCCTACTTCGTTCTTCAAAATTTTCACTTTTTAACTGCAACACTCTTGTTTTTGACTGGCGCAACAAAGAACACGGTTATCTTGCGCCACAAAATACTGTCTCAAACTGAACTTGGTTTAAAACAGAAAAAAGTAGTGTACTAATTTAATACTAATGCGCAACTGTTATAGCTGCACACAACACTATCTTCTTTGGGCAAAAAGAGAGCTCTTCAAGTCTAATACTAATACTGGCGCAATTTGCTGCAGCTGCACACAACACTGACCTTCTTGTTGCTTTTCAAGCTGCACTCGCAATGTGCTCTTTTTGGCTGCACATAACACTGTTTTTGCGTCCGTCTCCTTTCTGCTTACAGGGCAGCTATTAATACTGGCGCATTTGTTGTTGTATTTTAAGGTTTCCTTTTTGTTGCTAATCTTGGCGCTTTCACACAACACTTGTTAACTTTATAGTTTTTTTCTTTAATAAATCTCCTGTTGGAAGACACCAATAAATGTGTGCATGTATGTGTGCATATTTGAGATGCCAATGAGCGGTTTTTTGTGTTGTTCTCTGTCTTATTTTCTTCGTCTAATGTTGCTCTCTCTTGTGTGGCTTCCTGTGCTCACGTTTGTCAATTATGTGGAAATACAAATACTGTTGTTGTTGCCGCTCGTTTTCTTGTTGTCGTTTCTTGCATTGTTTGGCACTAGTTGTTGTCACCCTCTGCCCCCTCCCGACTGCGCTGCAAGCGTCGCGTCGTCGTCGTCGTCAAGCACGCATGATCTTTTCTCTGCTTCTCTTCAGCTATTCGCTTTCGTCTGCGTCTCACAATTGTTGTTGTTGTTGTTGCTGCTGATGCCTGTTTCGTTTCGGTTCTCAAGCGTAGCAGAAAATTTGCTTTTCACTTTTCTTCTCTTTCGCCGTTCAATGCCATTTTGGTGCTTTTGTTTATCAATTTGTGGTACGAACAAAAATTTATAATGCACTCTCGAACTTCACTTCGCGTCAGTTGAACGAACCACAGTTGAATTTCAAACGCGTCAAGAAAATAATTAAATCGAAAAAAAATGAATTCGTACACCGGCGAGCGACACGTCTGCATTGAACGAATACAAAAAACCGACTGGCGTCTGCTGAGCCAACATGCGTGCTGTAATGTTGTTGCGCTGTTATTGGCTGCCCAGGGCTGCAGCTGTCGCTGTATCGATGGTGTTTGATGGTGGTTGGTATCGATAGTTTGGCGCGCTGCTTTTGCCATTTGACAGCACTGTTATGCTGCTGCCAGACAGTTAGTGTTATTTATTTGGTTCTGTGTACGTGCTAAGGTTGTTGTACAAAATAATATATTATGAGTATAGCAAACTGCCGAGCTGCAGCTGTAAAATGCTGCCAGATGCTTTTAGATTTGTTTGTGTCACTGCTAAGTGCTTTCAGTTCAAATTGTTCCCAGTGTTTGAGCTTTGATTTGCTGTTTTCGTGTACATTGGTAGATAAAGGGGATAAGCACAGACATGAACCTTTCACTTTTAGTTGAAAATAATGAAATGTAAATTATATCTAAAATTATTTTGATATAATTTTAAAATGGTTTTATAATTTTTTTTTCAAGGTTAGTTGTGATGTATGTATTAAAGGGTGTGGGGTTTAAAAAAGTTAACAATATATATATATATATAATAATAATAATAGTATATATATCTATATAATTATGTATATTTCTATAACCATTAATCTATGTTACTATCTACTGAACTATTTCTATATTTATATTTATCTTTATTCTGTTAAACTTCTCTAACAATTCCTCACTATTTATTTTATGATATATCCCATTTATCTGAGGGATCCAGAAGCCCATCAATTTATTCTGAATTCAAAAGTTCTTTAAGATGTTGGAAATTGTGAATTATCGCTGCACCTAGGCCAGTTAATACCCCGAGATCTCAGAGAGAGCGAGAGAGAGAATAAATTGTGTGTGCCCTGTTGACACCTCTTCGAAACTCTGGGAAATCTCGTTGATAGTGGAGGGGTGTGTGTGTGTGTGTGTGTGTGTGTGTGTGTTGTGGGAGGAGTTGTGATTGGTGTTTCTTGCCCTACGGCCGTCTGTTGTCTATTTTTGTGCCTTTGCACTGGGGAAAATTAGATAGAAAATAGAAACAAATCCATTTGATTAAAATTCTCCGTCCGTGGTGAGGGGTGCAGGTCTGCAGGGGTTGTCGGGGTGCAGGGGTTGCAGGGTGGCAGTGGCGGCATTAAGACATCAAATGGACAACAAACTGGGGGCGAGAGCTGAAAACTCTGACAGCAGTTAAAATCGTTAAGCTACCGAAGTGGAACAGACGCCGGTCACAAAATTCACCACGGCCTTGAATTCAGCCCCATTTGGGGTTGTCTTTTTTTTTCCTGTTGTGTTTTTTTGGTGCTCTCTGGTGCTTGAAATTAGATTTTTGAGTGAGCGAGCGCCGGCTGGTGGCGCCCGAATGGCCAGTGTTGTATAGGATTCGTTGCGAGTCTTAAGTGCGCTGCACGCACTACACGTGGCCCGTCAGAGAGGGGTAAGAGGGGTGCGGAGGGTCTCTGACAAGCTGATCCAAGCAAATCCTTCAAAGCAGCATGTGATTTATAATAAGAAGCTAGCCAAGGTGTGGGCAGGGGCGCGCGCGGCACCTCTTCGGAAAAGGGGGCAGTTTTGTTAACGGGAAAGGGGAATTTGGCTTTGTAGCGGGCGCTGCAACAAATAAATGTTTATGAGCGGATTATGTCTGCCTTTAACAAATTCCATTTGAATTTAATGAGCCCAAAGATTACGCACATGATTAAGGTGTTAGCTGCAGCATGCACGACCAGCAGTTATCCAGTAAATTTCAACAAAGTTTTATAATGATTAAATATTTCAAAAATAGTTGGGCTGATAATACTTAATTATATTACTAATTTATATTAAAAAAAAAAATAAAAATTTTGCAATAATTTTTTTTTGCTATTATTTTTATATTATTCAGAATCATATATTCAATATAAAAATATAAACAAAAAATATAGGTTTGATTTTAGGTTTAAAATACATATTTTTGGATATACATATGTATATTTGTATATTTTTAAATTTGTGGGCGTTGCCGAAAATTTTCGCTTAACTGACTATATAATGACTATATAACTATATATAATATTTCGTATATATGTAAATATTATTATTCTTTTTAAATTCTATAGAATCCATCTTAATTCAACATTTTTTATTTTATTTAATTTTATTTTTTTCATTTTTATTTTTTTTTATTAACATTTTTATTTTTAAAATTGTAAACTGCTGAAGGACTTTCTTACTTTCTTACTGATAATGAAAGTATTGGCTAAAATTGTTAAATTTAAATTCAACAAAAATATGTATAAATTCAATTAAGAAGTATTTGTTTTTAAGATATATCCAACTATTTTACAGGGTATATAAATTTGTGCTGTGTCGACGTCGCGTCGCGTCGCGTCGCTGGCGCACTTTTAATTGAAATATGTCGCCGCGACATTTCAAACACATTTAACAATCCATCAGACATTTTCAATTTTACCCCAGCCATTGACTATGTCCCCCCTCCACACATTCCCCCTCCCAGCTAACCACTTAATGGCACTGTTGTTGTTTGGTTGTTGTCTAATTTATGCAGCGATCGTTGCCGCCTTGTCTTCAATTAGTCGCCCGGGCAACTGCAACTGCAACTGCAACTGCAACTGAATTTGCTGCTTCCTCTAGCTGCCCTCGGGAGCGCAGTGGCGTCTCCGCTTACATAGCGCACACAAAAGATATCGAGAGGGAGAGCGAGAGAGAGAGAGAGCGAGAGAGAGAGAGCGGGCGAGAGGGATGTAAACGCAAATCAAACTTTAAACTATTCGTCTAGCATTACTTGATACTTAACCGGCCTTTATTTATGTCCCTGTCTACGCCTCTCAGCTGCTCACTTTCCAAATGCAAAAAAAAACTTAGAAAAAATTAATTTAATTTTGATGAGCCGAACATTCAAATACACTAACTTTTTGCTGTTTGCTGTTGTTTGAATATTTACTATTTTATATTTTTGTATGTAAAATAAAAGTAAATTGAAGTTGTTCGATTTGCTTTGGGGGTTCCCTTAAAGGCGCCCTCTAGCGACGCAATTTAATATTTATTAATTTGTATCAAATAATTTTTTTATTATATTAATTTTTTTAGAATATAATTATTAAATTATTGCAAATAATAAAAATTCACACAAAATTTAACAAATTAGTTAAAATAATATAACACAAATTTCAGGCTTATTTCTATTGTAGTTTTTAAAGCTTGACAACTATTTATAGATATTTATGGCTTTAAAACAGCTTCTTTTGTGTGTTGCATAGTTAATGGCAAAATGTAAATACCCTTGGTAAGGGCATACAGAGAATGCTGCTCAGTGTTGGCTGCTCTCTTTTGTTAATTGAAACCTGTTGTAAATCACAAATCATATCGACGCCGTCACTTGTCCCAGCGGCAACAGTTGCTGAAAACATCAGCAGCAGCAGCAGCAACTGTTGCAGCAGCATTAGCAGCAGCTTCAGCAGATGTCGTCGGTTTTTCATATTTAGAAAAGCTCGAGGGGCGGCTGGCACATCTTGCGGTACATTTGGGGGCCGTTTCGGGCAACATGAGTTCATTAAATTGCTGCTGCACTCTGCCAGCTGAAACGAGCAATTCGAGTGTATTCATTATGATTTACAGCACTCAAGCTTCCACAGAATGATAAAAACCTCCAGAAAGTCATTGGAACAATTAACAACAATACAAATGTTATATGTATGGGTGCATATAAAACTTTTTGAAAATGTCCAAATATAATATTAGTTAATTATAAAATTGATTTTAATTATGATATATAATTAAACATGAATTTTGGCAGCAAACTTGGGTTTTGTTTTTTATTTTAAATATCGAAATAATTTAGAGGTAAAACAATGAAGAAAAAGCCAAAATTCCATAATATTAATAATAAATTATATGTTATAAAAATATATAACATAAATTTGGAACAAATAATTTGTTTTTTAATTAGATGCTATATTCTAGAGATCAAAAGTCATAGTTATGAAAGGAATACTCCCTTTCAGTATCTATTGGAATATTACCATAGTAAATATATATTATATATAAAGTTGTTTTACCGAACAGACAATCTGATTGATTGACTGACTGATTGAAGAACTGAAAATCTGCATATTTTTAAGAGAACTAGCATTTTAGATTTGTTTTTTACAGCAATAATAAAACTTTATTGTTTAGTGTGGAAAACGGTTCAAAACAATTTTTTTATTTTCATTTATGTTGAAAATTGTTGAAAAAAAATAACCCAGAGCAGAAATCTGGGATTCATATAACTAAGTATGGGATATGCATATATGGAATATATTATTCAGTAATTTCTATTCGATTTGGCTGTGCTGCATCAGAAAGATGAGACGACGTCATCATCGATCACAATATTGAAATGGAATCAGACAACTGTAAACTAATGACATTTGCAGTTGCTGGCAGGCGCCCCCGCACCGCACCGCACCCCATCCCTAACTTATGATCCTGTGTGGCTGCTGGTCTGTGTCTGTGTGTCTGTGTGTGTGTGTGTCTCTTGTGGTGTCCTTTGTGCGTATCCGCTTACAAAATGTTAAGTTATAACGGGGGTTGATCCTGGAGTCGCATCCGACTTGGCTCATTTGTTTGTTTTGAGTGCGTCGGGCTGTCCAAATATGCGGCAGCTTGTAACAATTACCAAATGACACCCTCGACAAGCGGACAAGCGGACAAACGGACAAACGGAAGGAAGCGTGCGCCCTTTGCACCCCAGGACATGCCCCAGGATAACTCTGGTTAGACAACTGCGCAAATATTCACTTGTCGCAAAATCAATGGCATTGACAATAATTTTGCCATTAGTTGTTGCTGTTCTCGCAAATGAAGTAATCAAATGAAATCAACTTAAAATTCAGTCATTGATTCGAATTTTATGAGCTGGAAGTGTTTCGATTCATCTCCACACATAACATTCGGCCCAGACACTTGCCAGGCGATGGGTCGGCGCATTGATCAAAATGATTTCAGTTTAAGTCGGTCCAAGAATTCTTTGCAATAGCACCATTATGTTATAAATACCATAAATATATATATATATATAATATTCATTCCAATTTTGAGTCCAGTAGAATTTTATGTGTTGATGATCCATGCTGAAGGTATTCAAGCAAACGTTATCTGTAGACAATCGACTTTATGTTAATTGTCTTGCAATATAAATTAGACTCTTCTATGCGATTCTCATGAATGCAAGCAAGGAAATAGTTCTCACTTACTTGCTTTTTTTCATTCTTAATATCTTTCATTTTTAACACTTTCTCTGTCTCTTAATTATACTCTCTTACTCATTCTCTGCTCGCTCTACTACCTGTCTTTTTCCCTTGCTTACTCTCTTTCTATCTCTCCCTCTCTCATATTGTCTCTCTCTTTTGTTCTCTCTCCCTCTCCCTTACTCACACTCTCATTCTCTCTCTCTCTCTCTTACTCACTCTCTTACTAACTCTCTTTTTCTCTTTTTCATACATACTCTCTCTTTACTCTCTTTCTCTCTCTCCCTTTCTCTCTCTCTCTGTTATCCTCTCTTTCTTTCTGCCTCTCTCTTTCTTTTTTAATCTCTTTTTCTTTCTCCCTTTATCTCTTTTACTATCTCTGTATCTCGCTCTCACTTTCTCTCTCTCTCTCTCTTTTTCTTTCTCTCATTATCTATTAAGACTTAAATAAACACTGAATATAAGCTTTGGCTTTATTTTGACTTTCTTAAAATCACTTTTTATCTAATATTTTCAATGGTTTTTATTTAAAGAAGAAAGTGTTATTTTGAATTTGAGAATCAAATAGTTTTCAATTTTATTTCACTCGTGCCTGGATATACATCATCCAGCTGTGTTGTCCTGTAGTCAATAGGAATACAATTTTAGAATAGAGCTCAATTCCAAGGAAGTTTCGTTCCAAGTGCTATCTATGCATAGCCTATGACCCGATTCCAGTCTCATTTATTTGGGGTTGGGGAGATGCGGGCAATTCCCAGACAACTAATTTAAGTAAACTGTCTGCGTCTGCGTTTCCTGCCAGAGTTGCCTAATAGTGGCAACCCTCAAGGATGTGCCAGGCAGAGGTAAATAAAAATGAACAACAACAACAACATAATTCAAAAAGCACTTAACCCATAAAAGTGAAATAATTCGATGGAAATAACAAACGCACTTAACAAATTACAGATGTGAAAATTTCATTTTGAGTGTCAGAGCAAGAAGAAGAAGAAGTAGTGGGGGGAGAATCGTAACCCAGTACCCATGGGGAGCGACCCTCTTGGGCCAGCGGCATTCCACTCTGCCACACTCTGCATTCCACAAATTAGAAAATGATTAATGGACTCAACCGGTTGCACAAAAACTCCTCGTTACTCCCCCTCCCCCCTTCGCCTCCCCCCACACACACACACACACCCAAAAAGTGCTCAGCAACTGGTACTGGATTGGGTTTGGATGTTGGTCTGGCGTCTGGCACACTTCGGCATAAAATAGCACTCGGGAGATTTGAGCTCTCGAGCGACACCCTCGCATCCTTCCGCACGGCAGGAGTCGAGGCCAAAATCACTCGGCCGATGCCAACCCCCAGAAGTGGCACTCGTTGCCGGTCGAGTCGAGTACCAGACGATTACCCGGCACCGTACCGGGTACAACACTACCGGACCGGTACCCGCTCCACAGACCACAGTCGTCGCTGATGCGCGCAATCCGATGCCAGGCGAAGGGAATCCGAATCCCCCTCCTTAATACTTCCCTTGCCAGGGGGGGTGTGTTTGTTGTCATTTATTGGTGTTGTTCTTGCAATCATGCCTGGTTCCTGGTTCCTGGTTGCCGGTTCCTGGTTGCCAGTCTGATTTTTTCTGGGGTCACGCTTTGCTCTTTTGATAGCATTTGAAACAGAGAGAGAGAGAGAGAGAGAGAGAGTGAGAGTAAGAGAGAGAACCCATGAATCCAATTACATTTTAAATCCTTGATTCTAATCTGAAGGGGCTGACAAATGGATTTTTATGTCAATTTTTCCTAAATTACTGCAACATCCACATCTCATCCTTTTTGAATCTCCTCCACCCCCCCTTTCTCTATCATCTCCTGCGGCGCTCGACAAAGGGCTAAACAATTGAATTTTGCATCTTGACGCACAACAACAAAACATTGCGCAAATCGAGGGGAAGCCAGGGGTGTTCACGGGGTGTCTATGCGAATGAGGCAGCGTTAAGTGTACGGAAGGAAACAATCAGTGGGCGTTGTCTCCACGGGGGCGGCTTTTTAATCTCTGATTAGATGCCCGAAAGAAATACGCTAAAATAAACTGTTGACGCTGATGAGGTTGCGCTTTTTGACACATTCAGATGAGCTAGCTGAACTACCACAGATAACGGAGATGTGGGTACTCCAAAAAAAAAAAAGGAATATCAAAAATTTAATAATTCAAGTTTGAATCAGTCATAATTTCTTAATCGAACAAAGTCCTTTAATTAAGTACAAATTAAATGATCGTTAATTGCTGTATTTGAGTATTATATTCTGAGTATTTTGGAATTGTTAAAAGTTGAATTAAGAAGATATTCTGAAGTCAAGTCAAGAATATTCCAACTTGACCAAGTTTAATTGAACTAAAATATTTTTTTTTGAGTATCAAATTTATATTCGAAACATAAACTTTAAATTTAAGCATTTTTGAGTTTATTTTTTAAAGCTGGAAATAAATTCTTTGAAATAACCTTCAGGATAGGGTACCGAAAACATTTTAAAATTTTCAGCACCTGCTTTTCCATTTCCATCTGTGTATCCCTAATCTGACACTATCAAATTCGCTCCGATGAAAATCGTTAAATTGAAACAAATTTGAGTGTTGATCAATGATAATTAGCGATTTGTGTCCAAAGCTTGGTTTCAAATTGGGTATAATATAGGCAAACTAAAGCGGTCATAACAATAAAGCTAATACGAACAACAACAACAACAACAACAACAATAACAATAAAGAAGCAACTGAAGAATAAGCTGAAGAATCAGAAGCATAAAGAAAGACGTTGACCAAATGGAGAGTGTCGTAAAAATGTATAATAACAATAATTCAATGTCGCAGCAGGAGGCGATTGTTGCCATGTTAACGCTTATTTTTGTTCATTTTTGTTTACATTTTCATAATTTCAAAAATAATAATGAAAATGAAAGAGAATAAGAATTAATAATAATGCCTGCAGCCAAAGTCGCATTCATTTTCAGCTCGAATAGAAACGGAGCAACGAAGGGGGGAAAAAAGACAGTGAGTTTCGCGGTATTTTCACGCTTGATGCAACAGAACCCACAAAAAAAAACAAAAACAAAATAAAAGAAGAAGAAGAAGACAATAATAAAATGTACCTCAGCCTGCGGTTGAGGGGTTTTTTTCTTGGCTTGGGGTACGGCAAGTGCCTGGCGGCTGCTGCATTTTTGGTTTTGGATTTCATTCAATGGAATCAAAAGCCAAGCCAGAGTGCTGCTTTCGGCAGTTACCGACTGCCTGATACGCTGTAAACTATGCGAAAGCAGCCGAAAACAGATGGAAAAAGGCAGTGAAAAAAATAGAACAATAAATAAAAATAGATGAAAGCAGAGAAAAAAAATAATTCTAATACGTTACGGAACGAAAAACTTAATCTAAATTTTTATTTTTATTGTTTACTTTTATTTATTATTTATCCAAGTTTGCTGAAAGCTTAAACAAATACCGTATATTAATGAACAACAAACCTAATATGCCCTGCCAGCCATTTGCCAGTGCAAAGTATTAAAAGAAGTCTGCGGATTAAAATGATAACAAGCCTTGTGGTTGGAATTCTGATTCTGAACTTGGCTTTTGTTTTCGGCGCGCGTTTCGCAGGAATCGGTTTGAGTTCTGCGTTTGCTGCGGGGCAATCCTTTTGTCCCTTCTTTTTTTTTTAGTTGTTCTTCTTCTTGTTCTATTGGAAACGCTTTCACGCTTGAATTTCTTTTGGACTGTTTGAATAGATCCCGGAGCCAAGCTCAAACATTGATCGATATCAACTTTGGCCCAAACTCTCTCAACGATTTGTATTGAAGGATTCGCGGCAAATGCTTTGATTTCCGTGCTTACAGATTCCCAAGCTGGTAGCTCCCGCACCGCCTCGTGGACACCGCCAGCCGCGAGTAGTTTGCCCCGTTTAACGATCTTCGAATCGCATTCGAAACAACTTAATTTCGCTTTTTGTGTGCTGTTTGTTTGTTTGTTTTTATGTCTTCATCTTGGGCGTTGGCTGTGTCCGGCTAACTTTATGGGACATAATTAAAACTTTATAGCCAGCCAGGTGATCGCTTGTTCTATACTTCAAGTAGTCCCCCCTCCCGCCGTTCCACGTTGGCGCCAGGCTCATAAAATTGCATTAAAATCACAGCGGATCATTTGACTAAAAACAAAACATGCTCTTTGTGTGGGAATTTTCATAGGTGTGTGTGTGTGTGTCTGTGTGTGTGTGCTGTAATCTTTATGGATCGTTTCAGCGTTTAGTAACGCCATAGGAAATAATACCGGTACTAGTTAGAGAGAGGGAGAGTAAGGGAAAAAATATTGATGAGAGTTCAGGAAGCAGCTAATTGACAAAAGTGCTTGCCTTCAAAATACCCTGTAGTTAAGCATAAAGTGGATTTAAGCACATTCAAAATTATGAATGCGTATAAGCGCATAATGATATCATTAGCTACTTGAATAAACAATATATGTAAATAAAACAAAGTAACAAAGAAAATAAACAAATAATTTTTGTGAAATTTTTCATTTAAAAAAATTTTGTTTTTTAAGTATTTTTTATTATAAACATATATATATGTACATGCATGTAAATAACTTTAGAATATATACACTAAAAAAAGATAGAATATCTTAAATTAAAAAAATATGTATAAATAAAAAAATACATATTAATAGAGATATTAGTAAGTAAATGAAGTTTTTAATAATTTTATTATTTTTTTATTTACTTAGTATTTTGTTTCTTAAATAACTCTTATATTTATATACTGAAAATAAACGAATGCTGATATTCAAGTTAAAATTAAGATTGTAATTATTTTAATTATTTTTTTTCATTCAAAATTTATTTAATGTAGTCATTTGTATATCCTGTTTAAATATATATACATATATTATGAATGAACAGGTATTTTCTATATATAAACAGTCCATACAAATCTGCATAAATCAACTTTGACATTGGGCTTACATGCTTGGTTTATGTGGCACTGACCTCTGTCTGTCTGTCTGCTGGCCAATAAGTTTGGGCGTTGCCAAAATGTCAATATACGAGGCGCCCACTAATAAACGCTGCAACACACAAAAAAAAGTTATAAATAATAATAATAAAAAAGAGCGCTCAGTCGGGGTCGGAGTTGGTTTCGGTTTCGTTTTCGGGATTTGGGTTCGGGGGTCGCCGTTTCAATTTGAAGCTGAAGTCCAAGTTGGAGTTGAAGTTGAAGTTGGGAGTCGTTGCATGATAAATGAGTCTCGCGCGTGCCCCGTTTCTTTGGGCCAGTTAGCTGCTAGGTGAACTGTTGTGCTACCTGTTTGGCTACCTGTATTTTTGATCGACCAGGTGATATTTTGATATATGTGCGACGGGGCGCATCCATCAATTAGCCGCAACACTCAACTCGCCAGTCCAATTGATTTTTGCTTGCAACCAAAAATTGATTGCGAGTCATTTATTATATGGTGGATCGGGTCAGAGCAGATCAGAGAGTGCATCATTTGATGGATTAGCCCATTAGCGGCTAATGACATACATAAGGCAGCCCACCAATAGTCGGATTCTCGATGCTCGATCCTCGATCCTCCATGTGCCGCATGTGGCATGCATTTCCGCTTTTCATTATTGCAACGTTGCAATGTGGCAACGCGTCGTGTCGCATCGCGTCGCATTCGCCCCTGGAATGACATGCAACCCAAATTGCTGGCAATAAATTTCACACATTTCAGCAGAGCAGCAAAAAATTAAGAATGATTCGAAATACTTTAAGCAGCTCGCGAATTGCCAACGCGACAGGGCACTTTGTCAGGCGGGAGCGAGAAGAACAATTAAGCAAAAAATATGAGAACGAGATAGATTGAGACAATGGCTGAAAGAGCGAGAGATGGCATATTTATATAGATATATATATATATATGTAAAGAGAGACAGCGAGTAATATGAGGCAAGCAACTGAATCTAGCAGCCGCATTCCCATTTGCGAAAACGACAAAAATTTAGATTTTAACTATTCAAAACGCAAAATCATTTTTATTTTTAAATATAACAAATCCAAAAAAAGTTTTTATTGCAATAACATTAAATTATGTAAAGAATTTTATTAGGCTTCCAGTAAAACTTTTATTTCGTTTATTTCGATTATAAGTTCTATTAGCTCGATTATTTTTAGTCTTTGGTTTTGTCATTGATTTAAGCAATAGTTTTATTTTCCTTTCTTTTATTTATTTTTTTTAATATTTATTAATTTAGTAAAATTTTGTTAGAATCGAATGGTATTAAAACTAGCTTTTATCGCAGAAGGATGAAATCGAAAAAGTGGAAGGCGCTGAGCAGCTATTATATGAATTGATGTAAGTGCCTGCCAAAGGGAGAAGTTCTGAGGGAGAGAGAAAGAGAGATGAAGAAAGAGAGAGGGAGAAAGGGAAAGAGCGGACACAGGCAGTTTCCTGCCACTGCGGCTGGAATGCAGTTGCAATTGGCGCAGCAACAAATTGCTGGAATAATTACGCACACATTGACAGCTACAGATTGATATGTTTGTCGGCAAGGACAACAACATGGAGGACAACATTGGTCCAGTGGACCAACTGACTGAATGCGTGACTGACCGAATGAGTGAGAGATCCAGTCTGGCTGCGAGCTGCAAGTGACAAGCGACGCGGCGACTTCTTTTGCCCATTGATGAACGTGAGGTGTCAAGCAAATTGACTGCCCAGCGAGGCGACTGCCCAGAGTCGTCGCAATGGGGAGGGGCTTAACAACAAATGGATGCCACATGGCACTAAGATCTTAATTCGGTCAGTTTTTACTCATATTCATCGAGACTCGTTTGTTTTTAATTATTTTTTAGTCCTGTATTACTTTCATATTCAAACATTTTTAACAGCAAAAAGAAATTATAAGATTATTGAGAAATCGTTCTTTGGCTTGCATTTGGTATTGCCTAATACATTTGAATATTTAATATTATTTTTCTTCAGGGATCCCCCTGAGCGACGCCACTGTCCGTTGCCGGCATCTGCAGCGTGCTGCATCGGAATTTGCTGTTTACGTGAATTACGCTCAAATTACAAGACGCCAATCGAGGAAAAAAATTTAAGTAAAATAAAACACAATAAAAAATGTCGCAGCGCCTGAAAATAGCTCGAAAGCAATGGGAATGCATCGCAAATTAAAATTGCTCGCAAAACGTTTGGCGATGAGCTGAAGTGGAGAACGGGGAATGGGGAGCCGAGCGGAGAGGAGGGGAAGCACATGTAACTGAGACAGGGTGGACTGTGCGCGTCGAACAGGGCGACACAGACGCGCCGATGTTTGCCGATGTCGTTTGCTGTTGTTGCGCCCATTGGGCTCGTTAGGCGATAACTTTATGCGGCATTAAATTTTATGCGGCCATAAAACAAACAAATTCGCCTCGTACACTCTCATTCACAATAAAAACAACAACAACACACACACACACAGGAGCAGACATAGGCATTATGGCAACTAAACACGACATGAAACAACAGCAACAAAATAAACAAAAACAATTACATGCAACAACAATAACAATGGCTCTGGAATGCATGGTTAAAAGTAAAAAGGCGCCCGAGCAGGGATCAGGGATCAGTAGCCGTACCGGCTGCAGTAGCCCAATATAAATGTGTGTGTGTGTGCGTGTGTGTGCGGTATGCGTGGCGTATCGTTAAGTGGAACAAGAACATGTCGCTTTACGCCCCGATACAACTCAACTTGGGCCATTGTATATATTGTGCATAACCATATATGGGCCGTACCCGAATGTTCAGATGGAAATGGTTAGCTTAAGAGTGGAACAGCAAGTGCCGCATTGAAATAATAAGCATTGGTTGAGCACACGTCACACCTGAGGCAAACTAAGTGCACTTAATGCTATGCTAAATAAGCTGGTATTTAAAGGCTGTAGAGGGTAGTTATCGAGGTTATCTTGCTAAAATATGGGAAGACTCGCACCTCAGACTAACTATAATATAGATAAGATAAAGTGCTGGAGGGGAATAAAATGCCTTAGTGCAACCAGAAATCACATTAGGGGCCGTTAATGTTATGCTAACTAAGTTAAAGTTGTTAAAATTAAATGGGTGTCCCTATCCAGATAAAGTAGGGCTAACGGCTCAGACTAAAGATAATATAGGCAAAATAAAATAGGAAAGGAATAAAAGTCATAGGTAGGGTACCTTAATGGGTATGTCAATCAAGATAAAGTGGGGCTAAGATTATCTAAAATTTTGATAATAGCAAAAAAAGCAGAAGCTCTCTTGGTTGCCTTGCATTGATAACTGATAGCTGAAAGGAAATATAATATAAGCGTTAGGTGGGTACTGCCCTTGCGAACTAACGGTACCACGAACTGGATGTTTTCTAATCACGTGTCAAATCTGTACATAATTTTGATGGTAACTTAAAACCAAAGTTCAAAAATTTGAGTAGCAGGCAGCGCAATCGCAATCGCAATCGACATCAGCGCGAGAGAGAGAGAGAGAGAGAGAGAGAGAGACAGCAGGGCTGCTCTACCAGCTCTACTGGGTACTGCCGAGGGTTCTATCGCGCCTTGAGGGCATTGAGCAAAGTCAGCGAGCCTGATGTAAACTGATTAACAAGCCCGATAAGCGACATGGCTCAAACAATTGCCGTGCACTCGCATTTGCCACTTTTTTTTGTGTTTCAATGGCCACAATGGACCATTGTTAGACCTTTGTTCCGGTACCGCTTCATCTTCGCTGACGTTCGACCAACCGACGGTCCGTCCGTTCGTCCGCCCGCCCGTTCGTCCCTTTGTTCTGGCCGTAGAGGGGCGTTGCTGTTGTTATTGCCACAGCTGTTCTAATAACTGGCATAATGCACCGCCTGGCCCAACAACAATAGAGTCGCACTACTTGAGATATCAGAGAACATATTTCCAACTACGCGCTGAAATTTTGGATGCGCAATTCGTGCAACTAATTAGTCGAAATTCACTTTAAAATTAATGCAAATTAATCAATAAATAATAACAAATAAAACTATACCTAAAATAAATAAATGAAATAATTGAATATACCTAAAATAAATGTTTTTCTGAGTTTAAATTAATTATTTTTATTTTATTATTATTTATTTATACTTATTTATTATTATTTATTTTAGATATAGTTGAGATATTGATTGCTTGACTGAGTTTTGGTTGGCATTTTAAAACCGTGCATATCCAAGAGAATTAAGAATTAAGAATTTTCTTACTTAAAATCAGCGGAAATGTTCTTCATGGAAGTATGATATTTTTGGATTAATAAGTATATATTTTTTAAATAAATATATACATATAAAAAAATACAGTTGTTAATTAATATTATAGTTTATACATTATATTTATATTTAAGACCTTTGGGTTTCTCAGAAAAATTCTTGTTTCTTTGAGTATTATTATAACTGTAGGCATATGTTTAGAAAAACTCAGAGGTTGCTTGCTTTTATTGAATACCTTATATTATATATATATATATTTTTTTTTTAATAAATAATATTTATTCTTGTTGGCCTTAATCTTACAGCTACCACAGCTTTATCTCAAGATCAAGCAGAATTAGCAAGCTGAAGATTTGGCTGCCTATGCGAAGGGAATAATGAATTTAAGCGCACATTTATAAACATAGCCAACAAGTTGATTGCACCTGCGGCTCGCAACGGGAGCAATTGAGGCGGGAATTGAGAAAATGATGTGGCAAGTTAATTTCCGACTGGGCCATAACAATAGATTAATAGCCATACAATTCACGATTGTGTCGTGCTGTCGTGAAGCGTGAACCGTGGCCTAATGCTACTGCACTCTGGGCGTGGCATACCTTTAAGTAGGGTCCACGACAGGTAACAGTCCCCCCTTTCCCGCTTCCATTAATGAGCGCGACAAACTAACGACATTTGTGGCTGCTCGAATGATGATTTATGCGACTGTTCATTAGGTTCATTAAAAGTGAAAGGATGAACTTCGAGCGTCGAAGATCGAAGATCGAACGATCAGACGATCCAACCATGCGTCAGGTGGTTTTCCGTGTCTCTTCTCGACTGTTTATTTGTTTTGAGCCCCTGCCCAAATGAGCCGTAACCAATAAATGTTTATGACCCTGCGGGCAGCGGACAGCGGACAGAACCGTGACAACGCCCCTGGTTGGCCACAAGTGAAACAACAACAACAACAACAACAGGAAAACATGCAACAATAAAAATCATTTTAAACAACATTAAAATGACACATTGTTTTTTTTTATCTCGTTGTTGTTGTCCCCAACTTTAGCTGCATTCAAATTTTCCAATGTCCAATTTCAATTCCAACTTTTGCGCCAGGCGCCAGTCGCTTATCAATGGATAACAACGGGTCATCAGCTGGACAGCCCGCTGTGTTTGAAGACAAACAAAGAAGGCAACAACAACAACAACAACAACATTCATAATGAGCACAATAAATGAGCTGAGAAAAGGCCAACTGCATCGTTGAACTAAGTAACACCAAATATCTAAGTTTCTACCCAATGAAAGTATGTCAAAACAAGTGAGAAGGCTGTAACAATTTTTAATCTATAGCTAAACTTAGCTTGATGTCCTGATCAAGAATATGCCTTTTTCTGTCTGTTACATACATTTGCACAAAACCTTAATACCCTTTTCACCCATATGCAATGGGTTTAGGGTATAATTTATGGCAATTATTTTTAACAACGTTATACATCACATTTTTTAAACAGTTTTTTAAAAAAAAGTTTTGAAAATGAATAAATATATATTAATTTTTGGTTAAGTTTTTATTTTATTCTTATGAATATGATGCTAAGAAAGTATTAATTAATTTACATACATATAAGTTAAGTTAAGTATATAGAATAGAATATCTCACATATATAATCTTAACTCCTGTTTATAACATAAGAATAATAATAAGAATAATATAGTTGAGCTCAGAGACTACCAAACCTTCTTCATCTTTGAATTGATTGCTGGATTGCTTTAAAAAAAATCTTAAACTGATTCTATATATACACTCAGAATAAATTTAACTCAAAATAAATTTAAGCTAAAATTGTTTTTGGGTGTTTGGGATTGATGTAGAAAAACAAATTTTGGCTATATAAAAATGTAATTTTTAAATCGATTTAAACATATTCTAAGAGAAGGTATATATAGTTCCTGATAAATATATTTAACACATTATTAATTTTATTTTTATTTTAAATAACACGTTTAAAATACAACCAGCAGCTAGTGCATCAGCGATGTTAAAGACACAGTTCAGTGCCCAGCCTGGTCCCGATATCAGTTGGACTAATCTAAGGTCCACTCCGATGGGTATTCTTCAAGCCTGCATATAAATCATATGTTCATTGAAAGCCCAACAACAACGAGAAAATGTCGGTGACAGTTCGTATTTTATTTTATTTGTTGTTATTTTTGGTTTTTCCATTTGCGACGTTATCGGTTGCACTCGATCGGGGCGATCAATTGCCAACTGGTGCGGGTACATCGACTCAGCTGCGCTGACGTCACAAATCTACCTGATGGCATTTTAATTATGGCGACTCAAAATGATAAAGCGGCCAGCGTTTATCAGAGCAAACAACAAGCGAAGCTGGACAGTTGCAGTGCATCAAATACCCTGTACTTACTTGATGGGGTATCATGGGCTGTCGATTAACAGATACTTGAATTTATAAACTACATGGTTATAAAGGATACAGGATATTTAAAAAAAATGAATTGTTGCTTTACTGGTTATAATTCGCAACTAGTTTAAGGCTTAAGTTTTATTTTACACCCAATTCAATTATACACTAATTCACTCAGATGTTTGTTAGGGTATCTGCCAGCTAGATAAATTTAACCGTGATTTTTCTTATACATTGTTTTTGCAAATAGCTGCAAGGCGTGAAATTTGTACGTTGCGGTGGGTCTCCGGCCCCTAGTGGGACGGCAGGTGAATAAACTGCGCTGCAACTGTCCGCCCTTTCTTAAAAAACACTTTGTGCATGCTATAATTATGTTGGGCTCGCTATTTGTTTAGCTCTGGGTTACCCACATCGCACAGTGGGTCACAAGACCAAATATTATACAGAAACATAGCTGTTAATAGCGCTTGAAGCGCAGAGCACCCTAGCATTTTACAGCTGGTACGGCCATAAAACGGTAGTTGTTGTTCTTGTTGTGGTTAGTGCGTTTTTGTACCACTGTGCCTGGAGTTGTGGGTACAGAGATCGTGCGGGCCGCACGCACATTTCACTTATTATTTATGAGGCGTGCGCTGTGGGCGTGGCACGCTTGTTGATCGGCGCTACATGACCGTACCGCGACCTCCCCGGTCCAATGGTGCTGGACAAGACCGGACGGAACGGGACGTTTTCAATCAACGTTATGCCGTCCGGTTGGCCTGCCAGGCGAAGACAAGCGGGGACCACCCTTTTAATGAAGCCCTAATTACAGTGTTTATAACAAAAGGTGATTACCAAAGCAAACCAACAACACCAGACACCAGACACCAAGCAACCAAACCAAACCAAACCAAACCAAGCAGCCAGCCAGCTAACCAGCTAACCAGCCAACATCAACAGGCAGGCAGGCCCCGAAACGCATCAACAGCTCTTTAGGACAAACCAGCGACTGACGTCGCAGCCGACAAGCCGCCCTACCCATCGTACCTGCCGTACCCCCGTCGCCTCCAATCACCGTCAGCCGCCTTGGGGCAGCCGCCTTGTTTATTTCAGATCGCAGCACGAAAGACGCAGAACACAAACTCGGGCTTTGTCAGCGGCCAAAGTGGTATCTGGAGGCACTCGATCTTGTTCGGAACTTGTCTTAAGCTCGTCACTGGAATACCCTGTACGAAATTTAGTTAGTGAATGTTTTTATATTTTAAATGAAAAGCGAATGAAAATCGAGAATATTATATTATTATTATATTAAGAATATTAATGACTTCAATCCGAAATTCATTCCGATTTTATATATCGATCGATGTTTCGATATCGATTTAAAGCTGGATAACATTTCGTGTTCGTGTGAACATTGAGATTTTAGACTCGTACTTACTACTTATATATTATCTAACCTATCGATATTTTGCAAGCTGAATGAAAAATTCTCTAAGCTAAGCTATCGATAATATCCCCTATATTATTTTCCATAACACCATGTTTTAAGTAAAGTAAAGTATATTTATGAGACCGCTTGTACTTGGATTCCGTTTACAGGGTATTTCCAATGCGATTACACCCAACTGTCGCATTAAACTTGTTTTATTTTATTTTTGCTGTAGGTGCGTGTATATACGTGTGTGTGTGTGCGTTGTCTCCGTCTCTGTCATCGTCACATTATTTATAACTTTTCATGTTTAAATTCGTAATTTTGACCCCGTTTGCCCCACCCACCACCTGCCCCACCCGCTAGGTGCCTGCAACCACCCAGGCATCGTCGTGGCGCTCGTGACTTGTAAATATTGATTTTAATCGAAATTGCTCTAAATTGCTTTGTTTTTATTATTTTTTTTTATTTTGTTTTCCTTATTCATGTGTTTCGGGTACGCAATTTAAGACACTTTTGCTGTGAAGAGGCGCTCGATGCGATCACTGACAACTCCGATCGTTTATCATGTGCATATATATATATATATATATATGTTATATATATATAATGTTCCTAAGTACGTCGCAGCATTCTCTAAGCAGTTTTTACTTAAAGTTTACAGGTTCGTTTCTAAATGTAAATTTCAAAGTTAAAAAGTGCTTTAACGACAAGTTAAATTTTGATCTTGTGTGTATCAACTGGTGTATAAACAATTGTTAAATACAACATTTTACTTTGTACCTTAGGCTACCAGGCGGCTTTTTCATTAGCAAACTGAGCGACAGAACAATGATCAGTGAGAGTGAATATAGAGTTCCATAGTTCCTTCATTAATCTTATATATGAGGGTGATCTCTAAAAGATCGTTATTCTTTGTATCAATTATTAGAGTATATAGTTATATAGATTATATGAAATCTAACAGAAATTTACCCAATTGCTAGGGGCGTAGTCTTTTCAGCAACTACCATGTAAATATGATTAGTGCGATCGGTGTGATCACTGTTGTGCTCTCGCTCGCTCGTTGCCGGCTTGGCAAGTAAAACATCAATTGGATTGTAAAGACCGGGAAGACTTGAAAGGCAGCGCCGACCGATGCCGGCAACGCCGTTCGAGCAACTTATCATGTCCAAATTAAGCTCAATACCAAATAAACAAGTCGTACAACTGGGGTTTCTTTGCTTTTGGCCCCGCACTGTTTTTATCCTTTTCTGGCTGCCGGGAATTTAGCAATGCCTGCACTTCTTGCTCTTTTTTTCATTCAGTTTCATTTTTTTTCTTCCTTTTTTTGGTTTTTTTCATTTTCAATTCCCCAGTGCGTCGATAATGCCAACTCTATTTGCATTGGGCGCGGCACAGCAGAGTCGAGTGGCGAGTCAAACTCTTCCTCATCCTCATCCTCATCCTCATCCTTTTCCTCGTCGTGTTGCAGTTGGAGGCGAAGCGGTTTCAGCTTTGCGTTGGCCTTTGTTTGAATTAATCGAAGTGATATTTTGCTTGTCCCGAAATAATTTATCCTATGCAGCCAGCCGGGCAGTCGGACAGTCAGACAGTCGGACAGTCAGACTGGCACTGGCCATGTTCAATATCCCTGCCTGCAGCTGCTGGGCCTTTATTGGTTTTTGTTTTTGGCGTCGAAAGCCGCGCAGAAATATAAATATTCCCCATATGGAACCCATTGATACATTTTGACATGAGTTGTGGCCTAAGCGCGCGTTAATAACCGCAATTTATGCGATTTTGAAGACGGCGCCAAAATAATAAGACACAAAAAAAACATAAATATTGAGCAAAAAAAAAGCCAAGCAATATATGATAATAGCATAATATCTTTAGCATTTATATCGCCAGGTTGCCGAAGTTTAAATACCCTTGAGTATAAATTATTGACGATATGAATGGATTTAATATATATCAGTCAGGCTTTAAAGAACTTTTTAAATCGACTTTTTTTCATAAAGAATTTTTTTCATTGAACAATGTTTGTTTGTTTTGATTTATGTTAAAAACATTGAGTTCAAAAATTAATTTAATTTTCGCAGTTGTGAAACTAGATTAACTTGCCAATGAAGGTAACTGAAAACCAGTTTAAATAAAATATTCAAATTTTTTCGAGAAAAAAAATTCGCAGCTAGTACTGATAAATACTTAACGGTCTAAAGAGTGTCTCATGTGTTACAAATAAGGCTTTAAGTTCATAATACCCGCTTCATGTGCTTTAAATAACAAGTTTTTAAATATGTAATTAGTTATTTTTTAAATTGAATTGATTGACAATAAATTCAACAGTTTCATGGCTAAAATTTTTTTAATTACATATTTTTTTTGGCATATTTTTCTTGATTATTCAAGAACTCAAACTTACTGTCAAAATATTGATGTTATTTGCAATAAAAGTAAATTATTGATAGTAAATACAAATAAATTTGAATTAATATTTTTTTTTCTAGTTTTGCTTAAGCACAACTTGAAGAACTTTTTGTCAATATTTTGATAGCTAATTCGCTACACATAGTAATTTTTTGCTTTAGTTTGTGTCGCGAGTTGACAGTCGCTGTTGTTGCGCGTTGTTGCAACGCTCAATTTCATGGTCATTTGTGCCACAGCATTGCATGCAGCTGTCTGTTTGTCGCGAGTTCGTTGCCTAAGTCTTTCGTTGCGTGCCAGTTGCGTGCGTGCTTAAGGTGGGAAAGAGAAGTGCTCCGCTTGGGAGCGGGGGAACAGCGGGGAGGTGTGGGGGGCAACCGAGTAGAACGACTGCAAGCATATGCACATTTAACAAGATTCGCATAAAATTACAAAACTGACATTATTCAAGATAGCAGCGGGCGCAGCTCTCACAAAATTATCTCATTCCGAGTCGTCGCAAAGCCGTCTACTAAATGGCCTGCTAATGGCCTAAAGTGTACTTGCCGATAATATTTAGCACATACGCATCACTTAAGGTTTAATCGTTTGTCTTTGCTTGTTTTGTTGTTTTTGTTTTGGTTTTTGTTTTGGTTTTTGTTTTTCACTCACAGTTTGCATTGCTAGCTGATTTCTCTGTAAGTTTTGGATCATAAAATATTTTGTATTACGACTGTTGGCAGATGAAAGCAATTTACATGCATTCAATTACAAATTGTGAGCCATTTCTTGGAGAAATAACTAAAAATAAAAAATATACGGCAAAAGAATTGATTACTGGAAAATCAAGCAACTACTATTTTTGAAGCGGCTTTTCGACTGGGAGATACACTGTTTTTATTGCCGGGCATATATGAGCCCTAATGAAAATGTGCACAAAAAAGCTGAAACTCTTACATATAAAATTGAACAAATTTAAGTTTAAAATAGGGTAAAAAGGGAATTTTCAACAATATGTTTTAAGTCTGCAGTTCTAGAGGGTTTTCTTATATATACAAACTATGCTAATGCGTGCCTTTAAATTGAGGAATTTTATTACTTGGAAAAAGATTTTCAATGATAAATATTGGTTTTCAATTTTGTATAAATTTGTATATTCATGGCAAACATACTACTAAAGGGTTTATATACATATATAAACAATATGTTTAAAAAATTTATTTAAATATTTTAAATAAAATAAAAAAATGTGTTTGTTGATATGGCTAATGCGGATATACCACCTGTTCAATTGTGGAACAGAGTATTGTGCACATCAAATTTCCAGTGAAAAACTTGGCAATCAGTTTATAAAGTTTATGAGCCAACTGCCAACTGCCAAGTGCCAACTGCTTGTAACGGCGCGTTTTTACGAGCCAATAGAGATCCCCCTGTGCCCTCCCCCCACCCTCATCCAACCTGCCCCTGGCTCCATATCACCGGGCAGATCGCTGCGACAAGTTTTGTAGCGCTGTTAAACGTTTGCATGATTTTGATTTTGATTTTAATGATACGCGAGTCAAAGCTGCGACTTGGACTTGGACGTGGACTTAGAGATCGGACTGGACTGGACTGGACTGGGTCGGCGTGGAGTGGAGTCGGCGTGGTGTGGTGCAGTCTTGCAGCACGTCCTAATTAGCGCCCCGACTGTGGTGGCCATCAAAATAAACACTTTTAGAATACGAGCGGAGACATGTTTTTATAGCCATAAATTCGTTGAGTTTATGTTGGGAAATCTCTGATCTGGCAGTGAGATTATGGCTTGGCATTCCTCCCTCTCCCTCTTCCTCGCCCGCTCTCTCGCTTGCACACCGGCTGACTTTGATGGATATTCAATGGGACTTTTAATTGACTAAACAAATACTTCTCTTCTTTTATTATTTTTTTCTTGAAGGGGGGATGCGTCTTTTAATCAGCGAGGATAATGTTCAAAGTGCTTCACGGCCTGGCCATAATAGCATATTCATGTTTATGGCCAACTTCTTGGCTTATCGGTAGCGCCCTGTGCACTGTCTCTCTCCCCCCCTTCTTTCCGTATTTCTCTTCTACCAACTCTGTTTCGCATTAACAAGCAGCTAATGGCTAATGGCTCATCCGTGCCATGTCCGGCGATCTGTATGCGACTCTGGCTAAATTATCACACGATCCAAAAATGGTTCCATTGGAAGCTCCGCACAGCATTGCATTAATAAGCCATGGCCAAAATGAGGCTGTCGTGCGATTTCACTGCCATAATTTAAATACAGGCGAGATAAGCCTCTCAGACTGAGCCACAGTCAGCGGCGGTCAACGCCAGTTGGCCAGGCCACAACAAAATACAGTTCAGATCCTGATTCTGTGTTGTGTCGTAGCTTTTGTTATTGAAACTTGCCAACTATTTTGGTAAGTCATCTGCAAGTAATATTATCACGCAGATATCCTGTAATGCTGGATCTGCCGTAAATCCAATTGTTGAAATTGGAAAATAATTCTTATTTTATTATAATAAACATTACATTACACATTAAATATCAAAATTTCATAACTTTGCTAAAACTGAACCGATTTTTATGGTTTATGGTTTATGGTCATATTTGGCTCTATAGATTGATTCTACATTAAAAATATATTTATTTTTGAAAAAAAATTTTTTTTGTCAAAAAAGCAAGCAAATTTTGACATATGAAGGCTCTGGAATCCATAGCTGATTTTTATGTTTGAGGACATTTTAAAAATTATTTGTCCCCTTTATTGATTCTGTATTTAAAATATATGCATTATTCTAAAAAAATTAATTTTCTTGATTTTTTTTTGGTTGTCATTTCTAAAAAACAAAAGCAAAAACGTTTATTGAGTACAAATTGAAAAATGTTTAGGTAAATGTTACAGCCTAAGTGAAATAATTGAGTTGGCCACGGAAAGGGAATACTAGTAATATATATAGTTAGAGTAAATACGTAGCACAATCCTTGTGCGCTGATTACAGGCCGATGACATGCGGAATTCCAAGTGGGGCCAATTGGTGTTGTGTGTGTAAAAAAGGGGCATTAATCAACAGGGGCAGCAAAGAATGAGAGAGACAGAGAGAAAGAGAGAGAGAGAGAGTCACTGCGGAGGGAGGGGGTTAAGGCAACCGGTACTGGTACAAAGCCTAATGGTCGTAATGAATGGATAATGGCCAAGGAGCTGCATCAACTACATGGAAAAGAGCGCGTTGATATTTGCACAGAGCCAAACAATATATAAATTAAGGTAAGCCGCATGGGATGCCAACCTGAAGCAAGCAGCAGCAACTGTTGCAACGATTTGCTGCTCCAACTCGACTCCTCGCGCTGTGGCATATACTTAATTTCAAGTTGTCCGCGGAAAAACTTAAGCATATTTAACCGCATGTCGCTGAATTTTATGTGTGGCGGTGGCATCGAGGGGGGGGGGGACAGGGAGGGAGTTGGTAGGCACGGCTGCCACAGGTGGGGGCCCAGGCGGTGCAACTGCGGTGGTTCTTCGACTGCAACGCAATTCTCAGCCCGAAACCTGGCACTGATTTGAATGTCTGGACATTTAGCTGGCGCTGTCCAAAAATAAAAGACTGAGAGAGAGAGAGGCAAAAAAAAATTAACAGAGGGGGAAAAAAACTAAAACAGAAAAGATGCGCCTGCTGTTGCCGTTGCTGTTGCTGTTGTTGCATGCGTTGCTGTTGTTGCCCCATTCTACGGGCGACGCTCACGCATATTCCGCATATGCAGACAACGCGCGACGGGATGCAGGCGCCACTTGGCCAAGCAGACAGGTAAATGCTAATGCCAATGCCCTCTGCTGCTGCCTCTGTCACTGCCTCTGTCGCTGCCTCTGTCGCTGACTGCTTGCAACCGGCTGACCTTTGCACATGCCACAACAACAGCCGCCGCAACATGGCTCAAGCAGGAGGTCAGATGTCGCCAGTTGGCCTGGCCAAAGCGCCAGTCGCAACTCTAAGCGTGTCTCCCTCACTCTCTCTCTCTCTCTCTCTTTTTCTCTCGCTTTTGCCATCTCTATCTAGACCGGCTGCTGCAATCGCTGTCTTCATCTTTGGGCTGCTGTCAGCGTTGCCATCATATCAAATGACAAACTCGACTGCACAGTGAAACGCAATGCGTGCTGGCAGCTCGCCGGATTATCAGAGCTCGGCCAGCTCAATTGGAAAATGATCGATGATCGTGTGCCTGCACTCAGAAAAACAAAATTACTTAGTGTCAAAAGTCGAAAATTACCCATTTTAGAAACTCTGTTTTTCTTGGCCGAAATTTTTAAATATAAGAAACAATTAAATAATAATAAAATAAAAAAATAATATTAAAAAATTCTCTTGCAATTAAATTTTTCATTTTTACAAACTGAACATATTTTCAAAAATAAATATTTTTGCATTCGAATCAATTCGAATCCATGTTTTAGTTTGAAACTTGGTTTCTCCATTTTTGTTTAGTTTTAAATAAAATTTGATTGAATATTTACTTATAAATTCAATATTTTTTTATATAAGACTTAGAAACATCGTATTTCTCTCGGTGTATATGTGTTGTATGTTGTGCTTGAATTTGAAATGGGTTCCTTTCTAACTGACATTTGTATTGCATTTGCACGCTCCACTCGCACTGCTTTTACCCTAGCCGCTTCTGCTTCTTCTTGCCATTCTTTCGATATTGTCAATAAGTCGGGTTTTAGGTGGCATTTCGGCCACTGACCTAATTAAGGTTCGCTTCTGTTTCAGTTCTTTTCCTCTGTCAGCATCAACTGATTTCTTTGAATTTATATCTTTGATCAGTTGGAGATTAGAATACAACATACAAGTGCAATTGAAAACTAGTCAATTAAAAAAAAAAACAAACAATATACCTTTCTAGCCAATTATTAAAAACTGAAAATTACAGATTCGAATTGATATCATTTTGGAATTGTTTTTCTAATTTAAAATTAAAATTAAAATTATTAAAATTTTGTGTGTTTTGTATTAAGATAGCTAAGATCTCAATAAGAATATATGTATATATATTTTCGATTTAATTTGATTCCATTTGTCGGCGATATAGTAAATACCTAAATACCTTTAATAATATTTAAAATTTGTTAAATAACATTGTAAATTAAAAACAGGAGTTGTTCAGGCGAATTTAAAAATTATTAAGCGGATGGGAAGAGGAAGCTAAGAATAGTCTTTAACTATTGTAGCTTTGACCTTATTGTGTGTATCGGTTGTTAAAATTAAACAAAATAAAATTAAAATAAAAAAAATTAAATTGTGGACAAAACACAAAAGAATTAATAAATAATTCCTAAGCTTTCAAAAATATTTTGGTTCAGAATATTAGTTTTGAATAAATAAAAACAAAGTTCCTGAATTAAGTATAATAACAATCGTACTTGAATTAAGCCCGAACCTTTATATTTTTAGACTTATATTTAAAAAAAAAGACTAAAGCATAGAATTGTTAAAAATTCTTTATTTTTTGTTCAACGAGCTAATTTTTTGGGCTCTTGGAATAATTCTAATAACTGAAAAACTTGAAAGAGCTGTTGTTCATGGAAGCTACAAACAGTTCTTCAGCTGGCGGCGGAGCACACAAATGAACTTGTCGACGTCCAAGTGTCACCACAAAGTAGTAGCCAAGTAGTTGGGACAGAAAGTGGAACACCAACACAAAAACAAAAAAAAAAAAAAACAGAACAGAAGGCAAAAAGCGACAAGGACAAGGCGGGGGAACGTGTCGTGTCCATGTAGCAGAGACAGCAGCAGAGTCAGCAGCAGCAGCAGCAGCAGCAGCAGTTGCAGCTGCTGGTGTCCAGCAACGAGGAGGGCATCGCCATCGCCATCGCCATCGCCGGAGCAGGGGATGTTGTGAGCTGCCAGCGATTGCAATCAGTTTGGGACTGTTGCAGTTGTTGCTGCTGCTGCTGCTGCTGCTGCTGTGGTTGTTGCCACAGCGAACTTAATTTTCCGCCATTTGCTCATTTGGCCGGGCCAGAACCATAAAGCGTATGTGCCAATGCGAAGGAGCTGCAGGAGCTGCTCATCATGGCAGATCTCGTGCTGTTGATAAGGACGCAGTGCCGCGAATGAAGTCGTCGCATCAACGGGACACAAAACATACACAATTTAATTAAACTCAACGACTACCGTGCAGCCTCCACTTAACGGTCGAGCGATCACCGAATACCGATCACCGATCACCGATCGGGTATCGATCGCACTGCGTGACTCGCATAAATCCCGCGCATCGATTGGTTTATCTGGCCGATAAAACCGACGACCTTGACTCGCTGCTAATGAAGATCTTTGGTGCTTGTTTTTGGTCTGGCCTGGTCTGGTTGGGGCCATCGTTTGCATAATTCATTTCCAATTTATATGCTATTAAAGACGATAATGGCCGCAATTAAGTTCGTGTCCCTTTGATAATTTTCCACATTTACGCGGCCATTAAAGTGATTCCCAGCGCATTTTTCTCGCACATTATCAGCTCCTCATTTCCATAGACGATGACATGCGACGACGACGACGACGACGACGACACGGTTCCAGTTTACCCCTGGGTTACATCCAATTTATCCAGCCTCATACCCTTGCCGGTGGTCATTATAAGTTTATCGTGAAATATGAGACGCATCTTCAATACCATTATCTCTATATATAAATCGGTGTTAACAAATGATTCACAAAAGTCTGCTTGTTGTTTGGTATTATTTTAATCCGATTTTGTTTATATATAATACAACTTTTATTGAAATAATATGTCGAAATTGCAGTTTTTGTTAGAAAATGTATATATATAGGAAGAATCTGATTTGAATCTAAATTTCTGTATAAAAACTTTTTTTTGTTACTTTAAATGCTTTAATAGAGCTCAGTAATATAGAAAAAAATAAAAAAAAATATTATCAATGAAAAAATTTAACTTTTTGCTTAGAGATTCAGTAATTTTTCAGTTTAACTCAGCATATAAAATCTTCGATATTTTTCTAATACCAATAATAAATATATTATTTAATTATTTAAAATAACATTCACATTAATACAATCGGGCGAAAATTGAATTGTTATTTTAACAAACAGCGCAAGGGTATTCAAAGTTCGGTTAAACCATCTAGTTACTGGTTCTCTTTCAACTAGTTGCTCCCTTTGGTTCCCTTACAACAATTCAGCTCCGTTCGGAATTCGCTTATCGCGTATATAGTCAGGCGAAGAAAAATGATAGACGCATGTGGAAGAAGAGGAAAACATCTTAGTCTTGAACTGATGGGCGTTGCTATTAGGGTGCTCAACCGTCCCTCCGCTGGACAGGCCGGCGGTCTGAGGTGTTAATTAGCTTTATCTTAATGCAGGTTCCGGCACACAGTTCAAACTGAATTATACATAATAATTTGTTTGCCACTCTCTAAAGTGGAACTTAATGTTGCCAGACTGCCGCATAAAAAGCTAGATATGACACCAAGCGACGCGGCACTCTCCCTCTTTATTTATCTCCCCCTCGCCCTTTCTCTCTCTCTCTCTCTCTCTCTCTCTTACTATCTTTCTCGCTTTTTTGTTGGTTTATGACCCCAAGACGCCACCCACTGGACAGCTTGAAGGCAGCCACGTTAGCAGCTCGTGTTAAACGTCCATTAATCACATTATATATGCATTAATACGGTACTGCTAAAGAAAAAGAAGCGATAGAAATAAAAACTTGAAGATGTTGCTTTCTGTAATGGCTGACATTAGTTTGAACCATGGAATGGGGTACACAAACAAACTCTGAATATATGTATATCTCCCAACATTCTTAGATGAGATCCTTTTAATGCATTAAATATACTTTACAAGCTTTACTTTAAATCCTGTTTATATGTTCATTTTATCTCTTTTCGTATTATTTGTTGTTATTAAGGGTTGCTTTTAGACTCTTTAATAAACTTCGTTAAAAATCTTAGTTGCCCTTAGGTATATAACATTTATTACGGTACCCTGTATATGTCTACATTTATTAGAATTGCTTTTATTTATAATTAAGGGTTGCTTGTATGCTACCAAAACATTTATCTATGTTTGTAAGTAACTTTTTGCCCATATATGCTTATATATATGTAATAAATATATACATACATATATCCTACAGTGGTTGCTTAGTAGTTAAAATGTTGCGATTTCAGAAGTGATATATATTTATAATAAACAATAACATATACAAAAATAAAAAAATAAATAAATTAGTTTGATAACAACGATTTTTGTTTTCTCAATTGCCATATAAGTTTGTACCCTACTCTATTTTGGTAAAAAAGTAAAAGTAAAAGTAAAAAATACATTAAATAATAAAAAACGTATTACTATATCCCTTGCAAAAAATAAAATTAGCATAATTTTCTCATTAAACACTTTAAAGATAAATATACTTTTAAAATTCTCACTTGTAAAATGTAAAATCTAAAAACATTTTCTCAAATAATACGTTAATTTAATCTTGTACTCTTTTTGATAAAGTACCAATGCTTGCTTGTGGACGTTTTCACATAAATAACGTATGTTAATGGCCACTGTAAGGCTGCCGATTATGCTATTTATTTATTAGTAGTACGAATAGCAGTCAACAACTACTTACAACGGGTACGCGCAGCCCACGTTCAACCATCCACCCACAAGACAACCCCAAGTAAACACACACAAACTGCTGCTGAGAGCGCAAAGCCATTCTCTTTGTATTGGTGCTTATCTATGTGAGCCGGCTGCGAATGTGTGTGCGTGTGTTTGTGTTTGAGCGCTAAAGAGGCGGAGCCAAAACGGCAGCCGCAACAGAAGCAAATGAAAACACCCAACTGATCGTTGGGCTAGAGGGGGTTGCATTCGCGGGGTGGCTGTGTGTGGTTAAATTGAGTGAAAGTACAATTGCCTGCAAAGGCAAAGGCAAAAGCATTGCGCTCTCACTGCAGACACTCTCTCGCTTGCGCGCGCGCTCAGCTGGTCGCCATTATAGCGCTTTATTAAACAAACAAACAATCAAATGAGCATTAAACAAACACAAGAAACGAACACAAAGGAGAATGCGCATACATACACGCACACATGCACACAAGCATACGCCTGCTGAGCGTGAGAGTACACTCAGCCATTATGCACGCTCTCGCAGTGCCTGTGTCAGGCGAACAGCGAGTAAGAGAGAGAGAGAGATGAGAGAGCACGTGCACGGAACATAAAACAAGCAAACGCTTGCAAACGAGTTGGTGCTGTTTCGCTTGCACTCGCTTTTGCTGCTGCTGCTGGTGCTGGCAACCTCATTGGGGAGATGCGAGATGGAGACTGGGCAGCGCTGCGGCTGCGGCCGCGACTGCGGCTGTGGCTGTGGCTGCTTTCTGGCTGGCAAAGATACTTTTCTTGTGGCGTGCACGCCATACGAAATCAGTCAATGTCTTGGAGTTGATGGCGCGAGTACACGCGACACGAGTTGACTGCGACTGTGACTGCGACTGCGACTGCGACGCGTGCGAACTGAACACAAAACTGTGACTTGCCGTGTGATAACGTAACAGTAACAGTGACAGTAACAAAAAGCCGCCGCCGCCGTTCGCAACGTGAAAACAAATTAAGAAATTCTCAAACAATTGCATTTTGTTATCATTTTTTTATGGTGTGCCCGAGTAAATAAATTCAACGTAATATTTCGATAAGCAATTCGAAGCAGCAGAAGCGTGTATCTAAAATATGCTCATAGATATATTCAAGCAACAGTTCCTAAATTAAAATTACAAATAGCAAAAGAAAAGAAAGAAATCAAATAAAATAAATTAAATACAAAATTGAAATAAAAACCATCACGACGTCGTCGCCCGGGTCAATAATGCTGGTGCCGTCGGACATGATCGCGGCACAGTCCAAGATGGTCTATCAAATGAACAAATATTGTGCGGATCGTGTGCAGGTGCGCAAGGCGCAGATCCACAAACAGATCCAGGAGGTCTGTCGCATCGTTCAGGACGTGCTGAAGGAGGTGGAGGTGCAGGAGCCGCGCTTCATATCCTCCCTAAACGATTACAACGGCCGCTTCGAGGGCCTGGAAGTGATCTCACCCACAGAGTTCGAAATTATCATCTACCTCAATCAGATGGGCGTGCTCAACTTTGTGGACGACGGCACCCTGCCCGGCTGTGCGGTACTAAAACTGAGCGACGGACGCAAGCGTTCGATGTCCCTGTGGGTGGAGTTCATCACCGCGTCGGGCTATCTGTCCGCCCGGAAGATACGCTCCAGATTCCAAACGCTGGTGGCCCAGGCCTGCGACAAGTGCGCCTATCGCGACATTGTCAAGATGATCGCCGATACCACCGAGGTGAAGCTGCGGATCAGGGAGCGCATCATTGTGCAAATTACGCCCGCCTTCAAATGCGCCGGACTCTGGCCGCGCTCGGCCTCCCACTGGCCGCTGCCCGGCATCCCCTGGCCACATCCCAATATTGTTGCAGAGGTTAAGACTGAGGGCTTCGATATGCTTTCCAAGGAGTGCATCGCACTGCAGGGCAAAAACTCCGCCATGGAGGGCGATGCCTGGGTGCTCAGCTTTACAGACGCCGAGAATCGTCTATTGCAAGGTGAGCTTTAAGAGTTTCGTTCAATTCAAGTTGCCGACGGCAAAAACTAAAATCCAATAAATAGGCCCAGTCATCGATTTTCTATACCATATTTTGTTAAACTTAATTAAGAGGAAATTTCAAATCTGATAACAGTATCTGATTAGGATAATATGCTAATATTCACGGAATATTCAAAAAATAATGTGATAGTATTCAAATAGCTTTGTTTTCCCAATAATAAATGGGCTTGCTTCAATTTTACAATTAATTGTTGTATAAAAGACCGTTTTCACAGATAAAACAGTAATTCAAAAATAATCGGTAAAAATATTCATTAGTCATTTTTTCTATAATTCGATGAAATATACATTATAGATAACAAAAACTGGGGGGTTTTTTTTAGGTAAATAACTGTGCTATTTTTTTATTTTCAAACTATGTTGTCCATATTTTGAAAACTAATAAAATTGTATCTATTATCTATCTATTATTTTCAATATATCTAAAGTTTAGTTTTTCGAACCTCATAAATATTTCTAATGCTTAACGCATTATACATAGATTACAAAAGCCGAATTAAAATTGATAAAAAAGTTTTCGTCATACCGAAATTTTGAAAAAACCTAATTACTTACAAAAATTATGCTCTTACCAGTTTTATTCAGATAATCTTAAGTACACATTAAATATATACATATATGTTTTCTTTTTCATATCTGAAATCTATTTTTGGTGATTTCGTCAAACCAACAAAAAAAAAAAACAACAACAAAAAAACCCTAAACCAAATTTTCGATTAAACCAAATGCCTTGTTTAAAACAAAGCAATAACAAAAAAAATGTTATCCGGTTGTAAATTAATCCAAGAATCGGCTCTACGACCCACTACTGGCCCCCTTCCCGGTTCAGAGCTAACTCGCTGTCAACGTTTCTTACAATCAGTGACACACTTAAATTTAATTGATTTATTTTCAATAAATCAGCGACTGTAGTTTGATATAATTGCTTGTAAATTAAGCAGTCCGTCTGGCAGCACGACACACAATCGCAATCAGGTGGCAACGATCGTTCACGAAAGATATTTGCCACCTGGCGACTTTAATCTTAGCTGCCTGTTTCCGAGATCCATTTGATAAGGCGCTACCTAGTCGAATACACAAAACGATTTTGATTAGTTTGATCATAAACTTGTGATGATCACAACCTATGGTCAATGAAACGTGAAGCGTTGAATCGCAAATAAATAATTGAAACTGAATGAGACTTATTTATTTTATAGGTCAGTTTAGAATAGGAAAGCTTGTACGGAGAAGTGTTGATATATTTATGTATTATATAGATCAGTTTACAGTTTGTTGAGTCTAAAGTGTATTTGATCAAATAATCAATCGAGATCAGATTAAGGGTTTTCACATTTTGAGTGTCTTTTATAGAGCTTTTGCTAATATGAACAAATATAAAAGAATATATTATTATAAGGGTAGTTGATAAGTAAGCCATGATCAAATTCTGATCACATTAATAAATACCTCTAGAGTTAAATGATCAAAAATAGATCATACTTAAGCGTGTATAAAGATAAAATGATCGCAAGGGCGTGATTTTATTAAATATATTTTTGATAGATCAGTTAGCACATTAAATGCCTTTAACGATCACAAATGACTTTAATTGCCATAAACTCAATATTAATATTAGTTTCTAAAAAAAGGAAGTTAAGTTGCTGTTGAAAATCTCAAAGATCAATTGACAAACGTTTAAGCAGCTCATCGAATGCACCTTGCACAGCAAAATGCATCGATTTATCGATCGATTGGGATAAGACATGAGATATGGGCCGATCATAAATCTGACTGGAGTGAACAAACTAAATGGACTGAGTTAGACCATCGGATAGCCCAGTTGCCCGTCTTTGGCCTCATGTCTCCACGCGCACAAATCCGCTGATCTGAGTCAGATAAACGCAGTCGCAGTCGCTACCATCGCTATAAGGCGGCATGCGGTCGGTTGTTGGTTAGTCAAGAAACGGGTTTTTTGTAGATATCAACAATGCCAATGCCTGAGCCATAAATAAATTTCTAAACGATTTTATAAATATTTTAAATCTCGGCGATTAGATAAAGTCAACAAATAAATAAAACAACGGCTCGCTGGCCGCAAGAAGCTACTCAAACAAAAAATAAAAACTAAAACAAAAAAGCCACCAGAGACGACAAAGCGAATACAAAAAATACAAATTGAAAAAAAAAACAAACAAAACAAAACAAAAATCGAAATTTAACCAAAGAGCCAAATCGAAATCAAATCTGAAACCCTCACTTGGATTTCGTGTGTCTTGTTGTCATTTTCGTCTTTTTAGCCAAAACTCTTTCGATCTCCTATCTTTAATCTTCGATCTTCGATCTTAGTCGATCGTCTTGGCATTTAATTTAATGCGCTGGAGCATAATAATTTAGCTGTGTTCGTGCGTCGACTAACTGTCAATGCGACTGTATCCATTACAATGTCGTTATCGCTATCGTATATCGATTACGCAGCTGTCACTCTTATCAGATTTCCATTGTCACATTCTATGCGCGTCTTCTTTTTTTTTTTAGAAACTATTCCGTATATTAATGAAGCAGTGATCTATTATGTAGTGACTATGCTTCGACTGTGCCCATTAATATATCGTTATCATGTATCGCTTGCTCTGATCAAATATGTTTTCGCTTTTCGGTTTGTATTAGTATTACTTTTTTTTTGTTTTTGCTTAGAATTATTTATAAATCTAAATTAATAAGGAAGCGACTGTATAAATTATGGTTTTTGTATATTGTTATCGTATATCGATTGCGGATCAATCGCTCTAATTCGATTTATTTCTGTTGATTGCATTAACTTAAAAATTCGAAGATAATAATTAATATTTAAAAGACTCGTGAGTAACCCCTTCTCAATTCATTGTCATCGTATATCGTTGAATCTTATCAGAATTAACGTAGTTTCCTTTAAACATTGCTTAAAATGTCAATTGAAGCTTTTAATTATTTGGCATAGATTGTATATCGCTTACCTATTGTTTTTTTTATGCATGATATTATTTATTTAGAAAATATAAAAAGATGTAAGTTAATGATCCGATAGATTTATTTTTATCAATATGGCTTATAAGTTCTCGTGCTTTGTTATATAGGTTTTGTGCTCATATGAAAAACTTTTTAACTTTACAACATTTTTAGAATTCTTTTGTTGACTTAACGTACATATCTAAGATTATTATGAATATATGCCGATGATATCAAAAACTTCTTTGTATTTCGTACCATTCTGAATATAAACTTATATATCTACGTCTTTAATGGATTTATCAATGGTTTTCAAAAAGATTTGTAGAATTAATTTTAAAGAATTCAATTATTCAATTCAATTCATTCTCAATCTCAACAACATTTCGTTGTATTAGGTATAGCTCTATAAGGCAGCTACATATATCAGTACTCTCTGAACATGATTATCGGGTAACATTTGAGATTAGAACTTCTGACACTGCAATTTTATGATTTATGTGCTGGTCGACGTCTGTTGCGTGGGTTGATCAATCAAATCGGTTCGCAACATATTCGGGCCCTAGTTATCGATCTGTGTTAGCACCTTGAAGCTGATTGTAAGGTTGGTTATTTCTATATAAGTACTGTCAATTATCAGCAAATTAAAGACAGCCTTTGTAGGAAATCGATTAGTCAACGGCACAATTACTAGTTGTTGAAGTCGCACTTATGAAATTTCATAAATGTTTTCTACATTTCAAACTTTTTGGACACTTGAGTGCCATTTAAATGAGTAATAGGGCATAACAACACTTGGTCAAAATTAATCAGTGACAAAAATATCTATTGAATGGGCATTGTATCAGAGAATTCGAGGTAACCTGTACGCTTAGATAGCTTCTAAAGTTAATGTTAGTTTAGAATAACTTTGTTTAGCTCTTTTTAGTTCTTGGTTAGAAAAGATGGAAAACTTTGAAAAATGAAAAATATATGATACAAATTCAAATATTTAACATTTATATTTTTTGGATGTTAACTTTATATCTGGCGGCTAAATATTTAATATGCTGTTTAAAATCAGATACAGAGATACTGTAACTAAATACAAAAATACAAACAAATTTTAAAGTATATGTTAACGTTGATAGGAAGAATAGGAAACTAGTCTATACTATCATTGAACCATTAAAGAAAAATATCTTACCAGTAAAATTAATATTATAAAGTGATGAAAGGCATTTTTGTTTAAACATTGAGTCAACTGATTGTAAAACCGAATGTTTTTTATACTTCTTTCAGGTGCCAGTCGCCGTCGCTGCCTTAGCATATTGAAGACTTTACGCGATCGACACTTGGACCTGCCGGGAAATCCTGTAACGTCGTATCATCTGAAAACGTTGCTGCTGTACGAGTGCGAGAAGCATCCGAGGGAGATGGAGTGGGAGGAGAACTGCATTGCGGATCGGATCAATGGCATATTTCTGCAGTTGATCTCGTGCCTACAGTGCCGTCGCTGTCCGCACTATTTCCTGCCCAATATGGATCTCTTCAAGGGCAAATCCCCGGGGGCCCTCGAGAACGCCGCCAAGCAGGTCTGGCGCCTGACCCGCATCATGCTGACCAATGTCCGCTGCCTGGAGGAGTTGTAGGGATCCTAAGAAATTTGTGAGATGGTTTTAAAAAGAAAAATTCAAAGTTAATAATATTTTTTTTTTAATTTCGATTTTGATTTCGGTTATTTTAAACATTTTTATTTTTATTTTTCGGTTTTTTTTTTGTTTTTTTGTGGGAAACGAGCTAAAAACAAAAGCCGCATAATGTGGCCCAATACAATTAGTGGGTAGTACTAGTGCGGGGGCTAGCGCACACCGAGGGGGTACACGCTCAGAGAGGTACATAATTCGGAAATTTTAACCCAAATACTATTTGATATTTTCATAGACCGTAAGTTGTTTAGTTCTTAGGTGCTTTCGAAAAGTATACGCCGCTTACAGAGTTTCCTATATTTAATTGATATATTAAATAAATAATTAAATACCTAAATAGTACTATCATATAATACACATACGAGCAGCATAAATACGCACAAACCTAAGTACTTATATCAACTAAACTATAAATAAATATATATATGAATAATTTTTTTCTGCAAACAATTTTTGCCAAGCGGCAAATAAAATTAGCTAAAGTATTTAGTTTAAGTTAAGATTCAAGCGATACAAATTAATGAAGCAGAAGAGAAGTTGAAAAACATATTATTTTTTACGTTTAAATTATTTATTTGCGTTTTTGCTTTTCTTGTGAATTTAGTCAATAAAAACCTAAGTTTTTTTCCAAACAAACTCCAAAAGACTATTTATTCTGAGTTGGATATAAAAACAAAACGATTATAAAATGTTTGCCTTTCAGATATTAATTTTAATGGACTTAACATGCATATTAACTAACTGAAAACGAGTTTTGTGCAAGCAGCTGCTCAACATTACATAAAAGAGTTGACTAACAGCGTGATTACATTCATGGACAGGATAGGTCGATCAGGAAACGTATAAAACATAATTGAAAATTTGTTTTTTATTTCTTGAATCCAGTAAATTTAATTAACTGTTATTAACATAGAATGGTAATGTTAATAACAGCGCAATATGAAATTATTGATAATTCGTACTCAATTTACGTATATTCAAGAATAAAAAATGTTTGAAAAAATTACTTTATTTAACACAACAATTTTCTCAGAAAGCGCTATTATGGCATATATTTTGGCTATAACGGTTCTAAAAACTATAACACGCCGGGCTAACATTAACAATGCCATTTGAATAATAATCATGCTTCGGGTGGGTCTGGGCGCTACTTTGAAGTGCTACCTCAGGCGACGTGCGCCAATTTTTGGCAATCGATATAAATTTCAGGTCGATATATAATTTAGAAGAAGAAGAACTGAATTTGGCTGCGGCTAACAGTCGGTTGGCTTGTTAACACGTTGCGCATTTTAATGGCGTATTTAGGAAATTTCGTAGACCGTTGAACAGAATTCAATAAAGTAAACATCAATTGTCGCAGAATGATGGCCAACATGATGGCCATAATATATATATTGAGACGGCGGCCCACTTTGAGCCTGACTCACTTCGCCGCTTGGCCATAAGCCAAGTCGAAAATACCCATCGGCTTGGACAATTGACGAATTGACGGCGCATACAGAATTTGGATCACGTGTGCGTTTCATTCCCAGGCAACAGACATAACAGTCAAATTAAATTTAATGCCATTCATAAATTAATTTATTTAACTTTTAACTTTGTATACGGATACCCTATAAAATTTTAATATAAATTTGTATACTCATTTTTTATATACATGTTTTTTACATATATTTATATTAAATATTTATAATTGTACATATTTTTTTCCAAGATAATTCCTAAAATTTGATAAGCTCTAATTTAAAGATAAATGCATAATTTATGGTATTTATTTTCTTTTTTAATGTTAATTCAATACATCCAAAATTTCATAACAAGAGATTTCAATTGAATATTCAATACATGAGTTATACAGTCATTTTAAACAGGAAAACAGCTTTTTTGTATTCTGTTTTTAATGTGTTTTGAGATATAAATTTTTATTTAAATAACTTTAATTCTGATCAAGGATTACCTCAGATCCATTTATAGGGCATCTTTTTAGCCCAGCTCTTTCGACTTTACCCATCTTACTCGTTATTTTTATTGAATTTACTGTTGTTTCGTTCGCTTTTACATGGTCGTACATACTCTAATATATTATTTATTTTATTGTTTTTCTCTTGATTTATGCTTGTACGAGCTTCGATTTTATATTATTCAAAATTTCCCCGCAACTCGTTGGCTTTTTTGTTATATGGCTTTCAAATGCGCAAATATGCGATTATTGCAATCTTTTGTTAGCTTCCAATTGCAGGTTTAACAAGTTCATCAAGCGAATAAGTTAATAACTGAAACACGTATTCGCTTAATGTAGATCATGTTACTGATATTTTAATATTCGGTGGTAAGTGCTAACAGGGCTTTAATTATAATGCCACATATATATACAAATGAATGAAAAATTAAATTTAAATCAATGCACCAAAAAGTTCAAAAGTATTTCTTACATATTTTTTGCGAAATTTTCAAACATTTAAAATATATATTTTAAATAGTAGATGAACTAACTTTTTTCTTGATATTGTTTAATTTTTTTTTATTTTTCTATTATTAGATTATGTCTTTAGATTCTGATGTCTCTATCGAATCTTAAGTAGAAATTCAAAATTTGCAATAAAAAATTGTGTAATGCATCTTAGTTAAAAAGGTTTTCAAATTTGCTACTGTTAACTAGTTTTGTTTTCTATAAAATATAGTATATATTATATATATTATACTGCTATTCGGCAGAGCTCATTTAATTTGAGCAATCAAGAGCTCTTGATTGTATGCAAAAATCAGTTTCTAGTTTCAGTTTCCCTCACGCATATATTTCGAATATATTATCCGAGATTCTCTAAGCCCAAAAAAAAAATATTAAAAACTATTATGTTTCACCTGTTTGCGCCACTTGACTAATTTTTGTGGGCGGTCGATCTCTTTTAGCCAATTATGCCGCACGCGATTTGGCTCGATTGGGTTTGGCTCGGTCCCATTTGGTTGGGGCGTTAAGATTGGCAGTGTCTTTCGGATCGGGTCGTCAGCCGGTTAGTTGTGCTTTTAATGAGTTGTTGTTTATTGGATTTCATTTGCATTTTAATCGAAACAAAACAAGAACAAATAAAACACAAATTTATCATTTGTTGTTGTTTGCGGTCGCTAATTTTATTTTTTATTTCATCGCTTTTGTTGCTTTTGATTTCTGTCTCTTCGATTTGCTTATATTCTTTTGATATTTCGGGACGATCGCGAGAGGTGGGGATATGCCATTGATGCGTTGCTTCCCACACAAATTAAAGAACAATTAATAAATGATAATTCCGCCAGTCCCCCCAACCAGCTGCACAGTCCACCTCCTGACTCCTTTATGGCCCAGCAGAACCATTCGAGCTGTCGCCTGTCCATTGGCATCATCATCGCCAGATGTCAGTTGGGGCCAATTTGTTAGCCAGATCTGCTTCTTCTTGCTCTTTTTCTCTTGCTGTTGCTGTTGCTGTTGTTTTTGGTTCGTCTCTTAATGAATTCGATGCAATTTATATTCATTTAATGGCCAGAAGCAAATTTTTATGAACATCTCATAATCACATTTTGAACACACAATTTGTTATGCCCCCAGATAGGTAATACGTATTTTTGGTAGTGCAATTTGAATAGTATTTTTAATGACAGGGTATTTGAATTTTATTATGATATATGTAACTTAGATAGATTTTTCGAATATTACAAAGTATTCACATTCTATTAACTTATTATTAAATATAATTTTTATAAATTTTTAAAATTGATTCGTTTGACTAATGCATTGATTGCTATCAGCTAATTATCCTTATTATCCTATATATTTTTTTTTTACTTTTTTATTTTAGTCTTTAAATTTAAAACTTTATTCCCAGTTCAAATATAAGGGTACTCTAACTTTTAATTAGTTTTTCGATTAAATTATTTAAATATATTAAAAATGTCGTCTTCTATTTTTTAACTAAATAGAATAATGTAAGGAGATAGAGAGAAGAAGAGAGAAACGGGGGAGGGGAGAAAGACAGCACAGCGTTTTGAAGACTCTTCAGCTGTGTTGGGGCCTAAATACGAGTAAATGCTGTGATAATCTGGAATTAAAGTTCTCGAAATCTTGAGTATGATCATTATGTAGCTAAAGTTGAATCAGCTACCAGCAACGAGAATTTGTCTGTACGCCTGTCAGACGGCATCAGTGTCTCCACCTTTCCCCCTTCCTCCCGTTGTCGTTTTTCACTTTGCCACGCATTTTATTTTGTAAAAACGAAGCGAAAATCAAAACAAATGTTTTATTTAAATGGTTAATTTGATCGGGCGCTGCAGCAAACCGGACCCGCTGCTTGAATCTGAATCTGAGTTCGGGAATCGCGAATCGAAGCTCCCAACTGGGTATCTCTGCTGTGTTGCAACGCCCAAATGAGCAGCTTACAAGACGATGATGATCCTGATGATGATGATAATGCATGCGTGTGTGTGTGTGTGTGAAGAGCAAATGACGCGGGTTTGCCAAATCGTGAGAATTGCATTTGAGCCAGCAAACAACAACAAAACAACAACAAAAATAAAAAACCAGAGAGAGCTAAGAATTTAATTTGCGGGCTTCAATCAAACTGCAGCGCCTGACAGAGCCGGAGAGGCAGCAAAGTCCGGCAAAAGATGAGCTGCTGCTCCCGGCCGGTGACGTGACGTGACGTCGCATCGGATCGCTGACTCGTTGCTGCGTCGCTGCGTCGCATCGGCGCTTGCCACTTAGCATAAACGGAGGCAGCTCGCAGAGGGAGAGAAAGAGAGAAAGAGAGCGAGAGGGAGGCGCAAAACGCGAGCCAAGTGAGCCGCGACCTGTGTGGCCTGTGCATCAGGTTAACAAGCTGTAATTAGAGCCCCTTAGCCTGTCATCGCCAGGGTGCTTGATTATAGGCTTTTGACAAAAAAGCAAATATTAATTTAATACGCTTCGGCCGCAAGCGCCGCGAGGCACGAGCGCCTGGGGGAGGGGTTCGGGCGGGGCTGGTTTTGGTGGATGGCAACTGTTGCAACCAGTGCTCGATTTCGCGGATCTCGCTTACATGCCAGGCGTAATTACGACTATGGAGGCATACGAACACTCAGAAATCAGTGCAGTCCATCTAAGCGAACAGGGTGACCGGGTATCCCCGCACATATAATATATCCTGTACATACAAAGAGAAAACCAGAATTGTTTTTGCATTTGAATAAAGTGTCAAAAATTTAGTTTATGTGAAAGTTTCTTAGCTTGAGCACACACTTCATATTTCGAAACATCGATCTATCGATTTTCTCCAATCATAGCTCGATAACCTTTTTTTACGGAATTTTATCGAGATATTCATCGACCGATTTAAATACGTTATTTTCCGATATTTTCATGTGCCGATTTTCTAATTCGATATTAATGATCGATTTTAGGTGATTAATTCAGTTTTTTTTTTTCTAAATTCAAGAAGTTTTACGAATTTGAACTTAAAGCTGATTCAATCGAATTAAAAAATATTCAAGTTTTAAAATAGTTTCGTAAATCGATATATTCTAAAGTCACAGTTGGAAGATCATTGATTACAGTTGTTTCTTATTAGACTTTCTATATCCTAAAGATATTACGCTTCGATATAAATTATCGACTTAAGTTAAATAAATTCATGTCTTGAATTTTTTAATTTAAATTTAAAAGATTCGGTTTATTTATTTTATATTAATTCTCGAATTTGAATTTAAAACTGATTCAAAGTATTAAAATAGTTTCGAAAATCGATATTTCGTAAAGTCGCAGTTGTTTGTTGTTAGTTTTCCAATTACCTAAATATATTACTTCTGTTTTATGTGTTTTCACATTTAAAAAATGTCAGCTCATTAACTTGTTTCGATTTGATGAAACATTTAATGCATTATGCATCCCGCTAATCCAGCTTTATCAATTTAATATGGGCTCGTCTCCCAAATCCCAAATCCCAGAGCCCGAGCCGATCCCAACTCCAAATCTCAGTCGATGCCGAACCCAATTGCAAGGTCCAAGCGCTCGATTTGAACAGAGGTAAGTTGTTGGCGTTGTTGTTGTTATTGTTGTTGTCGTCTTTTTTTTTCTTGACAATCGTACGCCCATTTTTGGTTAAAAACAATGGGTTCAAACGGCTGCGCTTCAGCGGAAAACAAAAAGCAGCCAACGAGCCCTAAATCAATCACAGCCAGCCGACATGTCAACAGCCCCCCAGTGCCCAGTACCAGTACCCCTTACACCCCTCCAGCACCCGCCCTCCCTCCACTCCTCACTTCCCTCTATTCGTGGCAATCGCCAAGCGAAATGTCAACGTGATCATCGCAGCTTGAAAAGGGCCGCCGCCGGGGCCAGTCGCATATATTGGCCATATATTGTATATACATATATATACATATATACATATATCTTTATATTTATATAATGTGTATAGAGGAGAGGTGATGGGAATAGGGTCTGGCTGGGACTATGTGGAACGTGGCCTGCGAGCTGTGTGCGCGTGATATCTGAACTACGAAATTGAGATCGATTTTCGAGTACGTGTCTGAAATGAGAAAAGGGCCAAGGCAAGATCGCAGGAGAGCGAGAAAGCGAGAAAGGTAGCTGTAACAATAAATTATGATATTATTTTTTTTTTTAAATTAACCTTAAGCAAAATGACAGGTTTGGGCAACGATACCTGGTTCCCGCCAACCGGTGATCATTGCGTGATTAGCGTGCACTTGTCGTCAAGATCGTAAGTTAAGAGATCGCCAACGGACAAGTAGACTGGGCGGGGCAGGGGCAGGGGCAAGGGCAGGGGGGTAATTAGTATTCCAAACAGTTGAACGCGAAACACATGTACGCAACTAGGCAATGTCCCCATAGTCGATCAGTCGATCAGCCTGATCATCATTCCGGCCCAGGCGCAACGCGGCGCATGCGTAATGAGCAGAGAACCAAAGGGAGAACCGGAGAATCGAAGCCTGCACCCAGACAAAAACAAAAACAAAAACCACAACCAAAACAAAAAACAACAACACACAAAAAGGAGATGAGCAGAAATACTGATTGACCGCTTTGGGGGCCACTCACGAGGATGTGCTTGGGGCTGTGGCTGTGGCTTTGGATACGTGTCGCTGATTTGTTCGCTGTCATAATTCAATAAAGTAGTCAAATGTCACCTGTACTTAAGCAAAAAGCGCAGAGGCTTACGTTTGTTATTATTTCATTGATGTCCACAGGATTTATTAAAGTGTATCTGTGTGTGTGTGTGTGTGTGTGTGTGTGTGTGTGTTGCACACTACCACAAAATGCAGCCACACACACACAACACATATTGCAAGCGTCCACACAAAACGAGTTTAATGGCTCTGAAGGTAAACGCAAATCCGCTTAGCGATGGCTTTTTGCATGGCCAACAGAGCTGACAGCTGAGCTAGCGGCAGTGGGGTGGGACGGGGGTAAGGGGAGGATAAAGAGATTGTCCTTATTAATTCAGCACATGTGCTATTCCAGCTTGGCTAGTTGTTGAGAAAGTTTAATGACAAATAGCTCGAAGAAAATTTGCAAATGGCAAATGTTAATGTTAGAGTTAATTCTTCATGTTAGGGTTAATGGTAGTGTTAATGTCAATGTCAATGCCAATATTATTGTTAATGTAAGTGTTATTGTGATTGTAAATGTTAGTGGTGATGTTAATTTTTGTGTTATGCTAACATTAATGTTAATGTTAATATGAATACTATTGTTAATGTCAAAGTTAACATAGCTTGCCATGTTACGTAACGGCAATATTAGTTTTTTTATATTTTATATTTTACTTCTCATTACATTACATATCGCTAAGAATAATAACAGAAAACGATCATAAAATTTAATTGATGCAAGTTTTAATATTATCTTCATAAATTGTGCTGTGAGAAACCAAAATTGGATGAACCAAAATATATGGCTTAAAACATGATCCGATCTTAAAGCTTTCAAGGTCTTCAAAAATTTAGAGTATAAATAGAGTATTTAAAGCTTGGTTCGACCTGTGCTTATATGGTAGTATTATCAGGGTATTCTGCTAGATAACTTATAGTAATACAGTTACTTACCTTCTGTATACTTTGAATATACTATTTGCATGTTTTTATGCAATTTATTTAATTGTATCTGAAAGTTGTTGTGAAGAACAAAGATACATATGTGATACAAGCTTATATAAATATATATATAAATTTGTATGGAATGGCATGGCGGGATCCATAGACTGGTGTTTACTTTAACTGAGTGCATGTGAAATTTAGTTATTGTTCTTTTCCATAGAAACGTGGGGCAGTCGGGCTAAGTCGACTGAGCCCGCTCAGCTGGACAGACTGAGATATATCTACAAGATAAACGACTGTGTTGATGGTCAATGGTTGGCTGAGCGGGCGACGACGGTGTCGGTGATGCGCTGCTTGAAGAAGAAGAAGTTCTTTTTTTTTTTTTAACAATAACAACAACAACAACAAGAGGAAGCAGCAGCAAAGACAAAAGAGACGAAGGAGCAGAACTGACGGAGCCAGCAAAAAGACAAACGTTGCGGCGACAACGCAGCAAGTGACAAACGTTTAGATGGATGGATCGTTCTTCATTTGGGACCAAACCGAACCGGACCGCACTGGAGAGGGGATGGGAGGGGAGCGAGTGAACCTGGTACAGGGATCGGGTCCGGGGGCAGAGCAAGCAAATAAACCAACCGAAAAACGCGACGATTGCACATAAATTATATTCAAATTTCTTCAAGATCTAAGAGATATATAAATACGGAAAAAATATATGTATACACACACACACACACACACACACACTCATTTATAGTACATGCTCGTTTCCACTTTTTACCATTTGTGTTCGCTTTGTGCCTGCTCGGTGTCCGTCCGTCCCAGTGTCTCTTCGTCCGGCTGTCTGTGTCGCCCTTTGTTTCAAATTTATGCAGATATGCGCCTACTCTTAACTCTGTATGTGTGTGTGTGTGTGTGTGCGTGTGGAAATCCCGCGCTAAAAATCAACCGTTGAAAACACCGCTTCCACCTGGCCCCGATCCTTCACTGATCCACTCCACTCAATTCCCCTCCTCCCCGACCAAATTGAAATCCAATAGACACTCGTATATCACGGCACACACACACACTGGTGTATCTTGAGTGGTGAGAGGGGGCGGTGTTCATTGATATATTTTTAATGTTGACAACTTTGATTATAGGCAATGAAATGCAGCTCTATCGCACTGCTTCCTGAATTTGACAAAACATTTACAAATCGTGAGTTTTGATAACTTTGAAAATATTTCCCTACAAATATCGTAAATAGCCGGTTAACTAAATTATATGTGATAAATGTACTTTTATCTATTGGAAAACCTACCGTTTTGTAATGGGGCGTGTGAATTGGCGAAAAAATATGATCAAAAAGGTGCAATGAAATTACATCGAAGCAGTATTATTGAAACTAATAAATATAAAAATATATAATATAAATAATAATTAAATGTGATAGAGGGATAGATAGATAGAGAGAGATTTCGAGAGAAAAATAGAGAGGGTTAATGAATATCTTCAAAATTCAAATATTGATTAACTTACATGCAACATATGCATGTAGATTTTAATTTCGTATATATTACGTGTAGCAATACTATTTTTTTTTAGTATTTCGGCTTCTAGTTAAATTTTAGGATTCAATTAGAAAAAACATTGTATTTAACATTTTTCAAATATCACAAAAGCCGATATTTTCCATATTCATAACTTTAATATCTTTAAATTAATTCTAATTTAAGTTAAAAAGAACATTTTGGCCAAACATGTATTATTCTATATATTCCCATCTAGGCTTAGATCAAAATTTACCCATTGAATAATTTTGTCAAAAGTTAACCAATTTTCCGATGGATTTATTATAATTTATTATTTTTGTTCATGTTTCGGCCGCAAGAATAATTTTGCAATAAATACCTTTTCTAACATTTATAGATTTGTTTTATTAACAAATATTTAATTTAAAATTCAGTCGAACCCCCTTTAGCAATAATATGAATGAATTTTTGATCTAGATATATTCTGAACTTATATAAAAAATAAATTTTATTTTGTTTATATTTTTCTACAATGTAGGTCGTGGAAATATAGATATGTCATAAAACTGTAAGGGTATTTAATTTTCGGTAGTTTGAGTATGATTGCTTTTTCTTGTATTTTCTTCTTTTTATCACCGTTTGGATGTTTTTTCATGTTTTATGTGCTGTTTGTTTTCTGCTTATGTTTCCATCAATTTGAATTAGTGCCAAAAGCAAAAGATTTTTATCTAATTGAAAGCAACAAAACTAATTTTGACGAACGCTTTGAACTGGCTGCCATGTCGCCTGCTTTGTTCGATGACAATGCGGAACACGTGTCTTCCGAATAGTATTTACTATATAGAAGGGGGCGGGGATTACCTGCTAGCCTTAAAGCATATTGCAAGCTAAAAAGTTAATTTCAAAGGGGTATGTTTATACTATTTAATGTGCATGTGCAATTTATACAGGCTATACGAGGAGGAGGAGAAATGATTTTAGGGAACAATTTATAATCACATTGTAAACGTATATTAAGACAATATATATAACCTGATGATACTCTTTAATCTTCAAAAAGAGAAAAATTTTAGAATGATTCCAGACCTAAGAAACGATTTAAAAGTGCAATAAACAATAATATAAAATTATTGTTGGAGTTCCCTTAAGAATATGTTTTGCATCAATAAATTATGATTTGGAAAATATAAAAAATTATCAGAAATTCTTTAATATACAAAAAGGTAAAATTAAAATCACTCGAATTAGTTTTTTCATATTGGGAAATTCTTCTTCTCAAATAAACTCCATTTTCCATTGTTTCTTATTTGGTAAAATGTATAGAGTAAATTTCAAATGAGTAAAAAGAAAATTAGGTGTATATATCCTCTATAAAAAAAACACAGTAATACTCATCAATCTACATATATGTGTGTACATATATAGAAATTTATAAAGGCTGTTGTGGTTATAGAAGGCAGACGGCGTTCGTTTGGCTGGAACAACGCTGTCAAAAATTGCCAACTGGCACATTAATCCAGGCGACATATTTATGAATGTATCTGTGGAGCTGCATGCGCTGCAAAGTAGTTGTATCTGTGAAATGTAAAACTTTTGTGTGTTCGTGTATCCGTGAGATATAAAGATATCGGCGTTGCCGTTGCCGTTGGACGAGGGTTGCTCGTTGCTAAATGAGTGCACATTTCAGATAAATTATTGCACACAATTCGTGTACGACGGCGTCTGGCACAAAATGTATTTAACAAATTAAATTTACACACACATACACACACACACAGGCCAGGCGAGCGAAAGAGACAGCCAGATGGGGGGAGAGAGCGAGACGGAGAGACATCAAAGAGCGCACCGCTGCGTGACAGCGACTGCCCGACGGAGCGACAGGCCGACGGCTCTCTTTTTTGCTGGCCGCTTTGGGCGGAGCTTGTGCCAGCCAATGCCGCAGCGCGCGCACATAGATACGGCACACACACGCGGAAGATACAATCAAGAGATACACAGATACACGAATACACAACCGCAAAAGATACATTCACATGGCTGCAAGCGGCGCGTGATTAGTCAGCGCCGCTGTTTGTTTATTTGTTTGGTTGCTGTTATTCTTTTGTTTCGTTTTCCTTTGTTTGTTTTTGTTTTTTTTTTTGCAGTTGCAGGTTTGTATCTTACAGATACAGATGCAGATACAGTATCTCACTGATTTGTTGTTGTTGTTGGTTGGTTTTGGCACGAGACCCGGCAACAATCACGCGTCTTGTGTCACGTGACACGCTTGACAGTTGCATCTGTATCGAAATGTATCTGCAAATGCAAATGTATCTGCATCTATATATGCAGTATCTTTATGTGGCTGCAACTTTATCTGCAGCAGCAGCTGCATTTGTGGGTGTACTCATAGTCCATTCATGAGATGGCGGACACACACACACACACGCACACACACACACACACACACACGTACACACACTTAGGGAGAGCAACAACGGGTTGCACTTTGTGTGTTTTGGCCCGAGCGCTTTTATCTGCCAAAGCTGTAAATATCCGCGAGATTTACAACGCCAGCAAACAGCGACTGCGACTCCGACAACGACAACGACAACGGCAACGACGACGTCGACAGCGTTGCGTATCTTTTCGTCTGAATCGGTATCGAGTGTTTGTTGGTATCGTTGCCGGGCATTCGACAGGCACGACAAGAAGACAACACGACTCCGACTCGCCATAACGCATCCGCATTAACGCAATCGCGGCTAATCCGCCAGCTATATAGATACAGCTACAGCACTGAACCAACAGATACGTGAGCGCGATTTCATAAAGCAAACCAAAACAAACCAAACCAAACCATACCACAAAAATACAAAAAAAAAAACGTTGTGCTCCACTTGTGCCCCATTGTTGCCACTTGGGCTGTCAACGTAACTCACAATTGAATTGTTCCTTTGTGTTGTCCACCGCCACTGCGAGGCCCGTTTCCGATTCCGTTTGCCAATATCTGGTGGCCCGCATAATTGGCATACGTCCGAGGTCACGGTCAACGTCGGCCACCGTTTCTTCTTAACAAGCCCGCCCCGTCCGTCCCGTCAGCCCGTCATCGATATCGTCAACATGCTGGTGCCGCCGGACATGTTGGCCGCCCAGACGCGCATGATTTACCAGCTGAATCGCTTTTGCGCCGAGCGTGTTCAGGCGCGCATCTTCAAGACGGCAACCGCCATTCGCGAGATCTGCAAAATCGTCCAGGACATACTCAAGGAGGTGGAGCTGCAGGAGCCGCGCTTCATCTCCAGCTTGGTCGAGTGCAACGGCAGGTGAGTCCAGCCCAGCAATGGAAAGAACGGAATCCTCACCGATTCCTCTCGAATTTTTTTTGATTTATTGTGCATCAAAAGAAAAACGATCCTTAAATTCCATTTAAATGCTATCTAAAGTCTAAGTAGACTAAGGGAGAGAGAGAGAGAGAAGACGATAAATATTTATTTTAGTGTGTGCATTTCCGATGGTTGCTTTGAATCAATAATCTTTGACTTAGATTTCAAATCTGTCGGAAATCCTCTATTTCATTAAAACAATAACTCAATACTACGACTTAAAGCTAAATCATAAGAAAAAAACAATATACATCCATACTGAGAATGTATATAGTTTAGTCGATAATCAATTTTAATTCGCAATTTCATCGGGTGCCTAATCAGATTGAATATGTACATATATACCATATAGAATTCGTACAATCTATCGAAGATATATATTTTATATAATACTCAGCACGGCAATTACATGGATTATTATGTTATATAGATTTTTTAGAACATTGGGTTGAATATTTAACATATTATTCATATTTATTATTTATTATTATTATTGTTAAAAAAAATCGACAATTTGTTTGCAAGTGGTATTTAAACTTTATGTTTTTAGAAACTTCTTAACAAAGAATTTATTTACTCCTAATTTAGCTGAAAGATAGAAATAATTCAAAAATTTATTGTTGTATACAAATTTTTATTGTAAGAAAAATTTAACATTTCTACTGTTTTCAAAACGGAAATCAAATATTTTCATAATTTAATACATTTAGCAATTAAATTGTTGAGTAAATAAAATAATAAATTATTGGGTAAAATATTTGCACAAGCCAAGGAATACAATTTAATTATGTGGATGTATAATATTGGCTATCAATGCAACAATTTGTGGCACTGTCATTGATGCAATCGATATTGAGCAGGAGCCGTGGAAGATGACTTGATGGGAATGACATTGCATGTTTCATGCGATCGAGGATCTCCGCTGTTGTTGTTTGGGTTTATTGGCCTGTTAACAGCCCCGAGGGCCACACAGTGCTCCGATGACAGCCGTCAGACGCCTGAATTACGCAGCCGCAATTGGTAGTCAGATGGGACTCCGAATCGAATCAATTGAAAAAAAAACAATCACTCTTTTCACAGATACCCATTACAAATATATTGGCTAAATGAAAAAATAGTAGTAGAAAGTACAATAAACAATTTTAAAAATTCTATTAGCTAAAATTTGTTTTTTATACTTACGCATTAAATGAGCAGAAAGAAGAATATAATATCAGAAATTTATAAATGTATAAAAAAGTGATAATAATAAAAAACATAAAAAATATTTTAATTGTGTAAGACAATATAACTGCTATCACTAGAATGATCGTAATTTTGTATAAAGTAAAATTCATAAAAAGCATATATATATATATATATATATATATATATATATATATATATATATATATTTGTTTGGTTGTATGTATATGTTTTGGTTGTAAGCACACTGTAAACGAGTATTGGTTTCTCGGTTATACCCGACTGCACTTGCTTGTTCGTTTTAGATTCGAGGGCGTAGAGGTGATCTCCCCAAATGAGTTCGAGATCGTGCTCTACCTGAACCAGATGGGCGTCTTCAACTTCGTGGACGACGGCACCCTGCCCGGCTGTGCGGTACTAAAACTGAGCGACGGACGGAAGCGATCGATGTCCCTGTGGGTGGAGTTCATCACCGCGTCGGGCTATTTGTCGTCGCGCAAGATTCGGGCGCGCTTTCAGACGTTGGTGGCGCAGGCTTGCGATAAGAGCATCTATCGGGATATGGTGAAGATGATTGGCGACACCACCGAGGTGAAGCTGCGCATTCGGGAACGTTTCGTGGTGCAGATCACGCCGGCCTTCAAGTGCTCCGGCATCTGGCCGCGCTCGGCGGCCCATTGGCCGATGCCGCACATACCCTGGCCGCATCCGAACATCGTGGCCGAGGTGAAAACGGAGGGATTCGATCTGCTCTCCAAGGAGAGCATCATCATGCAGAACAAGAACAACAATGCGGCCAGCATGGAGGGGGATGCTTGGGTGCTGAGCTTCTTTGAGGCCGAGAATCGTTTGCTGCAAGGTAAGCGAGGGGCAATCGATAACTAACTAACTAACTAACTAACCAACTAACTAACTGAATTGCAACGATCGCATCTTCAAAGGCGGCTGCCGTCGTCGCTGTTTGAGCATACTGAAGACGCTGCGTGACCGTCACCTGGAGCTGCCCGGGAATCCGATCAGCGCGTATCACCTGAAGAATCTGCTGCTCTACGAGTGCGAGAAGCATCCGCGTGACTTTGAGTGGGACGAGAGCTGCATTGCGGATCGGATCAATGGCATCTTCCTGCAGCTAATCTCCTGCCTGCAATACCGTCGCTGTCCCCACTACTTTCTGCCCAGCCTCGACATGTTCAAGGGCAAATCCCCGAGCGCTTTGGAGCAGGCCGCCAAGCAAGTCTGGCGTTTGACTCGAGAGATGCTTACCAATGCGAATGCCTTCGAGAAGTTGTAAGCCAGCGTGTGAGAGGGAGAGAGAGAGAAAAAGAGAAAGAGAGAGAGAGAGTGTGTGTGTGTGTGTGTGTGTCTCTGATTCAAGGTGCTAAATTTTCATTGTCACAGCGCGGCGATTGCGTTGATCTGATAAGCGAATGCCCTCAGTGGCTGCCATTTTATGCCATGTGTGTGAATGTGTGTGTGTGTGCATGTGTGTGTGTGCGTGTACATGCCTAGCAACAATAGCAGGCGGCAAAATACGAAGTGTTAATGCAAAGATGCGAGATAAGCCCACTTCTCAAACCAAATTCGACTCTTTTTGGCTCGACTGCCGTTTTTAATAATAATAATAACAATGGTCCGAAAAAAACAAACAGAAACAAAAAACAGAACAAAAAACAGTTACAACAATGGAACATTTGCTTTGAAAGTGCTCTCAAGCGGGAGAGCTAAATACGTTCTCATTATCCAAATTGAGCACTTACATGTGAGCAACAAATACCCAAGCATAAATACATATACATATACATATACGCAGCTGTATACGGTAAACAAATACTTAACACATATGTACATACGTGTATGCCACATATATATCTATAGATTTAATATAGATAGATATCTACATATTCATTTATTCTTCCTCGTTTGACTGACAAAAAAGGAGCAAAATTCGAAATTTTGGTTTTCTATTGTAAACTATCAATACTCGAAATATATATAATTATATATATATTTTAATAGATATTTGTCTTCCTCTTTAAGTTCTTATATAAAATGTAAGCAACTCAATTTTTGCTTTTAGTTTTTAATATATTAAATATTGCACTTAGATTGCTTAAGAAACAGTTGAACGCAATAAATTCTAAAATAGCGCAAGGCAATTACATATATCTCTAATAGTATTATTTATTGGCAATTTTATATAATTAAAAATAAAAAATTTAAACTTAAAATTTATTCGTTACGATTTGTTTTTAAGGTTTTTCAGTTGACATTTTAAGTATTCCCCAAATAACTTTGATTCTATGCTTAATCCATTGTATAAATAAGATATACATTTTTGGAGTAAGTACAAAATTATTATTACAAGAATTTTCCTATTTTTCTTCTGGAAGAGAGTTTCTTCTGAGTCCTGCGCATTTATTTGAGTCGTATATTTAGGAATTTTTTGTTCATACAAAAATAAAATTTTTTTGGTTTCTATTTAGTTTTTTTGTTTGAGAATTAATTAACTAAAATTCGAAATAATAGTATCAAACAAACTTATTGGACCTTTATTATATCACACCAGACCTTAAATTCAGTTGGCAGGACTCTGCATGAACTTCATCCAGTTTAAAGTTCTTTAAATTGTTTGGACTAAAAAACAAAACATTTTCAAAATTTCGCAAGTTTTGCCGCCAAATTGCATTAAATGCATTTCCTGCCTCCGATCGCTTCGTGATCAGTTGAGTTGAGCTCATTAAAAGTTGGTAGCTGTTCGGGATTGGGATTGGGATTGGAGGGGTTCCGCTCTGGGACGGACGGTGAGTTAATGTTATGAGTATTGAACATTCTCGGATCGCAAAAAAGCGAAAAGAACAACAATTTATTTGTTGCTCTTAGCTCGGGACAGCTGCAGCGACAACTGAGCATCAATTTTATTACCCTTATTTATGGTTATGTTTTTTCGGGGCTCCAATGGGCTCTGCTGCTGCTTCCTCTTCTTCTTTGGCTTGTTGTGGCGAAATACGAACAAAAAGTTTTCAGCGAATGTAATCGATATTTTTCGTTGTTTCTTTGTTTTATTTTATTTATTATATTTTTTTTTACTTTAGCTGACAAAAGATGTTCCGTTCCGCTTCGCTGTAATGTTGAAAGACCAGAGAGAAATCCATTTACGTATATATATATATATATATAATACGAGGGTGGAGGTGGGTTTGGGGGTGGGGCTGTGTAGCATAATGCGATAGCTAAAATAACAAATTATGCTGAAGCACGCAGGCTCATATTACAAGCGCATAGTATAAACGAATACCAAACCCAACCCCCTCCACAGCCCCTTCTTACACTAGCTAACCAACATGCGACGCCCCTGCGCTTAAGTATGCGATGGGCGGGTGGGCGTGGCAGGCATCTTTCGCCTGGGAAAAGCAGCATCAGGTGACTTGCGGTCGACGCCGACGGCTGCTGCTGGTTGCGCACTTTGCCATCGAGAGAGAGAGAGAGGGTGGGGAGAGGAGGAAAGGTGTAGGGTGGAGGATGGGTTTTGGGTTGGGGCAACGGCACGTGTCCGCATTGCCGGCCATGTGGGCCATGTGAAGTGCCGCTGGCTGTGCACTCCTGTGCGCTGATAAGGCACGTTTAAAGCCTGCCAAAAGTGCGAACATTGCAATCGGGTGTAACCGACTGCGCAATACTCGCTGCCAGCATAAAAACTGATTAAAAACTGCCGAAATTTTTCTTAATTATGTTTGCTAGAAGTAAAATATAATCTATAACAAAATTTGTAGACTGTATCGATTTATCCTGCGATTTTTATAAGATATTATTGATGATCACTGTGCACGCCAAAAAAAATCGATCTATTGAACAGGTAAAAACAGATTTATAGTACAGATATAGATTTAACATACACGAGTATTTATTTCAAGTTTCAGATCTCAGCCCAAACCAAAATACACTTTTTTCGCCTCGGAAACGAGCACGAGAACGCAGTCCCAGACACGGCAGGACAGCAGCAGGGGTATATTTGCTATATAGGTGGAAGGGGGGATTGGTGCTTCTCTAGTGTTTTGACAAATTATATATGAAATGCAATTAAAGGCAAAGGCAGCGCAAACGGCAAACAGCAAACATGAAACACACTCTCCCCCCCGCCACATTCAGATCTGCCCCTTTTGGGCATTTGAGCAGGGAAGACCGAAATCCTTGTTTCCGCTTGCTCGCAATCCTTTTGGACCTGTCACAACTTTGCGTAAAGCCAACAAACAAAAAAGTTAAAACAAAAAACAGAAATGTCGCCCTTTGATTTCTGTCCGCGCTTGGCACTTATAATTCTTTCTCAGTTCTCTCTCTCTCTCCTTACTCTCTGTTTTGCTGTGACATTTATGTAAGAACCCTGCCCCCAGCCCTTGCCCTTGCCACTGGCCCTGCGCTGTGGGCGTGGCGCGCTTGACAGGCGGCTTGCGATAATGCCGCATTGTTAGCAGCGTCCTTCGGACTCCTTTCGTCTGTTCTTGTTTTCCATTGTTTTCCTTTTGTTTTAATTGTTTACTAATGATATTTAAATTAGTGCTCTATATGACCGCAAGCGGTTTCTTTGTGTTATTATTTTCCTTTTCCCTTCTATTTATTTTTTGTTTTACTTGAAAATCCCTCACATTTTGTCATCTCATTTGTTTGCAGTTCTCTGTGCTTGACATACTCTGTGCCTGCTTCGTCTTCCTCTTCTGCCAAACGCTTCGAAAGGGTCGAACTATATAAAAGTGATCCTGGTTCACAATTCGAAACCGGGTTCGTCACAACATTCATTTCATCATTTTTATTATTTTATTTTTTATAAAATATTTATTTTATTTTGAATAAAACAATTTCAGTGTATTTAAATTAAAAATTCTTGTTTCTTCGGATTGATTGACGGACTGACGTACTGATTGATGTGCTGCTTGAAGCACTGACTGATATACTGGATATGGACCGATTGATGTACTGATTGACTGATTGATAGATTGCCTGGTTGATTGATGAATCTGTTTATATTGTGACAAACTCCATTTGAAAACATTTGATAACGAATATATTCAGAAACCAAATTTCAAAAAAAAAGAACAGTTAGAATTTGGACTCGTTTCCTAAGATGTGCATATCGGATGTGCGTCGGAAATACATTTTAGTTGACTCGCATATTCGTCGGGTTGGAGCTCGGCTCCAGGCTGCTTTGAGTGTTAATGTGGATTGGGGTTGGGGAGAGGCACTCGCATAATTATGTCGTCATTATCAAAAACACGTGGTGCAATTTAACAACATGCCACAAGGAGTACGCCGGAGCCACACGCCACAAATTATGAATATCAAAATGTGCCCAAGATAAACGACACAGGAAAAAATGAAAAAGTGCGGAGTGGGAATATTTCAGTATGCTGGATTGGAAAATTAGTTTTCCACGCATCGTCAGCAAACACAATGGAGCATCGCCGGCATTTGACGGTGGATGGAGGGCGGATGGCACCTACACACGATAATTTATAGCAGATTGTCGCCTTCACAGAGGAGGGGTGGGAGTGGTAGGTGGGTCGCTTCAATAGATGCCACGTATTTTTGGATGGGCATTTGCATTCAATTACGGCAGCTGTGCGCCGGACAGATTTATTTTTATGCACGCGCCATAAACGAAGCCCCAAAATGCGCCGCAGATGAGCCGCATAGGCTGGGGGGTGGGGTGGCTTGAGGGGAGGTTAGGTATAGGGAGCTGGAAGAGTTGGCAGAGCAGAGCTAAAGAGTTGGCGCAGCAGTTGGAGTCGGGGCTGCATCTCTGGCGTTGGCTGCGCTCAATCATAATTATGTGATTTGTTTGCGACGCCGACGTGAAAGCGAGCAGAGGAGCAGCCGAGGGCGGGGGCGGGGGCGGGTTGGCGACTAATTAAACGGACGCCTTCGCCAGAAAGATGGGGCTGAGAAGGGGGCAGTTGGGTGTGTTTCTTTTTTGTGTGTGGCATGTTGACGTATTGTCGCTTGTGTCGTCTCGTGGAAGTTATGACATTTTGATTTGAGTTGCATTTGATGTCGCTCAGCCGGCGCTCGAACAGTGAGTGGGTCGGTTAAAAGGGGGCTGGTGGGGGGACTAGGTGCACAACTAATTAAGATGGGAGCCGAGGTCGTTGCATGGCGCAGCTGCAGGCAATTTAAAAGAAAGACAGGCGGCCAAAGGATTGAGCTAAAGTGGGTGGAGCACATCGCTAATTGCAGTGGGGCAAAACCGAGAGACTGTGCGTGTGTGCGTGTGTGTGTGTGTGCGTGTGTGTGTGTGTGCGTGTGGCAACAAGTGACAGTTTGAAGGCGAAATTCGAAATCGATTAACATTATTAATGAATATGCGTGCGTATTAGAGGAAATGATAGAAACCACAAAAACATGGACAGAAAAAAAACAACAAGGAACAAAAACAACAAGAATGAAAAAAAAAGGTTTCTCAAACAGTCAAAATTCCAAGAAAGGCCCTCCGCCAAAGATTGTCAACATGATCATCAACACAAGTGCGGGAAGGGGGGTGGCATAGTGTGGATGCAACCACAACAAAGTAGAGAACACAAAAAAGATGCCCACATGCCACACGGACAGCAGAACTTTGGGACTTGGCCAACCTGTGGAATGTTTGAAATTAAAACAAAAACAACGCAAGTTGAAAGGTAAGACAAGCGATGAGAGAGCAGGGGAGAGTTGTGGCGAGCAGAGGTAGAAACGAACAGAAACGAGTCAAATCAAATGCAGATAATATCAATTATATGTAAAAGATACACACGCATGCGATAGATACAGTCGACGAGATAAGCATTTAAATTATTAACAACAACAATGAGAAACAACACGCAGCTGACAACTGGCCCCAAAAGACAACAGCAAAAGGATCCATAACATGAAATTTATGCCCGTGTGTATCTGTATCTGTATCTGTATAATTCATTAGAATCAACAGCTGATTCCCAGAGCTGCCGAGCGAAAGAATGATCGAGAATCACGATTTGTGCGCAACTATCCGAAACTATCGTGAATTTAAATCATACATTCCAAGCTGCAACTAAATACTAATTGAAAATCTATCTCAAAAAAAATTTCGGTTAAAAAGAACATTCGTGCGTTATACTCGTTTACGGTCTTAATCATTAAGTAATTATTATTTTTCAGCTTGAAAAGGAGTAAAAGAGGTAATAAACTCGCCCACATTGAAGTGCGAAATATTGCTTGGCAATCGATTTAATATAAATTTACGAGTTTGTCAATATGGCGATCGATTTTATAGACTTATACGATTCGAAAGAGGCATATAATTCGGAAATCGGACTACAAGTGACCGAGATATAGTCGTTTAACCAGGTTCATAGACTGAAAATCCGCATATCTCGGTCAAAAATGGATATATCTTCGAATGGGATACCTTTATAAGCTCGTACGAATAAAAGCTTTCGATTGAAATTCAAAAATTAACAATTTAAATTTTAACTATTTTTGACAAAAATGACAAGGGGTAACATCACAATTTTTGTCAAAACCGCGAAAATTTTAAAATGAAAAACTTTGAATGCAGATCGATTCTATAGACTTATACGATTTTAAAGAGGCATATATTTCGGAAATCGGACTACAAGTGACCGAGATATAGTCTTCGAATGGTATACCTTTATAAGCTCGTACGAATAAAAGCTTTTGATTAAAATTCAAAAATTAACAATAAAAATTAACATTAAATAAAAATTAAAATTATCAAAAAGACTCTTAACTATATGAAATTTTGGTATTGAACAAAGTGAAATTGTTTAATGTGACCGATTCTGTAGACTTATACGAGTCGAAATACATGTGTAGATACATCTTTCCGAGATCGGACTGCATATGGCATATTAACTGCCCGACATTCAAATCGTCCCGTAAATGGCTATATTACGGCGAATTTCGTTTTTTTCAGCAAAATCCGTTAAACATCTGGGTAAAAATGATGAAGCCGTTGGTTCCTAGATGACCTTAATATCCTTGGTAATCATACCAAAGGTTGTTTGGCTTAGAAGTATGCAATCGATTTTTTCACTTTTCGCAAAATTATTGTCGACCTCTTGACGATTATGTTCGCCTGGTATTTCAGCTGAAATTTTAGTAAAACTCTTCCGCATTGGTGTCCCAAAATGTTTGCCTTATAAGTATGCAATCAAATTTTGAACTTTTTTCCTTCCGAAAATAATAAAAGAAAACTTTTTTTATTTTATTTATATTTCTTTTTACATCCTTAATATTTTTGTTGTAGTAATATTCCTACTTAATCCGTAAAGTAATTAGAGTTATATTTATTATTTCTTTATATATATTTCAAATTATTTGTAATATTTATATATATTGTTCTTAGAGAGTTTTTAAAACTAATAAAAGCATTTAAAAATTAGTAAAATCCATCTCGGGAACCTGGAATATACGATTTTACATATATACCAATTATTTTTAAATATTGTTTAAATAACGTACTTATCTAATTCCTTCGTGCTTCCTCTGCTATTGCTCTTTTTGCTTCGTCTTGAACAACTTATGCAATCTGCAAATAAAATAAATAAATAATACTAATAATATAATTGTTGAATCTTTATAAAATTTCCAGAAGTTGAATATGTCTGCACAACGCAAACATGTTTGTATACCTACTAAAATTTTTGGAGAATTTATTGGGAAGCAGGGCGTGTTAATATCCACAAAATTTTGTCAAAATCGATACAAATTTAAAATAAAAAACTTTGAATGCAAATCCATTCCATATAAGATTCATAAGAGGTATACATATGTATATATTTTAAAATGTTGGCAATCTTGGCAAAAATGTAAATTTTTGTCAAAATTTAAAATGGGAGTTTTCGAGTTCCAGTCGATAGTTCTGATCCGCAGGAATCCAAAAATGTATATCTTTTCAAGATCTGTCCCAATTTGCCGAAAATATGACGGTTATAATTTACTATAAACTACCGGCCACGAACTTGCAAGATTTTCAACGCAAATTCATCTCAAAGTACCAGGCGAACAGAAATCAGAAGCTGGTCGACAAATGTATTGAAGTCAAATAATCTTACAGCATACCTGTACGAGCGGCATTTTCGGCAAATATTGCATACTTTTAGTTGATACAAAAATACGCAACAGCTGAAAATTTAAATTTTTGTATTGCATAATTTTGTGCTGACAAGAAAATTAAAGTCTTTTCCTTTATAATGATTTGAGATTTAAGTTTACAATGTTGATTTTAAAGAAACACTTAAAAAAATTGTTGAAATATGGTGTTATTTTGTTCGTTTTATTATTAAACAAAAAAAAGTATTAATAAATAAGCAAATTAAGTATATGAAAAAAAATTAAGCCAATATTAGCATAAATTACAATAACATATGCACATGCATATACATACCTATTAAGTATATATACAGTATATATATACATATATATTTATATGTATAAATAACATTGTGTTCTTTCTCCGCAATTGGAATAACTTAATGAATATATGAATACTATAATAAAATACAAAACGCGTCTTGGTGTGTGTGTCCTGGCTAAGGAGGAAAAAACTGGGAACAACACTGGGAACAGTTCCGATGTTTTGCTGTTCTTAGCACAGACACACACCCTTCGGATGTGTGTGCCTGAGCCAAGTGCTGGGCTGGTCAGGAAATGAGCTTTGAAAATTCACTGCCCTCCTCTACTCCCTGCAGTAGTGCGTGTGAAGCACATTCTCCGTGCCGGAGAGAATGGCGCCCTCGTCCAGCGGACAGAGCTTCAGATAGAGATCGCTCGATTCCAGGGACTCGATCAGGATGTACTCCAGATAGATGCGCGGGGCGGACAGAATGCGCCACGTGAGCGGATTGAGGATGTTCGTCTGGTACTCCCAGAAGACGGTGGCGTGGCTCGGCTCGTGCAGATCCCGGCCCGGAACCAGGGCCGTGTAGTCAAAGCCCGGCTCGAAGTACATCGCTTTCGGTGAAAATTTCATGCGTTCGGTGCTCTTCTTCTTCCCGCCATGCTCATCGTGCAGCCGTATGGAGAGCGTCCCGATTTCGCCGCCATGAAGCGTGCTCTCATCGTGGCTGGAGACGCGCACGGTGATCTTATAGTGCTGCCGGCAAAACGGTTTCCGATCGCCGGTCATCAGATAGAAAACCGGCGGCGGATCCTGCGCTCCCAACAGGCCGCGTGCCTTATGCTCCTCGTAATCCTGCTGGCTGTGGAAGCCCATGCGCATGCATAGCCTACCGGACTCTTCGCAGCTGCCGCACTTGACATCCTTGAAGCTCTAGAGAAAGGAAAGGAAGGGCAGAAAAATCAAGGATTAGTCGGAATGTGGGGAGGGCACATCTTTGGCGCTGGCCACTCACATCGAAGGAGTCACAGGTGATGCCCATGAAGGGGCACTTGCTGGTGATGCTCTCCGTGTAGTACTGCTCGCTGCGGATGTGATTGCAGCCGAGGAACTCCTGCATGGTGGTGAACAGGGTGCCGCGGCGGTTGCTCTTCATCACGTCCTGGAGCTTCTTGTCGCAGCCGGGATTATCGAAGCCGCCATTCGGATAGAAGTCGACGTGGCCGACGCGCTGTATGATGCCCAGGCCGCCCTTCATCAGCGGATTCGCGTCCGTGTGGACAATGTCGACGAAGTGGGCATCGCTCCGATCGAGCCGGACAATCGGATCGGTGTCCGTGAACAGCGGCGCCGCCGGATCGAGCCCGGAGATGCGGCCAAGCTTGAGGCCAAAGTCGTTCTGCAGATGGCTGCCCGCATAACCGGAGAGATGGGCGCCCAGAGAGTGGCCAATGATGTGCACGTTGTCCAGATTGGGCAGACGCAGCTCCTCGTACAGCATGTGCACCACGTGTGCCGTGATGGCGCCCACCAGCCGTATATTGGCCACCGCCTGGACATACGGTGGACTCGCGCCGCCGCCCCAATCGATCAGTATCACGGCACACTCGCCCTCCGCACAGTGGTTGAGCAGCGCCCCTGCCATCTCCAGCATCCAGGGTATTTCACCCGACTCCAGATAGCCGTGGACCAGCAGATAGATCTTGCCGCGTCCATTGATGCCCAGGCCCTGCACACTGTCCGGATCGTTGAGATCGATGTACTTGGCCTGATCCAAGGCACGACGCGTGTGCAGCGTAAAGTGCGGCTCGATCTCCGACGGCTTCTGCGGATGTACGTTGATCGTCCGCGTCACCGTGTTCCAGGGTCCGTTAATGGGGAAACAGCCGTAGACGCCAAAGCATTTTACCTCGTTTATGTCTGTGAATAGAGGAGGTAAATTTCTTGATTCATCGGCTGTACAAGAATTCAGAAAACTGTAAAACTACTGATAACATTAGCGCGCTCTGTTAAGACACTGCCAGAGTTGAAAAGATCTTAAAGGAAATATAAAATTCTAATCTGATGACAAACAGCTTATTTAAATGCCGGAATGAGACTCTTTTATAAAAAGTATCCAGAAACATCTCTTACAGCATGATAAGATGCTTTGACATATGCGTTCTTCTGAATTTTGTAAGTTAACATAATGTTAAATGCTGGTTGTAAAATTTGTTTTTAAATCCATTAAAAAAAAAAATAAAAATAGTAAAGTCCAAAACTGATTCCAAACTGCATACTGAACTGTTTTATTTATATCAGTCTATCAATAACATTTGCATTCTACTCTATGATGAAGGACCAAAAGATGGAATGGAAAAGCTATTACACATTATGTTAAGATGCTGTAAAAGGACAAAATATGTAATAGCAATCACTTTAATACAGTTGGATTTTATGTTAGGTTGCTGTTACACGTACAGCATGAAATTAACAGCAGTTTTGTTTTCCCACAGCTAAGTATGTTAAAGTGCTGTTACTAACAGTACTTTGTTGCTATGTGCAGACACTGTTATTATTTTAACATGCACTGCTCGCTTAACATTTGCTCGGCAATTAGAGATGTCATTGACTGTTTCATCAACCGCACAATTTCTTATTGGATTCTTTGTCCGTCCGTCCGTCGTGTATTTTTCTTGTTGCTCAGCGTTGCGTGGCATTCAAAATGCGCTGATCAATGACCAACTGATTAACTGATCAAATGATTGAATGATTAAATGTCTAAGTGCTTTAAGGTCTGTCGTCATTGCCATTGTTGTAGTTGTTGTTGTCTTATCGCAAAGCTATTGTCTTATTTATAATTTGTATTTATATCGGAAGTTTTTTATTAGATAGGCTCGACCTATCAGGGACTGTCGTAAGTGCAATTTGTTCGCTTTCCGTTTTATACTTTTGGGTCTTCTTCTTTTAAACTCTTAATTGCAGCAACTATCCAGAGATCGAACCATGTCGAATGCATCTGAACGCTTTCCCTCCGGAAGACCCCAATAGGTATCTTCAATTTCTGTTTACCCAAGCGGCGAACGCTTGAAGATCCCGCTCTAAGCTAGCCACCGCGTCTTGGGTATTGGGTTAAACTCTTGTCTGGCCCTGTTTGACTAATGAATGAAGCTATGGCAACTTTCAGTCCGACTCATTTCCAGTGCCAATGTAGAAAAGAATCACCTTGTTCGAATAGTTGAGGAATTCATAAACAGTGAAACACCTGGGCATTGCTTGAGGCGGAAGAAATTAAGTAAATTTGTTGGGAGAGTGTAGTCGACTTAAGGTTTCCACGTAATCATTCTTGATCTTCATATTACAAATTCCTTTCATCAAAATTTTTTTTGCTTTCAATTATATGGTTAACAATTTTAATTTTAGTTTAGTTTGAGACATGCAAAATGATGTTCTAATTGTGTTTGTCATTATTATAAGTATTTAAATGAGTTTCTAGTTGTTGTAATTTGTATACTCATTAGAGGGATCAAATTCTAAATGTGTGTCGACAATTTGCAATTAAAGTTTTTTAAAATTCCATTTAAGCTTTAAATAACTTAATTCTTCTTCTCCTATTTGCATAAATTATACAACTTTATCCATATTGTGAATTGTAGATGAATTTAAAATGAGAAGTATCTACATAGGGTATATTTTGTGAATACCTATTTCGAATGGGTCAAAAAAGGGTAAAACTTGAGTAATTGGCAATTTATTAGGAATTTTATTTATTTGTTATGGCAAATTCAGCTTGAATATAGGGTAATTTGTTTAAAATATATATATATTTATTCATATACTTTACTACCAGTTCTGTAATTTGTTCAAATTTATTTGTTGTTTGTTGATAATTAAATGAAAATACCTACTGAAAAAAAATATTTTTAAATTTCTCAAGAAAAAACAAATATTTTTGCTAGTTTGATCGCAAACCTTCTTCAATAAAGATACAAAAATTCCTGAATAGTAAAAACAGTTTTTGGCATAATCATGGTTGGTAAATGACGGATTGCAGGTGTAAATCGTAAAAAAATGAAACGAAAAGAAGTTCTGAAGGCACTTCCATTCATCGGTTCAGCGGTAGCTGCAACTAAATTTTTTCGGCGCAAGGGATTGGGCAATCCGAGTGGACTGTGGACCATGGACCGTGGACCGTTGAGTGGCTTGGCCAAAACCGGTGAATGCCAGTCTGCGACTGACTTGATCACTTACCGCTTTTGGGAGCCGGTGGCAGATCGATCAGCGTGTTGACTGCCGCTCGGCTCGTGTGGTTGGCCAAGTAGAGCATCGTCTGCAGCATGAGGCCGCCGGTGGTGTTGGCCACATACATTTTGCTGTGGTTGGTTCTTGCGTTGGCTTAAATTGTTACTGTTGTTAACTAGTTGCTTTGCTGCTGCGCTGCAGCCAGTCTACATTTTAGGCAGGAACTAAACACGCTGCCAAATCACTTTACCGTTCACTACACGTCAAAGTTTTAGTTATTCTTCTTCTTCTTTTTTTTATAGATAGCTTAACTGAAGAAGCTAAGACGATTTATGGCGTGCACTGTGTGTTGTTGTTGGTTTTAATTAAATTAATCTTATCGTCGCCAGAATCGCGCACCTGTCTCTTTGTTGTCTCGCTGGCCACTCGGTGTCCACTTAATATTTAATATTTACTTAGTACGTGTGCTAAAGCATTTGCACGTTTCTGTTATTTGCCCTATTGCCGGTTCAAAGTATTCTCGCGTTCTTCCGTTACTCGTTGCTCGCTGCTTGCTGCTCGCTACTCGTTGCCTGCGTTGTCTGTCGCGTTCAACGGCCGTCACAACACTGAGCCGATCAGCTGCGGCCAACGCAATTTTTATGCGCTAGCGACTTGAGCTTCGGCCTCCGCAGTCGCTGCTGCTGAGCGGGGTATAACGGCACTGAGATAAGCTTTAGCTGCCCGCAAGCGCACGCTTGGATGCAAAGTACAAATGCGACTGCGACGCCAGCTGCACTTTAGCATGATAAGCACGAAGATCAAAGTCGCTGCGCCGCCGCGCCTAAAGCTTCCGACAGCTATGGAGTGAAGCTTAAAGCTCGCCATCTCCTTTCGTTCGAAGTTAGAGCGAGCGCACGTGCGCCGCACTTGTCACACACATAGACAAAAAGAGACACTTCTTTTCATTTTTGCACAGTTTTGCAGATAAGCCTTGCGCGACTTTGGCATAGAGGGATGACTGTACAGTACGATGTGCTTATCGCTGACCCATCGCCAAAGCTCAAATTGAAACTGTGTCAAGCGCTCTGCCGACAAGTCTCTCATTTGCGAGGTGTGGAGAGGAGATAGTGAATGCGCGTGGGTGGGAGCGAGAGGGGAGGTCGGTTGACCTGCAATTGGGAAGCGGGTGGATCGCAACTGGCTGCTATCAGCGATCTGGTTCCGTTACGGATTCGGAATCGCAACAAATCGGTGCAAAGTCCATTAACAAAGGTGTTTACCGTCTAGATCGGTGGCTTGACTTTTCCACCAGGATCTCAATTCGATCGCCATTGACGTCAATGGGCTCCAGCGCTGCTGCTAGACCAGATCGCCCAGAATAAACCAGCTCAGAGTTGCCTTATCAATGCCACTCTAGTTGTTGTTGTTGCCGTTGTTTTTTGTTTACGCGTTTTTCCATGCTCATCTCTCTTCTTTACTCTCGATCTGTCTCTCCCACTAATTGACATTGGTCTAAAAATAAGTTTTTTTGCAAAGTTTTATTAAATTAGTTCGCTATCTGCCGATTGGCAATAATTATTTAGATACCCTGTAAAAAGCTTTACAAACTACAGCCAGGTTCATAAGAAATTTGAATAGATATTTGTGAATACTTTTGATATATACATCGTATATCGTATGTATATCCGTTAAGCGATACTTTTTCCCAGCTGTCATATGAAATAGTTGTTAAATTTACACTTGGCAGCGCTTTAAGACTTATAGATTTATTAATTGCCTTATAAGATCGTCTAGGTCTGTATCGTCCTATCTCGTACATTATCTTTTAAATACCTTATAGGGCAGTTCCCATTGCTTCCGCTTTACGAGCGGTATAAATAGATCAACACACTTATATGTATGTATTTGTTTACAAGGCGTTTGTTATTGCAATTTAAATTTGTTTTCCAGAGACCCATCGATAATCATTATTGAGAGAGAGAGAAAGAGAAAGAGAGATAGAGACAGAAGGGCGTTGACGTCCGTTCATATTGTTATTATATTTCTGCGAATAATAACATTTGCGAACACATTTGTTTATGATCTCAAAGTGCAATATTGAATAACGTAACCAGAGGAACCCCAGAGGGTAATACGCCGCCACCTAGTAACAAATGAGATAAGTGAAAAACTGCAGTAAGTCAACAAGATCGTGCCTCCAAATTGCTGCAGGCTGAGAAAATATTGTCTAGCGATTATTACTAATCTTAAAATCAACGCTGATCAACAGTTTAATCTATTGCCAGTATAACTTTTAGTAAGCTTACCAATTTAGCAACAATCTTACATCAATATATATCTCCATTATCTGAATCCGTTTATGCTATTATTAAGTTATTTTCATAATATTTAAGGAATTTTAGTGTAAAAACTTTTGGTTTCGATATCCCAGCAATCCTAACTTTCCAAATCTGAAATTGTCATGTTTGATGACATTTTGGGAATGGATTGTCTTCTGGCATGATTCAGTACTTATTTAAATTATATGCATATTATTGAAAAATTTCATTTTCATAATATACTTTCTTACTTTACAAGTTTTCAAAAAAAAAAATTAATTTCAAAATTCTGTATTGCATATTAATATTTTTAAACAATTTAAGCTCGACCGCATAGCTCTCATATTTGAAACTCCCATATATTAATTTATGTGTATATAAAATAAAAGTAAGATTATTAATTTTTTTTTTGTATGGAGCTATTTCAAAGATGAATTCTTTTTATTTGGTTACGGTAGACAATCGATGGTATATTATTGTAGTATATATTGTGTATATAATATATATATATATAAAAGACTTTCCAGGCACTTGGCATAACTTATTGTCGTTAAAATTAGTTAAGGCATATTGGGGGACAGTTTCGATCGGCGGGGGGTGAAGGGGCTCTAAGTGTGACATTAGTACGATACAAAAAAATGGCACTTAGCTTTAAGACTTAAGATACAACTAGTTAAAGATTATCAAAAAAAAAAAAGATTACAAAAAAAAATTAAACGTTTCTACTCGGAGCGTTGCATGATCATTTCGATCTTGTCGCCGGCGGCGGCGATCAGCGGCACCGTCAGGCAGCAGTCAAAGTCCTGAGTCTTCATCTCGTTCACCTGATTGGATTAGGATTGTGATTAAACTGAAGCGATCTATAAGTTGATTGCCACTTGCCTGCATGATGCGATCGAACGGCTTCAGCTGGCCGCACATGTCCGCGGGTCCGCCGCTGCGTATCCGATTGATGAAGACGCCGCGCTCGTAGAGCCCATCCGATACGGAGAAGCCATAGTCGTCGTACACTTTATCCTTGTAAAGTGTGACATGGAAGATGCGCTGCTGCTGTTGCTGCTGCTGATCCTTGGCATTGCCGCCGCCCGCCTCCGTGTTCGCCGACGGACTTCGCGGCCGACGCTGCACTTTGGCGTAGATCGCCTGCGTCTGTGGCAGGCTGCTGCCGTTGCCGTTGGCATTAGAGTTGGCGCTGCTAATGTCGTGACTGCGCAGAATCTTCAAATCGACCAGATCGCCCAGATTGTGTAGCAGACTGGTGGCATGCGACAGCGGCATGCCCTGCACCGAGTGCTCGTCGATCGCCAGCAGCTGATCGCCCACGTGGATTTGGCCATTTTTGTGCGCAATTCCGCCTATAAAATTATAATTTATTGTAATTATTATTATTATTATTATTATTATTATTATTATTATTTTTATTTTTATAATTTATAATTTCTATTTTGACTAAATATCAATTTTTTCAGCTTGATCTTTAAGAAGATTATTTGAAAATTGTCTCTGAAATTATGTGTAATAAAATATCTACTAACTATCCAGTTAAAAAACTGAGCGAAATATATAGATTTAATTCGATTTAGGCATAGTCTAAAAATTGTAAAACTGAGGAAAATATATAGATTAATTTCGATTTGGGCAAAGTCAAAAAATTTTTGAGCCCTTTTCAGAGGAACTTAAATTGTATTTCAAAGTTTAAAACTGGGAGAGATTAATTCATAATATATTTGAAAATATAGATTATATCAATTTGCCACGCCCCCATCAGTAATCTGTCTGCAAATTGTTTGTATATCTAGCTTTGAAACTGAGGGAGATATGTGGATTAAGTTAATTTGCCCAGAAAATTCTCAATTTCAATTTTGTATAATTCAGCTTTAACGGATAGCTCACCTTCGACCAGTCCGCTGATGGTGATTGGCTTGGTGATGTCCTCGCTGCCGGCGAGCGTGATGCCCAGCAGTCCGCCCTTGGGCTCCAGTCGGACCGTGAAGATGATCTGATGCAGGCTGCTGCCGCTGCTTTTGCTGCTGGAACTGGCCGCCGAGCCGTAAACCTTGCTCTCCATTGGCGGCGGCAGCGCTGTGCAGTCGACGCTGTGCGACGCAGAGGAGAAAACAGTTAGGAAAGAAAGACAAACACACACACACACACACATTTGGGGGACACTCACCTGGCATAGCGGTTCAGCTCGTAGCCGGCGTAATGATGCAGCTGCTCCGTGGCCCGATCCTCCTCCTCTTCCTCCTCCTCGGGCAGCTCGGTGGTCAGGCTCTGTGTGTTCGCGGCGGCGGCAAAGGAGCGACTGCTCGGACAACCGTTGGCCGCCGGATACGGTGGATGGCGCAGCTGGACGGACTGCAGGCTGGCGGTCTCCTCGAGACTGGCGCCTCGAAAGTAGTCCGGCTGTGGTGTGCTCGACTTGAGCGAGACGCAATCGTTGTACTTGACCTCGCCGTACTTGGCCGCCACGTAGGCGCTGCCGTAGAGCTCCTGGTCCGGCCCAGGGGCGTTGCCGCCGCTGCAGTTGCTGTAGATGGGGCTGGGCAGAAAGTCGGGCAGCACCACCCGCTTGATGGTCAGCGTGGTGTAGTCGGCGCCGCTGGCCGCCGGCGGTGCGGGCAGCTCCTTCAGCAGCGCGTCCACATTGAAATGCTGGACGGGATGCTGATCCACGGCCAGCAGTATATCGCCCGGTCGCAGCGAGCCGCACCGATGCGCCGGACTGCCCATTTTCACGTCGGAAATGACGAGTCCGGCATGACTGGAGCCCGGACTGACGCTCAGGCCCAGTCCGCATTTGCCGGCGCGCGGCAGCTTCACGTTAAAGACACCGCTGGAGGGCACCACCGCATCGGGCATATCGAACTCCACCTCCAGCTCCAGCCAGTTGGCGGCACCGCCGCTGCCGGCGCGACCCTCCAGCAACTGACGCATCGCCAGCGCGTCGAGGCTATACATCTTGTTGATGGCGACGATTCGATCGCCCGGCTGGATGCAGCCGCTGCGATCGGCCACCGAATCCGCCTGGATCTGGGCAATGCTCACGGCCCGACCACCGCCGCCGCCGCTGGTCTGTCCAGAGTCCAGCACGATGCCGGCGCCCTGGCTGCAGTCGAGCAGCACCGGGAAGCTCTCCGCCCGGCAGAGGCCGATGCCCAGACTGCTCGTGTGCCCGCTGGCGGTCACAGCGTTCCCAGAATTCCCGCCATTCCCGACATTCCCGCCATTCCCCTCCAGCGGCAGCGAGCTCTTCCGCACGAATCGCTGACGCTGCCTGCCCGCGGATTTGCGCGACTCCAGCGTGCTGAAGCTATACTTGGGACTGCCCAGCGCCGTGTGACCTGCCGCATAAGATGAAACAGAAAAGGAAGAAGAAGCACATTAGATGCCCGTCCATCAATTTGAATGCGTATTTTTAGACGCCCCACTGTGCCCAGCTGTCGCTTGGCCACTATTTACGGCCGCCGACTTTCTGCCCTGGCTGCCCAAACTTGGCCAAAAGCTTTTAACACTCGTTTTTGGCCTCTGGCAAACGAGGGAGAAGGGCAGGGGGTGTGCTTCCATCTGATGGCCATGTGTGAGAAATAGTTCAAACTGCAGCTAATCCAGAGCTTAGACATACACACACACACACACACATACACACACAGATACATATACTTGTCTCTGTTTATTTGCCCGTCGATCTTGCTTAAGAATTTACGGCCCTAAGTAGTCGCCCATTGTCGCCCCCCTCTCAATAAAAAAAGAAAAACAAAATTATTCGTCTTGCCATCGCACTCAACTACAAATTGATTGGCATTCAACAAGCTCTAGCGAGGGTTGCTCAACAAACTCTGCTACATTTTTCACTTTTAAATTTTGATTAAAATTATGAGTGGATTTATTATTTTCATTTGAAGTTAAAAAATTTTAAAATATTTAAATAATAATAAATAAATAAAAAATAATAAATTTTTAAATATTTACAATTTAAATACAGTGTTTATCTAAGTTGCCAAATATGACCAAAATGACAAATATTTTTAAAACTGATTCTCGATTTTTTGAGAAAGTTATTTGAAAAGTAGACTTGTAACATAAACAAAAGATTGACACTATAAAAACTTTTTTAAGCAAAAAAAAAGAAATATTTCTGATTGAGAACAATTTAAAAAGCAGAAATCACTTAAGAAAAACGTTGTAGCAAAGCTGCGTCTGGAAAAACTCAGCAATATTGTATGCAAACTCATTGAGCAACTCTCGCGCGCGCCACTTTGTGTGTGTGTGTGTGTGTAGCGTATTGTTTTAGCTACTGATCGGGGACTGTTCATTAGCCAGACGCCCACGCAACGAGACCTTCAAAGCACCAATTTTGGTTGGGCGCCTTGGCAGGCTTTTTGTTGTTGCACAAGCAGCCGCCGATGGGAGCAGTTGGCTGGCCAAATGAAGGCGACTCCAACCGCGGCACAGCTGAAAAGGAGGCGGAGAGGGTAGGCTATCGGACTTACCGCGTCGGGCGAGCGCATGTTGAGGCATGATCTGCATTTGTGTGTAGCCGCGTCCGGTGCTGGTGTCTAATATGGTCATCACCTCGTCGGGACTGTAAGCGGTGTGCTCGATCATGGTGTCATCAATGGAGAGCACCTGATCGCCGACCGATAACGCGCCACAGCTGCAACCCAAACAAACAGAACAATCAGTTTTATTTTTTTGCATTTTCACAAATTTATGGCGCTTTTGTCGCGCTCTTCACGATGTTCCCATTTTGATAAAGCCAACATCGACATTTCCCACGCGAGTTGAAAACTTTTTTGATTAGTTTTGGTATTGAAAAAACCATATGGCAGCTGCATATTTGCCTGATTTAAATCCGCTTGAAATTTGCGGAATTTAAGTGAATTACTTTATAAAACTAAAAAAAAATAAGCAACTAATTTTTCAGGCATGGTAAATATACAAATTTTTATTTTTATTTTTTTATAAGTTCAATAATATTATTAATTATTCAAAATTTTAAAGAAAAGTCTTCGTTTGCCATTTAATTTATATTATTTAGAAAAGTATTTCTTGAAACATGGCATTATATGTAAAAAGAAATGGAAAGATGAATTTTTAAATGTATTATTTTCAGTATTATATATGTATATGAATTTATTTATTTTTTCCCCATTTCCTTTAAAAACGGGAATGAAAATATTAAAAAAAAAATGTAAACATTAAAAAAATTCTTTAAAAAGTTGTATAAATATTTCCTCTGTTCTTTTTTTCAGTAACAGAAACTTTCAAAACGATCAGCAATTATTATGGCTTCCAAAACATTAAAACAAATTTGTTTTAAGAAGGTTCTTTTCCCGTATGATAATACTCACCGATCGGCAATACTGGCAGGTAGTATGCTGGCGATATAGATGCCCGATTGGGCAATCTCGTCTATTTTGTCGGTGCTGCTGGCAGCGTTGCCGGCGGAGTTGGTGGCCGTGCTCGTATAGTTGCACAGCACCAGGCCCAATTTATCGTTCATGGGTCGCTCGATCTCGATCAGCAGCGGCCCCATCGAGAACTCGACGCTCTGCACGACGGATACGTCGTACTCTATGGTTAAATTCGTGTAGCCGGAAACGTGGCCGCATTTGATGATCTGCTGCGCCTCGGCCAACGTCTTACCAATGAGCGAGATCTAAATAGAGAGAGAGAGTGAGAGAGAGAGAGAGGGGGAAAATTTGTTTTTTGTTTTCACGGAAATGGCACAACGGAAGCGCCTGTCAGCGAGGGGGGGCAGGGTAGCCGAGGGTAGCCAGCAGCAGGTGTCATGCATCACGTGAAGTATTCAACACTTACATTATCGACGCGCAGCAGACGATCGCCGGGCTTGATCCGACCGGTCTTATAGACGGGTCCGTGCAGTCTCACGTGTGTCACGATCAGCGGATAATCGGCCCCGCCCCGCAGCGTTAGTCCCAGGCAGCCGCTCTCCCGCTCCACGGTGATCTGTGCCAGCTTCGAGGTAACGTACAAACTGTTCTGGGAAACTGCTGCAGCAGCGGGAAAGAGATCATGATAACTGCTAGCTTCGATCCACTCCGATCGCACTTACTGCATTCGGGCAACGAGTACTCGATCTCGACAATGGCCGGCGCTGGATCAGCTCCTTGGGCGCACAGCATGTTCATTATCTTCTGATTACTGAGGCCGATCGTTGAGATGCCATCGATCTGGTGCAGACGATCGCCCGGCGCCAGGAAATCGGCCGCATGACCCACGGGATTAAGTGCTCCGATAACAGGTGGATAGGACAGATCATTGCGTTCTGTGTAAATTGTAAATTGTGGGAAATCAATGTGCGTTTAATCTACTTTAATTAAACAAAATTCCAGCCGTAAATCAATGGAAGCCTCTTAATCTAATCGCACAAAAACAGGTGCTCACCTAAATCATATTCGACATAAATTCAAAGTGGATCTATTTTACGTAAGGTCGTATAGAAGTTATATTGTTCAGATTTGAAAAGTTTAAAAAAAAATTGATAGATTGAGTATTAATATTAAAGAGTCGCAGGATTTTCAGCAATTTATGAACTCTAATTACAGATTAATTTTAAGAACTAGGCAGTAAACTTTTTAGCAGCTTATTTATAGGTGCTGTCTTTAAGGTTCTATGTACATTAAGTTCTCATAAGTTATTTGATGTAACATTCAATACACTCCTTTTCTCTTGCATAAAGTCTTATGAGAAGGTCTTAAAAAAGGTCTTTAAAAATGTGGGTCTAAGAGGTATTATGCCAGCTTTTCTACAAGATTTTTGGACAGTATAGTTTACTTACTACAGATTTAACTAAATCTATATAAATATATATATATATATTCTATATATTCCTTTATTTAGTGATTGTCCAACAGGTTCTTAACAGTCTCCAATTAAAAGCTCTTCTGAAAGTTATCCATAAGATACTTCTACATGCTTTGCATCTCTCAACTATTAATAATAAACAAGCTTACAGGATGAACATTCTGGTTTTTTCTAGGTTTTTACTGCGATTTTTTTTTTAAATTTCTTCCGCACATTCGTTCATGCTAAGATTATATTTTAAGCTAATTTTACTAGCTCAGTTCAACTTTTTTATTTCACTAAAAATTCTTAAAGAATTTTGAAAAATATTTTATTAAGTACTTTTTAAGATGCTGTTGCGAATTTCTTAAACTCTTGCAGCAACTTTTGAGGCTGGCACATACGAATTTCGCAGTTAATATACTCTCACATTTATTGCTTCTGCTGATTTTTGATTTTCTCAGTTTTGGCCAGTTTGTGTGGACGCACTTGCCGCTTGTTGCCTTGGTCTCCATTACCAATTCTGTCAGCGGCTCGTCATGCGACACAGCCGCGCCTTTTGACCAAATAAAACAAAGTTAAAAACAAAACAAAAAACAAAAACGAAAAAAGAGCAACAACAAAAAATAACAAGAAAAACCTACTCGTAAATTCATGTATGCTTAAAAAGCGGCTGGCCGAATTGTTGTTATTATGACAAACTACGGCGCACAGGGCGGCCAAATGCGCTGTGTGGCTGCCACTGGCAAAATGCCAGCAAAAAAAAATATATTAAAAAAAAAATAAGAAAATCAACCAAATTGCGCCCCTGTCCCGCCCAATTGCCATTTTAGCCAACGTAATCGAAGGCGACGACGACAAGACGTCATGGAAGACGCTTACGTCAGTCCGTACTTTGGTCCAGCTGGGATGCTAGGGTTAAGCCCGCTCTCTGGCGTTGCCGCTCTGGCGCTCTCTGGCTTGCCACATGCGGCAAGTTGTCGGCCGGCCATGCCGAATCAGTTCGCCGTCGCGCAATATGTCGAGATTAGTCAGGGAGATGATATAAAAATTTCTAGACTGCAGACGAAATATGTATTATAATGTCTGGCAGTCGACAGACAACTACAGCCAGCGCGGGGTAGTGGTGGGGGGGCGGGGCGACAAAGAGGGGGGGCTGGCAGATTGAAATGATGATTTATTTTGGCAGCGACGGCGACGACAAACGCTGCTCGACGTTATCGACGCGAACGCGTTCCGCATTCAAATCGTATCGGCCCACTTTTTTGGCTGGAGATCAAGACCGCACGACCAGGCCAGACCATAACCCCCCAAAACAGAACCAACTACAAAAAAACTTATAATACAAAAAAAAACACACACACATACTAGAAAACCGAAACAAGAACCGCAAATTGAAGCAGGAACAGCCCATTTTGTAGCAAGTTAATAAATTGCTTATGACTCAATAGTTCATAAACCGAACAAATAATCATATGGAAACTGAAGAAGAACTTTGGGAAGCGAATACACTCAGAGAAAATAAAATCAAAGAATATTGCAATTAAATCAAGTACAAGCGTTCTCAATGAAAACTAATATATTTATCTGCAAAAACTAACTACAAGTTTGTAAAAATGCACAATATAAATATTTAGCTATCAGATACTTAATGCTAAACATAAATCTGAGGCTAAATTCAAAGCCAAATACACATAAACTAAATCAAACAGCGCATGTTTGCTTGCTAACATTTGCATGTTTAACTGACGCTGTTAATGTTAATGTCAATGTTAAAGCAGCTGCTTTAAAACCGAAAGTATTTCAATGAAAACAGTTTTAGGTCACAAGAAATTGTCTGCCTATAATATGGCAAAGACTATTTGGCTTTAAGAAACTAAAAAAATAAATAAAATAAAATTGTAATAAATCGAATTTTAATTTCTAGATCAAAATTATTTTGAGAATATTTGAAATAACAAAACGTTTTATTTATTAAATAATTTTTCATATAACCAAGTACATCTCTATTAATTTTTCTATTCCAGCCCAATCTATTCATTAAATTTCTCTCAATTCCATCCACTCCTTTTTTTTCATTGTTTCGCGAATGCAACCCTCAGATTTTGCCTTACAAATTGATTTAATATAATTATGATTTAATTGAAAAATCTTTCAATCAATTTTAACTTCAACTGACAGCTGTCAAAAATTCTAAAAAAAAAAGAGATTAATCAAATGGAAATGTGCGTTAGATGCGGGCTACTGTTTTCCATCTCAAAGCGAATCTCAGACCAAACTCCACGCACAACTGTCAATTGTTCTTTTTTTTTTTGTAATTAAAGAATTTTCCGACTGAAAATTTTAAGGGGGTGCCATTATTATAAATATGTTATTGTTGCTGTTTTTGTTTGTAGCAGCCACTTGAATGTGCCACAATAATGCGCGGTATCAATTGCCAAATATGAATTTTTAATTTGCGTTTCTCATTTTTTTACATTGATTTTTTTGGTGTGCTTACCTGCAAAACTGATGGCCAAATGGAGGGCGTTGCGTGGCAGCGTGATCGTTGCATAGGTGGTGCCGCGTTCCGGCGCCAGGCCGGAGTCTTCGGATTGTGCGGGGCTCATCGCGCGGTCAACTGCAAGAGAAGAGGAAGACGTAATCAGTGATGAGCAGCATGGCGTGAAATCAACATCAAAGGTGTTTGCCAGACAAAGACGTTCATTGACCGCACCTACACTGCCTCCGACATCCACCCACCCACCCACCGTAACCACATCATAATTTTGCCAACGGCTGTCAAGAGAATCCACAAGATGGCTGCGGGCGGGGCGCGGGGCTCGAGGCAGCATGCATCTCTTAATTTATTCATCAGACAAGGGAAAAAAATTAAAAATAAAAGTAAAAAATAAAAAATCCAAAAAGAACACACAAAAGCAGCGGCCCAAAGATCAAAGCAAAGCCACAACACACACACACACACACACACCTCTTATTTTGCCATTGGAATTTTCGCCATTCCGGCAGGCGAGCAGCGCCCTACAAGAGGCGAACACGCCCACCTGGCCAATTTTTGGTGTCGGCTGAGTCATTAAAATACATCAAAATTCGGATATTGCCCGCGTTCAACAAGCCAATGACCTTCGGCGTTGCCAGTGTTTCAATTAAAATTCCATCAAAATAACATTTAAAACAGAAGCCAACAAAAATTCAATGTAAGTAAATAAATAAATAATAAACTTATCAATCTTCATGCATATTTCATGTGGTATTATTCTTATTCTTTGCCAGCCCCTGCAGATGGCTGTTTTATTTCTTTGTGTTAAGTACTTCTTATATAGGGCATGTGGATATGGTTTCCGGATTATGGCATGGGTAAAAAGACTCTTTATAAAAAGAAAAGGTAATATTATATAACTGTGTACTTACTTTATTGTCTCTATTCTAACAAATTAAACTTTCAGTTACGAACATATCCAAAAAAATATCTAAAATTTTAAAAGTAAGGTTGATAGTTGTTAACTATATTCGATATTATATTTAATTAAGCGAAAAACCTCATTTTTAATGTATTTTTCAAGTTTTACAAATGATTTTGTTAATGAATATTCCTAAATTTAGTAAAAATCTTTGCTGTTCATGACTAAATTTTAGGGCTTTCTTAGAACTAGCTAAAAGGTGCAGAAAAAGTTTTGAAAAAATACTCAAAAATATAGTATTGGGTATTTCAATCCCAAGCTTTTTTGGAATGTTTTTATATATAAAATTGAAATTAATCAAGAAGTGATTTTATGCAATTATTATTATCAAAACTATATATGTTTATTATACATACACATACATATGTACTGTAGTGGGAAATTATTATTTTTATTTATTTCCTAATTGCAAATTTAGATAAGAAATCGAAGTTTCTATGGGGTTTCTTGGTAATTTGCATATCCTATATAAGAAATCGTTGTTCATAACAGGCTTACAGCCGACTTATATAGTACATATAGCCGCTGTCTGACGTAAAATATATATATGTTATCTATCCGGCAACCCTTTTCACACAAGCTGCTTTCATCGATGTGGCAGCACTTTGGGGAGCACTCGGCGTATGCGCGATCTGCTACAATTGCGGCGTTGCCCGTCATATGCGTCCACAACCGAGCAAAATCAGACGCACACCTCAGCCAGCACACACATATACACACACACACACACACACACACACACACACACACATGTACACACACTTGCTTTTAGGCATATAGAACTTTGACGTAAACGGCGGCCGCTGCGGACGCGACTTTTATTTTCGAACGCTTCAATGGCGCATAAAGTTTTTCTTAATGCCCGCCCGAGTATGAAAAACAAAAACAATAATTAGCCAACAAAAACAACAAAAAGAAAAACCAACTAAAATAAAAAATAAAAGCATAGAAAACACGCCAAAGACAAGGGCGGAGAAGCTAAAAACGTAACGTTGAAATTTGTGCGTTTCGCTTCATTTGCCAAGCAAAACAACAAATGTATCTGCAAGATACATTTGCCTAGATGCGTATATATGCACATACACATGACTATTTGTATAGATCTGTATGTGTGTGTATTTCAAATGTACTTGTACATATATATACATATGTATTGTATATATATCGTTTTTTATGCAGCTTGCCACGATTTTGCGCTTTTTATTTTATTTATTTCTATTGAATTTGCTTAGTTTTTAGTCAGGTTAGCAGATTGCGATTACAGTGGGTACAGTGGGGAGGGGGATGCGGTGACCCAACGGTTTTTTGCCCATTTTTTTAGTGCCGCTTTTGGCTGCACTTTCTGAAATTTGGCCGCTTCCTTTTTGCCCAGTTTGCGCACTCGCTTTGAAGTCATTTTACATTTTACGTTTTACAATTCTATATTTACAATTCTTTTCGCTCTTGGCTTTTGGAACGCGTTTTCTTAATATTTGTCGCTGTTTTCGTTTGTTTTTTGCTATTTTTATGTGGCTTTTCATTTTGATTTCCACCAGCGGCGCCGCAACACGTTTTCATTTATATTTTCTTTTATTTTGCTGTCATTATTTTAGTCTTTGTTGTTGTGCTTTTTGACATAATTCATTGGATACGCCAAGCGGAAATCATGCAGACGCTTAGCTTCAGTTATACTATACCATATATATATACTATATATATTGCATAAATTTATGTTTTTATTTCTGTATATATATATATTAATGTGCTCGTATTTGTATTAACATTTTGGCCATTCAACCAGCATCAGCCGAGGTTAAGAATCTGTTAAAGGCTTTTCAGCGATTATCAACTTTAAACAAATATGATTTTTATTGCGAAATATTTGCTTAAAAAATCTAGCTAAGTTTCTTTTTGATAAATCCAAGAAGATATACTTGATGATGAAATGCATAAATCAGAGGATTATATAATAATCAAATCGTAAACAAAAATTTGGCAATTAAAAGCAAGCTTATCGCGTTTAATTAAATTTATTTTTGTTCCATTCCACTGCGTGCCACAGAAATATTTAACGACTTGTGCCAGATTTAGACAATATCTTACAGAAGTAATTAAACTTTAAAGCTTAAGTGCTAAAAGTGAACGAAAACCCTGTTTCAATTTCATTCCGTTCCATTCCTTGCATGTATATAATAATTTTTAATTAATAATAAGCTTTTCATTTTTTTCCAATCTATTCCCCTGTTTTCCATACCGTACAAGTAATATTTAACTGTGCAAACTGTTCCTTTCCATTTCGTTCCATTCGTTTTCAGTCCAGTTGCTTTCAATTTGTTGCGGGTGACAAACTTTTTGGGCGACTTCATTAGGAAATTGCAAATTGACAGGCAAATTCGTGTTGCCATTTGCAGTTCCGTTTAAACGGCGACGCGCAGGCGAAGAAGCCATTAGGATTGGCTGTTTGTGAGAGGGGCGGGAGTTTTGGGGGGAGTGGGCGTTGGAAATCATTAAAAACTATTTTGGTGTTTGGCTTGGTTTTATGACCATGTGCAAACGGTTTTTGGCATTCGCCTGCTGCAGGCAGCCGTTGCAGTTGCACTTGCAGTTAAATTTATCGGCGACAGTTGCACGCTGCACGGTGCACGTTGCATGTGGCAAGGCGGAAATTGCGCTCAGCCGCAACGCAGCCATGGAGAGGGCGCGTTGGCATTGCCAACTTCCTGGCTATAGCTAATCCTGGTAATTAAACAGATCACAGATCACTAATCACTGATCACTGATCACTTGGCAGGCCGATTAAAATAGACGGACACCATTTGAATGGCAGCACTTGAAGGCCGCCCAGGCGCAAAGATTTACATTCAGCTGCAGATATTGAGCGACTGATTGACTTACTGATTGACTGACTGACTGATTGACTGACTGACAGACAACGCACAATTCGCTGGGGGTCGCTTCTCTTCCTTTGCGGCACATTTGCAGCAAGACATTCCAACGAACGCTTTGCCACATTTACTTTGAAAATAGACATCATTCAAAATCTCAAAGAGGAGCAACTCTCCAACCCCCTCCCCCTCCCCCACCCCTTACCACTTCGCTTCTCTCTCACATTCTGGTTTTTATCTCCCTTTGACTGCTACTTTAATGAATACATTCATCTGTAAATGATCTCAAATATGTAGACGCGTATCTTTTTAACTAAACGAGTTCATTAGGGGCATTCCTAATTGATTTCGCTGAAGAGTTGCACAGCCAAGCTTCCAATTTCTTAAAAAATAAAAATATACACATATCTATCCTATACATATATATACCCTTTAACAGGTACTTCTTTTATTGTTGTACATACAAATTTTAAATGAAGTGTTAAGCAACAAGAACTTTGACTGATACGCAAATATATTCGCAGTGAAATTTTGATTAAAATAAAAATATGAGAAATATATAAAAAAGAAGAGAAAAACTTGTTAGAAGAACAATCTGCTTATTCTGCAAATGCAAGTTAAGCAACATAAACTTTCACTGGATCTTTGCTAATACATACATACATAAATTCTAAGTTCTGACTGGCTAACATGAACTTTAACAGGAGCATGAGGTACCTGGTAAATATATATTTTTATATTAAGATAATACAAGTATTTTGAAACTTATGGAAATAGTGAAGTCTATATTCAGAGAAGAGCACTCTAGTAATTCTCCAGCAGGCGGAAAAAAGCTGTGTTTTTCTCATCCCCTTTGACAGGTGTTCCCCCAACTTTAATGTGGGCCACCGAACAACAAATTTGTGTCGATTGATTGACGTCCGTGGATAAAGTACAACATTGACAGCTCGACGGTTTGTTATTCCCGAAGCTGGCGCAATAAACACAAAAAAAAACAAAACTGAAAGAAACAGAGAGCAGAAAAGAAGAAGAAGCAGAAGGAGCACTTAGTGCAGCAGGGCAATTGTGCCAAATAGTAGCCGCGCCTCGGCTTGTAATATTCATGTGTCCATTAAACCGAGCACTTCATAATGGACGACAGTTACGGAAAATATGTCAAAAATTTCACAACACCAACCGAAATGAGTTTACGAGAACCGAAGGGTTCGGCGATTTGTGGGGCGCAGCGAAGAACGAAGGCAACAAGAAGACAACAAGAAAAACCAATTATTGCAAATGAACTCAAGTGTGGTTCCGCAAAAATGTCAACATCTGATAAAGCCGCAACAGAACGCGCAACGAACACATATCCCCCCGCACCCAGCCTAACCCCCACTCCACCGTTGGGGGCAGGACAGTTGCAAGGGCAGCGGATGCAGCCAAAGTGCAACAGCCGCTGAACTGAACTGAACTAACAAGTGAACCAAACGCAACTCAGAACTCGCCTCAACTCAACTCAGCTAAAGCGGGGGCAGAGGCGTGCAAAAAAAAAACGTATTACAAAAAAAACGCGCCTTCGCAGGGGAGTGTTGCAATGTTGCTGTTGGCATGCAGCAGTTGCAGCTACTTACTGCATCGAGATGCTCGAGCATTTAGCAAGACGTTGACATTTATGCGTTGAGCCTCATAAACAATGAGCAGGGCTGACTGCCAGCGCGGAGCGCACAACAAATGAACTAGATCCGAGTTAACTGTGGCACGCTGTTACCAATAGCTAAACGGTATGTTAAACAACTATAAATACTAAATATGAAATCATAACAGATATTTAAATTAAAATTTATTTTTTTTAATAATTAACATTGCACAAATTAATGTTAGTTAATTAACATTGCACATTCGAGGTATTTCCAAATTCTGTTACCCAGCTGTAAACTGATCTTGCATTGTTATAAACATTTTGTATGTTATGTTGTGCAGCTGTTAAGCTATGGTGAGTGTGCAGTGGGCGTTCATGAATATAAATAATATATAATTGGCGCGCTGTTAGTAACATTTAATTACTGTAAACAATAGATAAATACACTACTTAAAAGCTATACAATTTGGCAGCTCTACATATACTTTTATTAAGTATTATTAACAGTTTAATATTGTGTTTAGCAACTTTGCAACATTCTGTTTAACAATTATGCTATGCCTATGTTAGGAAAAATGTTAATTCTAAGTTGAGAGTTCAATGAAATTAAAGTTATTTTATTTTATATTATGTTATAATGATCTCTTCAGAATGGCAGTAACATTATGTTATCTTTATGTTAAGCTACTGGCATTGTACCAGTAGTTCCGATTCTGTCAACTCTGTGCAAAGCCCTGCATTAATTGTGAATGGATGGAAGACAGTAGACAGTAGAGGCATGCCTCATTTCTATGTGTGTGTGTGTGTGTGTGTGTGTGTGTGTGTGTGATGCATATTCATATAAATGCATGTATGTACACATGGCATGATATGTGCTCATTATTACGCCGTTTTGCTAAAAACAAAAAACAAAAATTGAAAATATATGAATAAAAAAATATTTGCGCTGCGGAGCCGCGTCAGGCGTCGTTGCATTGCAACAGAATTGATTTATGCCCATACGAGTTGTTGTCGCCGCGATGTCAGTTCTTTCAAACGGAGTCGGGGCCCACCCCTAGCGACGGCGGCGGGGCGGGGGGTGTCAAATTGCCCGGGGCCATTGCAGGGCAGTTCATAGGCGCTGACTGTCGCCTCTTATGTGCACTTAATGAAGAGCCAATGCAAATAAAACATGCAACACAATATTTTCGTTTGCACAGGCGGCCAGTTGCAGCCAATCCTCCTCCGCCGCCGCCGCCGCACCGCCCCCGCCCAAGTGCCCAAATGCCCCGCTTCATTTCCCGCTGGGCATATGCCCGATATATAACACTGCCACTAGACGATAACAATTTCCCAGCGCTGGCTCTTATCGTTGCCAAACAAAAACAACAACAACAACAACAAAAATTAAATAAAATTCCACAATGTAGTTGCAACTGTAAGGGGCACAGATTTATGCCCCAAAATGTTAATAGCCCATAACCAATCCCCGGCCGCACAGTCAACGCACGTACGGAACCAACATTTTCTTTGGGAAATTTTCGTTTGGGTAGGGGTTTCGTTCTTGCCCGATAAGGTTTTCCAGTCAGCTGCATTCGTTCAGATATTCAAGTTTACTGTTGACATAATGAAAGGCGTTTTTCCTGACCCACTGATAACTGGCCAAGTAAATACCGCCCCACCGTTTTTACATATGTGCAGTTAGACATTTTATCAGAATGATTTAAAGAAGCCATAAACTGGCATAAATCCGAATCATAGAATGGATAAAGTCCTTCAATATATAATTTTAGAAGCCATAAAATTTCAAAAAATCTTTTAATTCAATTATTCTGTTTTTGTTAAAAGCAAATTTTAAAGCAAAAAGTTAATTAAGAAAACTAACAAAACACTCGCATGAAAGTTGCTTATGAGTGAGAGTAAAAAAATGAGTTTATACACTCAAAGAAAATACTAAGAGTTTTGTATTTAAGTTCACAATCCCAAAATTCCTAAAAAAAAAAATATTCCAATTAGAGCAATATAATAAAATTCCTATCAGAATGTTTTTATAAAAGTAAAAATTTATTTTAATGTGAATTTTGCACTTAATGCTAGACTTATATCTTCATTAGGGAATATATCTAATTTAGGAATATTAAGGAAAAATATTTACAAAAATTTTACGCACAATTTAAGAAGGTATTTTTTTAAATAAATAGCTGAATCATATTTTGTACGCAATTCTTGCTATAGTTTTAAGGCCTTCCTGCACTTTAGAGTCTAGAGGATAAATAAGAACGTAGCTAATAGATCCATTTCTATATCTAGTATCTACAACTAACAGCTGCCTGCTAAAAAGTATTTTCGCTCGCATAGCTCGGAGCATTGAGAACTCGCTGGCGAATTCTCAGCATTCATAATTAACACGTGCAGAGGGCGTTGACAAAAATCGCCGAGACTGACGACAGCGACGAGCATCGAAGCTATGGAAGTTGTATGTCATGCAGATGCAGCTAAGGCCAAAGCTATAGATACAGATACATTCAGAGCAACAGCAAAAGATACAGATACTGATGCAGATGCACATACAGATACAACTGCGCCCGGCAACAGACAATAATTATGCTGAATGTGTGGGGTGGCGACACCAGGGAGACGAAGGAGGCAGATTGGTGATGGGATGAGACCGGAGACAGCAGTTGAAGTTGGTGTCCTCTTCTTCTTATTATTCTAGCAGTCGACGTCTGCCACAGAACTCTACAAATTAATCCACACGGTAGACGACAACAACAACAACTTGCAACAAGCAAAACAAAAACAACAACAAATTACATTAATCGTGTGCCTTCTGTATGATGATAATCATGTTGTGGCAGATAATGATAATGATGTTGTTGATGAGAATTTAGCTGGCTGTGCCTTTTAATTTATACCCTGTACACAGAATAATGCTATAAAGGGTAACGTGAAAATTCGCTACTATTGTAAAATAAAATGAATATATATGCTTTTAATAAATTTTTCACTTCTACGAAATTTTAAAACATTTTATATGCAATATATTTAAATAATTTTGTATACATTATCTTTGTACCCTGTTTATTTGTTTGCTTATTTTTCATATTTTCAACATTCTCTCTTGGACTTTTTGTACAAAAAATTTAACTGTTGATAAAACCGGCCAAATTAAAAGCAAAAAAAAACCAAAAAGTTTCTGCAGACCGGAAGCTCTCTGAGTACAGGGTATTAACTCGCGTCGCAGAGCACTTTTATTGTTTTTGCTTTTGTTTCTTGCATTTGTTTTTGTTACTATTTTTAGTGAACGTTGAAATTGTGACAGTTTTTCCTGCCAGCTTCCAAGACTGAAAGATGCAGCCACACCGATACATTAAATATGTCCATAGCCCTTGTTGTGCGTGTGTGTGTATGGGGCGCGTCGTGCATGTGAATGTGTGTGTGTGTGTGTGTGTGTGTGTGTGTGTGTGTGTGTGTGTGTGTGTGTGTGTGTGTGTGTGTGTAGTAGCTGCTATCAACGAGCACAATGCGCGGTCTCTGTACGCTGACTTCTCTCTAATATTTATGTATTTTCAATTCTAAATACATTTTGTAGACTGTGTGTGTGTGTGTGTGTGGCGCTGAGTGACGTCGTTGATGCAGATTTCGCGCAGAAATGTAAACAAAAGTCCGACAATTGCCACAGCAGTTGCAACATCAACAATTCCTGCAACAACAACATCACATTTGCAGCACTATGGAAACACGCCCATTCAAATTTGAAATGCCCCAATTAAGATATAAAATGTATCTTCAATTGCACTATTTTCAAATTACATAACAAAATATGTATTCAATTGGTTAACATTAACAATACTCGGCAATAACAGAGAAAATAGTCCGAATAATCCCGAATAATAATGTGAAAATGCAATTAACAGCATAACAGCTGTTACTAACATTTTTAATATTATTATTATTTTTTTATTAAAATTAATGTTATTATAATGTTAAACCAAATTAGCTGCGGGGAATTGCGGATAAAATACCCTTTAAATCATATGGCAGATACATTTTTATGCTAATCCACATAAAGGTCTTTTCATACAGAAACACAATCATAAAAACTGATTATTCCTATAGAAGATATGTTATATAGTAGCCCGATATTGATAAGTTAAGTTTAAAAGTGTTAAAAAATACAAGTATTTTTCTATTCTTAAACTTAATTTCTTAGTTCCGATAGTTCCAAAAGAAGTTATATATTATAGTTATTGCATAATGCTTAGTAATAGTTATAGTTATGTCTAGTAATAGTGATACATATAGAGTTTGCTCAGATGTTAACAGCATATCGAGACTTATAATTTGTGAGAAAATTTTGAAAAAAAAAGTATATATATATATATATATATGTTGTTGTTCTAATGCAACTTGATTGAATATAAATATAGCTCTAGCATAGGAATGGGAATTGTCAATTGTGAACGCTTCAAACTCTATTTATTCCACTGTGCGTGGCAGTCAATGTCATTTGCCCTTTGCATTTGCCTAAGCTCAGGCTGCGCACTTCATGTGATACTCAGCTGTTGTAGTTGTTGTTGTTGTCGTTTATGCTGCTGTTGCAGTTGTCGCCCATTGTTGCTTCCGTTTGGTGTGGCAGCTTAATGAGAGCGACACCCGAAAGGATTTGCCGCACGGCCAAAAACCAAAACAAAAACGAATCGCCCTCCGGAATTGCAGGCGCGTGTGTGTGCGTGTGTGTGTTAGTGTGTGTATGTTTGTATATGTGTATGTGTACGTGTAATATAAACAAAACCAAATGCTGCAGCGGGGCAGCGGGTTTGGCCTGTGCTCATTTCGTTTCAATTGCGTCAAATTGTTGTGGCAACTTCTGTGGCTCTTACCGCACTTATGCCAGCAGCTCTTCGCTTGTGTTTATGCTTGGCGAAAAAACAACAACAACAACAACAATAAGAGCAACAACAAACATTAAACACACACGCACAACAGAATGTTCGATTGTCTAAAAATCGTGGCATTTCAGCGATTTTTCACATGTCTCTGTCGAATAGGAAAAACAAATTTTAATGTTTACTCATTTGCCAGCGACGCGTCGTCTTGTCTGTGCCCCAAAGCCGCCCCCTTCTATACGTATAGAGGTTCATTGAATGCAGTTGGGGATAAATAAAATAAAATAAAAAAAATAACAACGACAACGAGAAGTACTCGCAAACATTATGAAAATCCCCCGGCGGCTCTTCAACCGCCACTCTCATGGCCCCAGGGGAAAAAAAAAGTGAAGCGAGAAGCGCGAGATTTTTATTGCAATGCATCCACAGAAGATACCCCGAGGGGTAGCTCAGATGCCCAGTCAATGCCAGACTCGAAATAAACCCATCAACAATAAAGTGTCGCCAACAATTTAAATGACCTGTTGATGGATTCAACGAAAATAAAAATCCAACAAAAAAAAAAAACAACAACAAAAATGATAATAACTTGCAGGCCGCAATTCCCAGCTAGGATATATATAAATAGCATAGAAACTCTTGTCAAGCTGTTGTAAATTTGTCAAATTCAATTTATTGATCGTTAAACTAATTTCTGTATTAATTATGATCTGTTAGCCACTGCAAAAGCGCATTGCGAACAACATTTTCTTTTGGCATTTCTCACGTTTGTGTCTCCAAATTAATCATAAAAACTAAGTCCAACTGTCTGTTTTTAAGTTCGAGATACATTTGTATCTAAAACAAATAGTTGTTGTTGTTGTTGCATCTCCCAATCGACGTCCACGTCGAAATGTCGATCGCTATGAATATATTCTAATATGATCGCTTCACAAAAAAATTCCATAAATTCATGAGCATTTTCATATTTGTAGATTGGACACGTTCACCGATTGTTTTATCAAATGTATCTTTTGAGTGGGTTAACCCATAGCCAGGAATAGAAATACATCAGAAATTAGTTTTAAATTCAAATTAGCTTGTGTGTGCCGAAAAGAATTTAAATTTAAACTTGTGGCGCTCTTTTACTGCACAATAGCCTTAACATCGTCTTAACAGTGATGTCGTTTTTCAGGCCTTTAATACAGCAAATATGCATTTAAATCGGATATATGTATATATAAATGTCAGAAAGTTAACACTGGCTTAACAGTAATTTTAACCATATTTTAGAATGTTAAATTGATTTACACACATTAACAGTTAACAGTTGCGCCTTAACAGCTATGACAACCTTAACAGCGGCTTAATCCTTATGATTCATTTAGTTGCAGAAACGATTCTACAGAAAGAGAGAAAGAGAGAGTATCTACATATCAGCCAGATTTCAGCACCCTTTTTCCAGCTAGTTGCAAGTATCTATACATATAATTTTTTATGTTTTTTTTTTAAGTTTTTTTTTCAGCACAGATATTTCCAACTATAACGCATCCCATGTCAATTTCTATAGCTGCTAGTCAAAAAGATGGATTTTATTGCAGACATTGTCGAAATTTCATTTCGAATGTTTCTGAGCTGATTTGATGAGTGTTTAATGTGCGCCAGCAACAAGACATAAAAGATGAAGGGTAAAAGAGGGGAAGGGGGGACCCAATGATAAAGGGTAGGGTTAGAGACAGGGGTACGGATATGGTTATATGGCATCTCTATCTGGTGCCATTTGGTGTTGGTTTGGCGGTGCATTGACACTGCGCACCTTTAGATTTTCTCAGGCTTTGTTTACACGCGGGGCGCAGAGTTGAGTGTTGAGTAAACTGCAGCAGTTGTTGTTGCTAGTGTTGTTGTTGTTGTTTTTGTTGTTGTTGTCGCTGTGTAAACAAGTGACATCTGGCCATCCATCTAACAGGCACTTCTGAGTGGCCGCCCCCTGTGTTTGGTTTGTTGTGACAATTGGCGCGGCTGTAAATGTATCTGTATCTGTATCTATAGCTCTATCTCAATTTGTATCTTTAGCTGTATTTAGCTGAGCCTATGGCCATTCTGCTGCACACACTCACACACACGTTGGTATGTGGCCAATCTGTGTGGCATTCCGCTCGAGCAGATTAGACAAGCAAATTGTATGGAGGCGAATGGCGTGGCCAACAATGCGCCGCATCACAAAATATTTAATTAAATGCTTAATTACGCTTGCCATGCCATAAATTCATCAAATGCAATTTAAGCTTACGCACACACACGCGCCCCAACGACAACGAGCCAAGTAGCACCCCGCCCCGCCACCCTCTGCCCCCTTCAACGTGCACCCTGCACCCTGGCACTGCATGCGTTAATGTGCACATGCAGATACAAAGATACAAAGATACACAGACACACAGCTACAAGTACTCTGTGCGCATCTCGTTTTCATTCATTAACAGAGTTCGGTTAAAGCTGAGCACCCTGGTCGCCGGGTTAAACGTTATGTGCCATAACTCTTCCAAGCCACGAATCCCGGCAGTGTTTGCAACACGAGACCCAACTCAACGCAGAAAACCGCTCGTGACTCGTGAGTCGTGCGGCTGATCCAATGTTTCACATCACACAAATTAAATCTCAAATTTTACTGTAAATATATTCTTACTTTATTTGATCAAAACTAACAACTGTGTTCGGTCGAGAACTCTATAAAGTTAACATTTCCAGTTAACAAGCTGTAGCATATCATTATTAATACTATTGTTATTTTTATCAGCATTATTATTAGTATTATTATTTAAGGCATCAGCTATAAGCTAAGCTATTTTTCTTAAGAAAATATATTTAAAATAAATCATATATTATATTTTATTAAAACTGATTTCGTTTTGAAAAACTTTTGAATATGCAACAAATTAGAGATAAACATTAATTTATCACAAAACATGGCAACTTTTTTTAATGCGTAGAGTTTCTTATCATATAAATTAGAATTGCACAATTTGTGAGATAAAAATTAACTAATGCTGTGAATTGCATGTTAATAAACTGGCATAACTCCTATCTGTTAACTTCACTCAATTTTAAGAATTTATTTATCATCCTCTTATAAATTAAATTAAGTTCTACATTATTAAAGTTTATACTTAAAAGACGATTAACATTAAAATAATTTTTGTAAGTCAGGAAAAAAATTAAAATGCATTGCGAATTTAACTTAAAATAACAATAAATAAAAATATTTCAACCCAACTTGATAATGAACTTTCTTGCATTAAATAATTAAAAACCATCAATTTAATTTTAGATATGCATCTAGCAGTTATATGATATGATCGGACGACAGTTAACGTCAAATTAACATTACTCATATTAATCAATTTCTAACTGCAAAACACGTGTTTTATTTTGAATTTCTTAATGAATTTAGCGTGCAAAAAAAAAACCCAATCCTTTTTAACTCTAAATAATATACTGTAAATTTATCTACCAACATTTCTCATTTTGTTCAAGTTTCGCTTTCATTTCAAATCTTAAATTCGCATCACTCGAAGCTGTAATTGCTTTTTATTTGAGCAAAACTTTTCCTGTATATCGCAATAACTGAATGGAGAATCACTGGTCAGGTCATTGTGTCTCCATATCCATGCCCACACACGCACACACGCACACAGGCACAGCACTCTGGTCGTGAGATAGATACGCATGCACAGTACACGAAATTGACAAATTGCAGTGAAAATTTAGCTTTTGAAATGAAAACGAAATGCGAGCAATTATTTTTAATTGAAAATGTCAAACATGTTGGCTGCTGAAAAGAGTCGGCCAAGAGTCGTCAAGCAGCCAGCCAAGTTGCTGCCCAGCAAATGTATCTCACAGATACAAATGCACTGCAGTGCGTTATGCTTCAGAAATTAACAAAAAAAAAATAAAAAAAAAAATACAAAATTTAGAAATTAAAATAAAAAAAAATAAAAACAAAAAAAAACGTGGAAAACTTATTACGAACCGTATGCGCTGCGGCACTTGAGGGCCATTTGTGCGCCGTGCGGGACGAGCCGGAGTACCTTGAGCGGAAATGCGATAACCCTGAGCGACGGGAAATCGAAGAGACATAAAACAGCAACACACTCAGAGAAATGTTTTCAAATAAATTTGTTGCGATATATGCAATAACTAATAATCTAAAAAACTCTGTGGCAGATCGAAAATTACCAAAAACAAAAACTTAATCATTATGTTATTGATTTGAGAATATTAAAAATCGAAATTTATCAAATAGTTGATAACCAAAAAAAAAACATCCAGAATTTTGTATTTAAATGAAGTTGTAAAAATGCGAATCAGGCGAAAATCTCTCAACTTGAAAATATAATTATGATTAATGAAATTGAGCAAGTTTTAATAAAAGAATACATTTTTCGCTAAGTGTACATCATGATTGATTAGGGAAATTGTTGCGAGCGTATTATGCGTCTATTGACAGTTCTTACCCGAAAGCATGGGCGCCAGCGCAATGCCATTGGACTCCTGTTGCTGCTGCTGCTGCTGATGTTGCTGCTGCTTGGTGGGCAGCTCCTGGTCCTGCTTTAGGGCGCTGGACTTGCCGGGCACACAGCCGCCAATGGGCTTCTTTGATTTCCACAATTTCATTTCGTTAAAGTCACAGACAAATGCGAGTGTTTCAATTTTTTTTTAATTTTCTTGTTATTTAGTATTGAGTTTTGTGTGCAGCTGACATTGTTTAGGTCGGGGCCGAGCTATGCCCTCTGGTATCTCTTTTCGAAAACTATAGAAATTCTAGCACTTGGCAAAAGATTTTGAATTGGATTTTGATTTTGAGTTTCGATTTGCTCAGTTTCATTCTCGGGCGCTGCATAATCAAGTATCCCAAATAAATACTATAAATGCACCACACAATAATAAAAAGGAAAAAATAAAAGAAAATGTAGAGCACACACACTCACACACACACACACACACACGTACACACACGTACACACACTCGCTGTGCACTCGCGCGCGCGTGTATTCAAAAATTCAAATGAGACGCCTCGCGAGGGCAACGTTTGCTGCTTTCTGCTTGCTGCTTGCGGCTTGTGGCAGTGGCAGTAGCACGTCCGGCGTACACGACGAGAAATTGCACAATGATTCAGAAGTCCGCCAGACGCCAGCAGCAGTCGCCGGCAGCAGCGGCCGCAGCGCCAGCGTCAGCGTCAGCTATTCGCTTGGCGATCTTTCAGTTGGCAGCCGCAGCGCTTCGCTCTGCTTGTATCTTACAGATACGCAACAGCAAGCACGCGCTCTCAATCGCTCGCTCTCTCTTTCGCGCCCTCTCTGCCGCTCTCATTTTGTCTCTTGTTTACACATTCTGTGTGCGTGTGTGTGTGTGCATTTCACATTTCCCGGCCATGAATTTTCATTCTATGCACTCCACCAAACTCTCGCCCACTCTCCCACTCTCGCTCTCGCCGGCTCTCCTTTCGACGCTGCCGAGTTTTACCCTGCGCCACTCGAACGAAAACACACAATCCAATAACAATGCTGCAGATGTGCTATATAGACTACAGTATACTCTGTCCAAACATTGTTGAGCATCATTTTCTAAATTTTAATATTTCAACTGAATTTTATTAAATCACTTTTTTATAATTAAAACAATGTGTATGTTTTTTTAAAACTATTGAATGTTTTTATTAATGAAACTATTACTCGAACGAAAACACTTGTGGATTGTTCCAATAAGAATGTTGCAGCTGTATTATATACGCTTTCGGATATCCGTCGGAAAACATTGTTGAGCATAATTTTTCGAACTAAAACTTATTGTTTACATTTTATTTTTAATAATTCAAAGAATGTTTATAAAATTTGTTTTTTTTTTTTGTTATCACATTTTATTTGCTTTCACCGAACATAATTGAGAGAGTGCCAAAATGTGACTGACTGTGCAGAGTCGATGGCGTCAATGAGGCATAAAGAACAGTTAGTTAAGTTTGAATGGAAAAGTACTGAGCTTTAAGCTTAGGTGCAGGTGCAGACAATAATATAGAACGGAAAATGCAGCTGCGCTTGACCTAAAAGCAGACGAAAAGTAGATAGAAATAAAGGGTGTACAAACAAATATATAAATACATATATATTTTTTGTATAAGCTTAGAATATACAAATGTTTTAAAATGCATCGAATCAGTATTCGAGTTTATTATAATATTTATTTTACTAATTTTTAGGTATATTGTAAGCACATATTGAAATAGATGTAAATCCCAATATGCCCGCACACATAAATCACTGGTGTAGGGTATCATTGTGTTATATGCCCATATGGAAGATTTGTGCTACTGTTGCGCCAGAGGAAGCACATTCGTATCGCATGCGAGTCTCTAATTGGAAAGCACTCAAATCAGTGCGACTCGACTGATGTGCGATATGCATGACAATGGAGCATCGGCGTTAGAGCCAAGTTAACTCATCTGGCCAAATGGTGGTCGAAACGGTATCCAAGGGTTCGGCACAGAAGTGTTTGGTCTAAATGTGCGGCCTCTTTTTATTCAGTTTGTTCTCACCCCCCATCTGGTCGTAAGTCCGAGGCCGCCTGTCTTGATGATGATGTCGCAAATTTCGCTAATTAGTCACGAAAACACGCGGCTCGAAATGGTCAAAATGACCAAAATTGGCCAAGTGGCATAGAAAACAAAAAAACGACACCAAAAATTAACAACAGCTGCAAAATATCTCTATTGGGTTTGACCTTTGACAATGCATATGTACATACATATATAAAATACAAAATTGTTTTAATGAATTTTTGACTTGATTTAATCATACAATGAAAGTTTCATCGTTTCATGAATAAAGTACTTTATTTGAGTACAATATTTAGGAATTTTTAGTTTATATTATTAACATTTTTGAACTTGTTTTTTTTTCTCTTAGTGTATATTCTAGTTTTTAAATATTTTTTAAGACGTTTCTATATTGTTGTTAAGAAACTTTGTTCCGTCAATATCGAACTGGGGGCAGTCCATATGGCCCTTTATAGGGCCTTTTTGTTCTACACACATTCGGTTTAAAATTATTGCCTCTCTATCATCTGAAGTTGAGGTCGAAGCACGGATATATTTTAATGGTATTTCGTTTTATTTTTACGTGTTATTTCCTCTTCCTTCCCTGCTGTCTTCGGCTTGCTTCCCCTCCGCTACTGGCATTAGCATGTGACGATGAGGGGTGTGTGCCGTATCTGGCACATTTATGCAGCCGATTTAATGCCTTTAATGACCTCCACTAATGATCGAAGCTGATTGACTCAGCAGAATCGATGGCATTAACCAATGTTGTTTATTTTTAGGCGCTGTCTTTAAAGACATCAGCAAAAAATGTGTCTCTTAAATGTAGCTATGTGTGTTTGTGTGTGTGTTTTCTAAGGGTCAATCGACTAAATAAGTTCAGATCAATATATTATTTGTATATATTCCTTGAATGTTATCTTCAGTCTGATCAGTTTAACAAACAAATTTAAGCAAAATAGAGAAGCATACTTTTGGACCATAATTAAATAAATATCATACTCTGTTTCTGTATTTATAAATTTAAATGTATTTTTAGTAATAGAAATATTATAATTTTCATATAAAATAAAAATGCAAATTATATAAATATTATAACTATATATTTTTCAATTTGTATTTTTATTTATATATTTTTTAAAAGTAATACAATTTCTTAATTAAGACTCAAAACCCACTTGGAGTTTACTTCTGCATCTACTGTTACTTTTCACTCGCTGTTTGCCAGATATTGTGGCAGTGTGCAAGCTTAAAAGTTCCTTTCTCTCTCTCTCTCTCTCCGCTCTCTTATTCGCCACGAATCAGTTAACCGTTAACCGTTACTTGGCAAAACTCGTAAATTGTGTAAATTTGTGGGACACATGCGCCGAAATTCGGACGTGTGTTTCTTCAATTGAATATCGCCAGATCGGAAGATATATATACATATATAAATATGTTTGTGTTTAATAGAGTGTTTTCCATTGAGTCTAGTGTTTATCTAACTGTCTGTTTTCTGTGTGTCTTCCATTTGACAAAGGTAAGTGCAAAATATGCAATATTTTTCTTTTCACAACTGGCAATTTCTGCTGCTTCTTCTTCTTACCCGGCACAGTGTGACGAACAACAGAGGGCGGCGTCGCCGTTGGAGAACAGTGGACAGCAGGGCCACTCAGCAGCTAAGCTGCTGCCCAGCGTCTGCCGCCAGGAGGCCAACGGCAGCGTGGAGATCCGTCTGCCCTTCATGGACATGGAGCTGCGTCACGAGCGGCACTTGCATGTGCTGCGTACGCAGCAGCTGCTGCTGGTGCTGCACGGGCACGAGCTGTTCCAGCTGCAGCTGGCCGGGCAGACCAAGCGGCTGGTGCGTCTGGGCGAGCTGGCGGGTCACGTGCGCCAGCAGCTGGCCAGGACAGCGGCGGTGGTCAGCTGGCGCGAGTATCTGCTGCTGGCCGTCGCTCTGGAGGAGTCGCTGGAGTTCTATCAGCTGCCGCAACGGGATCTGCTGGCGGACAACGGCAGACAGCCGGTCTTCGAGCCAATACAGGAGTTCGCCCTGGCGGGCAGCGGACTGCAACAGTTGCATCTGCTGCAGCCCAATCCGGAACAGGTGCTGCTGCTGCTCACGCTCAACTACACACAGAGCCAGGCCAGGTGCAGGTGCGTTCCACATCCACACCTAATCACAGCACTCGACACCTTTGCCTTTCCACAGAACATACGAATGGCTGGAGAGCTACTTCAATCCCGTCGAGGAGCTCAGCCTACCGGCCATCAAAGCGTTCCAGTGTGGTTGGTCGCCAGCCCCACTATATAGTTGCTGGGCCGCGCTACGCGGCCAGTCCAGGTAAGCCGACCGCTGCACATGCTCTGTTTGCAATGTTACAAAGGTAGATTAGTTTTACGCGGGTCCAACTCGGTGTTTAATAGGTAGTTAATAGTCGACCAACATTAAAAGTGATTCTATAGGCATCAAATTTTTCGTAAAACAAAATCATGTGAAAATTCACAACAATTTTAAGATGCAAAGTTCTTGGATCCATAGCTCCCATATTTGGCAGTTTGTCCTCTAGATTGATTCTATAATTAAAATATGTGAATAAAAGAAAATTGAATCTTAAAATTGTAGTATACTTAAATGAAAAAATTCAAAAATCTTTAGGTTACACTTTATTTTTACCATTTCCCTAGTATTGCGTCCCTCTCCTTATAAAAAAAAGAAAACAGATTGGAATTGGCAAGTCTATTAATCTTTGGTATTCCTGCAATAAATGCATTGTGAACAGAGTATAATGCAGTCGGTTACCTCCGACTGCATAATTTTCACATGTCTCCACAGCTCGTGTTGACCATCTACGAGCTGTTGACGCCCTCGCTGCGGCTGCAGCGCCGCCAGAGCCTCACTGTACAGGCGCGACACGTGTTGTCCGCGCGTTTTCGCGGCCGTAATTTGCTGTTTGTCTGTCCCGGCAGCGCCGACGCCAGTTGCATCGTGTTCCGCATGGTCGAGGGCAACTTTGTGGTGTACCGGAAGCATGTGCTGCGCCAGCTGCAGATTCACCCATCGGCCACCGATCTGGGCCAGCTGCTGGTCGGAGCACGCGCCAACGGCGAGGTGCTCGTCTTCAATACACAGCGTTTGGACTGCTACAGTGAGTTCGGCGCCGACGCCAATCCCAGTGGCGTCCACACCCATCGCAATCCACAGAACGAGAGTTTCCTGCTGATCACCTATCGACGCAACCCAAGCACCACTCTGCTGCGCATGGTGCAGTTGGGTGCTGCCAACGACACAGCCACACTGGCTGCCACACTGGAGGGCAACGATGGTGAGCTGCTTCCAAACGGGGCATATTAGTTTTGTGGCACGTTCTTCTGTTTGTTTAGGAGTGTTAAAGAAGGGCACCAGATTTATAGTTTATAGATTATTAATCAGCATGTTGTGCTTATTTCACTAGGCCATATTAGTTAGTCTGTCCGTCCGTCTGTTTCTTCTTTACCTAGAGTCTTTATATGTATTTGGAATATATACAAAATAATTTATTCGTTTATCATTCGCAGAGAACAAACTTATACGTTTTCTTCGTTAACTTTCTATTAAAATTGGAGACCTAAAGTTTGGAATATATACGCTTGTACGTCCGCGTCAGATAGTATGTTTTTGATTCTTTGGCTACGCCCACTGGGGGCGTGACATACCGATTTAATGTATATATCTCGTACTGGTTTCTAGCTAGAAACCCCTAACTTTGCAAATAGATTACTGATGATCTTCTCTAAAAATCGTTTAAAAATCAATAAAAACTATATATCCAAATGGAGATTCAATTACGAAAATCCATATGTCCCACAATAAAATTAACAGATTTTTTTCTGATGACCTCCTCTTAAGATCGAGTCTCTTAGCTTTTGTACAACAACCATAATAATTAATGCTATTATGCTGTAAAAGAGTATAGCATAGTCGGTTACCCCCGACTGCTATATTGATCACTTCACTTATATATATTCACTCTCTCACAGATCTGAGCAGCGTGCAGCAGCATCGCCATGAATTCGAGAGCACCATCAGTGGACTGCGCAGTTTGCTGCTGCGCCGCAAAGCGCAACTTGACGCGATGCGTCAGCTGCAGCAGTTGCTGCAGGAGAAGCAGCAGCAGCAGCAGCAGACGGTGAACGTGTCGGAGCCAGTGCATGTGGGTGCGGGCTCCCGCGTCGAGCAGGTGCATCTGCAGGCCTCGCACCTTGCCAGTCCCACGCAGCTGCAGTGGCGCATGGAGCAACTGCGTCATCGCTATTTCCGATCGCAGACCAGGCGCTTCCAGCGCTCCTTTGGCGTGGGCAATCAATCCTCTGCTGGTGGCCAGGAGCTGCTCAAGGCGCGCCGTCTGCGTATCCGGAATCTTATTTACCACGGCGAACTGCTGCCAGGTGGGTGCTGTGGTGTCTACCTTCGATTGGCAAACTGAAAACTGGAAATTTCCTCAATTTGTTTTGCCAGGCTACTCTCTGGACTCGGGCGCTGCGCCCATTCTGACCATCAAGGGCCAACTGTTGACCAAGCAGCTGCACGCCCAGCAGCTGTTCACGCCGCAGAGCTACAAGCGGGAGCAGCGTGCGCCGGATGAGGGGCACAAAGTGGTGCGGCATCTGCGGGTGGAGCGCATCAACAATGTCGCCTGGTTCGACTTTTACGATGCGCTCTTCCTCAGCTCGCGCGACAACGAGATCAAGGGACGCCTCGTTTTTCAGGCGCGCGCCCGTGTGTGAATCTTCAGACGCAGCTGCTCAACGGGCTGGTGGTGCAGCAGCTCTTCAATCTGAGGCAGCCACAGGTGGTGGCATCCAATATTTTTATGTCCGCCTTCTATGTGCCCAAGTTGGACGCTAAACTTGTTAACGGCCTCAACTTTGCCGAGGATATTGTCTTTCGGGGTGCCAAGAAAAATACGCTAATCAAAAGTGAGTATCATAGATACAAGTATGTGCAGTATATATTCTTGATCAGCTTTGATTTTCATAATCGAGTCTCATGTGATGAATCCGAAAGGAATTCATCGATTTTTCAGTTCGGATTAGAAAATAGTCTCGATAATTATCGATGCGTCGATAAATAAAAAAAAATCTCGATTACCATCAAATTAATAATGAACATAACCCTAAAAAAGGAAATATTTGAAATTCGTAACACAAGCTTCAGTTTGTTGTGGATTACTCCCAAAAATCGATAAAACTTGCTTTTCAGCATGGTTCTTCCTTAGCATGCCTCGCGATTATAAAAGCTAAAGGCAATAAATTTTGCCTTATCATCGAATTTAATTATATTTTTGTAGAAATTAACAAAGCAACCCATGGAAAACTAGTCAGTCAGAACAAAGCTATAAGAAAGAGAAAATTTTTATATATTCAATATAAATTTACTTGCCGACTAGTCAGCTAGTCGAATTCGAAATTTAAATACAATTTTTAACTCGATAACAGAAAACTATAAATATTATACCATTATATATTATATTTTATATATAAAAGTGAAAAAGAAGAAATAATGGAATCCATTGGATATCTGCAATTGATCTTACTGCTCCGTTTTCTAGCACCCGTTCGCATCTATCAGATGAGCATAACGGGCGATATAATCGTGACTAACGCAACAAAATGGCCACGCCAAATGCCCACCCAGACGGACTCCTCCAACTTGCAACAATATTACACGGGCAAGGTAATACTGAATGGATCGTTAACCGTTAACAACGTGCAGCGGGATACCAATGCAACGCGGCTGCAGCTGAACGGACAATCGCTGCGTGCGAAGGACCTGCACGAGGACTATCTGCTGCTCCACAAGCCACAGGTAAGTTAATATCGATAATTATCGATTGTAAGACATGGTTTTTTTAGCATATTTCGCACGATATACAAGCTGAAAATGATGTTAAATGATAACTGAATGCTATTTTCATAATCGATCAAAATAAGCTAATTGATCTAGCAAAAAGTTTTCAAATCGATAAAAATCGAATATAAAATCTCCCTTTATTTTAAATGTAGCTTTAAATTAATTAATTACCCATTACCCATTTAGGCAAATTTGTATACAATTGATATATTGGGAGCGGTTAAGGCGAAAAAATCCATCATTTTATAGCTAAAGTCATTTTATCCTTCACAATTTATACACTTCAAAAATAATAATTATTTTATATTTAAAAAAATTGATTTTCCCCAGAATCTAAGTACCTTGGCATTTGGGAATGCGAAGGTAACGGCGGACACTCTGAACACGCACAATATCAATGGACACCCAACGATCGAGCATTTGATCACTTCAACGGATCACAATGCCAAGACTGAGGCAGGAGAAAAGCGGGTGCATCTGATCTTCATGAATGCCAGTGTGAATGGGGACATTTACTGCAGCAACTACAGCTCACGGATGGCCCAGCTGGCCGAGGATGCAGTGCGTCAGGGCGAGACAGCGGTCATAGACGGGCACAAGCGCTTCGAGGCGCCTTTAAGCGTGGACACCATCTCCAGCGCGGTCCTGAATGGAGTGCCCAGTTCCGAGCTGGTGCTCAAGTCGCAGTTGTCACCGCGATTTACGGGTGCAAAGAAATTTGCACGCATTGTCGTCAAGGAGCGGCTGGACATAGGCAAGGAACTGCAGCTGGAACGTTTGAATCAATTGAATCTGTCGCAGCTGCTGCAGCCGGCGATTAGCTTGCAGCGATTGGAGCTGCTGGAGCTGCCACAGTTGGAGCACTTGAACTTTCGGCGTCTCAATGGACTGGCCTTCGATGAGCTGCTCGGCAAGCTGAGCACGGAGAGCGCCCAGGAGCAGCTGCTCCTACACAAACAACTGATCATCGAGGGCAACGTGCGCTTCGAGCGACCCGTTCAACTCCAGACCATAAATCACATCCACTTCGATGAATACGTCCAGCGTCTGATCAACGCCAATGCAAACAGCCAGTTAAGCGGCCAGAAGCGTTTCCAGGAACGGGTCCGCATCACGGATTCACTGCGCGCACCACGCATCAATGGCCTCGATCTGAGTGCCCTGCTGGACGATACGCTGTTGCGCACCACGCCGCAGTCGATTGGCGGCGCCTACAGCTTCCAGCGTCTGATGGCCAGCAATTTGGATGTGCAACAAATCAACGGCGTTGAGGCCAGCACATTTCTGGACACGCGCCAACCCAAACTGAAGCTGGCCGGTGATCTTCAGGTGCCGCAGCTGAGCCTTAAGGGCGGACTGCGCTGTGCGGCACTGCTGAACAATCCGCTGCCGCGTCTCGCCGTGCAGCTGGCGGCCATGCGGCAGCGCAGCTGGCCGAGATTTGTGGTGCTCGGCGATGCGCTCTGGAACGACACCCAACCGCACCAGCAGAAGCAGCAGCAGCAACTGGACTATTTGCGTCAACATGCGGTGCGTCGCACGGGCGCCAAACAAACCATCTCCGGGCATGTGCGGTTGGAGCAGCCGCAACTGCTCAAAGTGGAGACCAGCAATCGTTTTCCTGGCCAGTTGAATGTCAGCCATTTGGCTGAGGATGCGCTGCTGCGTCGTGCGCCGTACACCCAACAGGTGGAGGCGCCACAAACGCTGCTGCAACCAGTGAAAATGGGCAAGCTGCGCCTGCTGGACGACGCCCAGTTCGAGCTGCTCAACGGCATCGAACCGGGCCGGCTGAATGCCTCGCTCTACAGACGCTCCAGTGGCCAGCCCATTGGAGCCCAGCTCAGTTTCCAGCAGGAGCCGCGCATCGGAGCGCTGCAGCTGGAAGGGGGACAGCTGAATGGTCGCCAGGTGGACGGCATTTTTGAGCAGTCGCCTGTCGCGGTGTGGCCACCAGTGCGTCTGCAGCGCTTAAAGTTGCGCCAGCAACTGCAGCTGGACGAGATTAACGGCATGAGTCTGGAGTATCTGCTGGAGCAGCGTGTACCGTTGCGCGGCGCCGCCTTGGAGCAGTTCGGCACGCTCCAATTTGAGAATCTGGTGCTCGGCGAGCGCATCATGTTGCGCAGCATCAACGGGATCCCGGTGCAGAATGCGGTCTACAAACATGGCCAACAGCCGCAGGCCATTGCCGGCACCAAAACGTTCGAGGGCGGCATCGAGCTGGCCGGCCCCGCCCACCTGATGCAGCTGAACGGACGGGATCTGAGCGAGAGCTATCAGCGCAGCATCTTCACAGATCGCGACTACAACATCGACAGCCTGCTGCTCGACGGCGCCAGCTTTCCGGGCGGTCTGCTCGCCGAGCCGGCGATGGAGCCGCGACAGGCGAACGCCAAGGAGCCGCACGATCAACGCCAACAGCTGCGCGAGCAACTGCACCAGCTGGAGGAGCAGCTGCGCAACCAGCGCGGCAATCATAGCCAGCAACTGATCTATCTGGAGTACGCGGAACAGCCGCTGGAGGTGAACTGGAGCACGCCCGACGACAACAGCAGCAGCTGGCAGCTGCTGGGCGATCTGAACTGGGGCAGCGGCATCTGTCAGCTGCAGCAGCTGCGCGCCCATCTCTCGCCGCAGCGCGTCCATCTGAGCAACGTGAGCCTGGCCAGCCGGATGCAGCGCGTCAGCTCCCGGTCGGGCGGACTGCGTGTTAAGGCGCTGAATTATTGTCACCAGCAGCAGGGGCAGCGATTTCGCAGTCGGGTGCACGTCAATTGTCGCGGCCACGCCCATACTCTGGGCCTGCGCCAGCACGTGGAGGCGCTGCAACTGATCGAACGCAACGGCTACAGCCTGCTGCTGATCAGCGGCTTGGACGAGGTGCGCGTGCTGCACGTGAACGACACGAACTGTAATCTCAGCGATTGGCAATCGGTGCAGCCATCGGCCACCGGTCGCCTGATGAAACTCATCCAGATGGAGGCGGAAACCGTGCTGCTGACTAGCGGTCTGGAGCGGGAGCAGCATCTGCCCGTGGTGGCCGTGCATCGGCTGGTGGAGCCCAGTCAGCGGTTTGAGCTAATCCAGCACATCGGCGGCGACTACGATCTGGCCGAGCTACAGGATCAGCAGCTGTTGCTCAGCTGCCAGAGCTGCCGGCACATCGCCGTCCATGTCTATCAGCCGGATGCCCAACAGTTTGTCCCCATGCAGCGGCTCCACCTGCCGGCGCGCATCCAGCAGCTGCTGCCGTTTGTCGTGGCCAACGAACGCCATCTGCTGGTGCTGACCATGCCCGGCTCGAAGCACTTCTACCTGTTCAGCTACGGCCACGTTGAGGGCTGGCAGCAGCGCACCTACGGCCACATGGCCGGCTACCGTTGGTCCTGGCCGCTGATCCGTTCCGGGCAGCAGCTGACGACCACAACGCCGCTGCTGCTGCTCTGCGGCCAGCGTCTCTGCAGCCTGGTGAATGCCCTCCTCGACTAGAAACTCTTCTCTGTAGCTTTTATTTTTTCATTGGGCATACTTAAATTGTTTTTGTTGTTCAACTGTTTGTTCCAATTAATTTCACTCAACTCTTTCGATGTTATAAGCTGTAATAAAATGTTAAATGTTAAAGTGTATATTAAATTAGTATGTAACATATGCTATATTAATATTTTGTTATTAATGTTACCACTAATATTTGTTATGTATATATATAAGTACATGGAATTTATATAATATAATACATTATATAACTGAAATATCCTTTTAATATACCACCTAAATATAATAAAGGAATAAATTATAAACTCAAAACAAGTGCCCGATTCTTAGCTAAGCCCATAATATTTTAATGTCCTTTGAGCTATTTTTCTAAAAAGGTCATTCTCAGCCATCCTTAAATATTATTTCATAAAAGTATGCAGTAGAAATCGACAGCCAAAAATTGTTACCTTACAAGTATGCAATAGAATTTTATACTTATTGAAAGTTTTTGTCGCCCTTCTAACGATTCTGTTTGCCTGGTACTTTTGGTGAATTTTTAAGTTCCCCCCGAAAATTTTAATGTCACAGTAAATAAATGTCCGCATATCTCGGTCAAAAAAGGATATATCTTCGAATGGGATACCTTTATAAGCTCGTACGAATAAAAGCTTTCGATTGAAATTCAAAAATTAACAGTTTAAATTTTAACCATTTTTGACAAAAATGACAAGGGGTAACATCACAATTTTTGTCAAAATCGCGAAAATTTTAAAATGAAAAACTTTGTATGCATTGAAATTCCGCATATTTCGGTCAGAAAAGGATATATCTTTGAATGATATACCTTTATAAGCTCGTATGAATAAAAGCATTCGATTGAATTTGAATTGTTGTAAAAATTGTAAATACTTGTATACATTTTTATTTATAGTTGTTTCTGGCATACCCCTAATAGAGATTATCACATTCCAAGTATCTTAATCAAATTAAAATTAAACCATTTTTTATCTATATATATACATAAATCCCGTTCGGTAGTTTCCTTTCGGAGTCACCTATTCAAGTTGAGTTGTTTAAAACAAAAAAAAAAAAAAACAATTACTCCTGTTGGACTCAGCACTCAGGACATTAAGCTCTTGCGACTGCACTTGATCACATAGCCAGTGAAGACGAGCAGCCCCAGAATGCCCCAAATGGAGCTGTTGTGGTTGCTACCATCGCCGGTCTTGGCCTGGATCCATTCGACGTGGCTGGCGACATCCACAAAAGCGGACGAGATGCTGCGCAGCCCCAACAGCTGATGGGAATTGGTCAGCGGAGCACCTGCGTCCAGTTCGTATGCCGCATACTTCGCCTGATCGTCGTACGTTACGCACAGCTCATGTGGCTCCTGGCAGGGCGACGGTCGGACACGCAGCCTCAGCATCTCGTGCAGCTCATGGCCATCCTCGCCGGCCAGACCCCAGCTGCTGATGTGCCAGTGCTCCGTGTCCGACTCCACGGCATGTGTGTCCACGGGCAGCGAGATGGCTTGAATGCGCGTCTGATGCGCGGCCACATCCCGATCCAGCATCAGTATGGCCAGCGACAACTGCTTGGGCGGCTGATAGACATGCGTCACACCAAACACCTGGCCATGAGTCGTCGGCGCAAAGCGCTGCGTGCTGCCCAACACCACGCGCAGCTCGGCGGGATGATAGAAGCTCTTGTTATCATGGCTACAAAAAAAAACACCAAAATTATATGTTGGCTGGCGTGCAATTGAGCCTACGCACCTGTACAGGCACTGTGCCACGGTTAGCACCACGGAGGGACCCACGAGTGCGCCCGAACAGATGTGACCCTTGCCAAAGTAGTCCATCTCCTGGTCCAGCAGTCGAATCGAGGCCTGGTAAGGTGCTCTGCGGCTGCGCCGGCTGCCAGCTGCAGCGGATGTGCCTATTCCACGTTGCTTCGCAAGCTCACGATGGGTAAAGGCTGGGGAAAGTAAAAAGAAAATTTAAATAAAGTTCATATAAAAATATATATATTTTATATAGAGTCTAATAACAACTTTAAGCCTGTTATCCCTAACGGGTTTTTAAATCATTTCATTTTGGAACTCACAATGGATCAAAAATTAATTTTTGAACTTTAAAATATTATTTAATAAAATATACAAATTTTTTTATATATTTTCAAATACAAATTACATCTAAATACGGCCAGTGTAGAATCGAACTATTCGATCTACTAACTTTGGTATATACTAAATAAATAAAAACCAAATAAAGTTAAAATAAAAAAGCAAAAATACACAAATAAAAATATTTTCAAATACTAATACTAATTTTCCGAAAATTACCAAATATTATTTTTGGATGCAAACAAACGCGTTTTGTTTAAAATGCGGAATGGCTATTTTTTTTATAATTTTGAACTGTTTTTTAATTGAATAATCTTTCTCACAAAATTTATAAGCTTTTTTCAATAGATTGTTAACTCGTGCACAGGTTTTTGCCTCGATTTAATATTCTATGCTATTCTAATTTTCAAAAGGAATTTAGCAAATTTTCTAAAAATAGTTTTCTTAATTAATATTCGCCTTTTTATATTTTTTGTTTAATAACGCAATTTCTAGTTGAAAAATTTGAAAATATGGTTTAATTTAAAAAATATTATCATAAGAAAAAATTAATAAGCAAACAAAAAAAAAACAGCTACCACGAAATTGGCCTTGGTAACAGCGCCAATGCATTAAATATGGTGTGATCCATTTGGCTTATCAATATCAGCGCGAATGACGCGAAACGCATTCCCCGAGCAGCTGATCGCCTGATTCTATTTGTTGTTTCAGCTTTTGTTAGGGGAATTAGTATTATCGATATAACTGCTGGCGATATCGCGGACTCTCAAGAGTTCGACGCGCGTGTTTTACGGCACCCTCAATCAATAGTATATGGTCAAAAAAACGACGGAAACTATGAATTGGCTATTCGCGTTTACCTATCATGCCCTTGAATTTGTCTTATCTGCCATAAACCGAAGCTGAACAGACAGATCTATTTTGGAGAACATATTTCCACCAAGTTAAGCAAAAAAAAAACTAATGAGATCTTTTATCATAATTTCATAACAATTTAAATTTTTGCATATAATTTAATTTAATTAATTTTTTATGATTATTTATTTATAATATATATGTTGTTAGTGTTTATTGTAAATATATTTTAATTTAAGTTTATATATTTCTATAAAAAAATAATATTTACTTTTTTAAGATTTTCTAGTTCAGTACAGAGATAAATATTAATCCACACGAAGCTAAGCCAAATTATTTTCATTTAAAATTAATCAATTTATATAATATAGTTTAAGCTATTTAAAAGTGCAAATTCATATTATTATCAACATACACTATACAACAATTTTTTCAACTTGAAGCTTTTAAAAAATAAGTCAAATAAGCCATAAAAAACAAATTGAAACAAATATAAAAACAAAAACAAACTATTAAAATATTAAGCTGAGTAACAATTTAAAAAAAAACCAAAAACTATGTTTTAAAAAAATGTTTTTGAAGAGAGAAAAATGGCGGCGTAGTAAACTAAGCCTGGATGTAGAAAACTAGGTTCAAATGTCGAACCTTAAAAATTTCCAAGACTTGGTTCGAAAAGCAAACCAAAGCAATATTTTTTTTATAATATTATTTTGTAGCTATTAGCACACAATACGAATTTACCTTATACTCTTAAATTAACTCCAATCTAAATATGTAAATTTGTGTTTGGACAGCTGCATAAAAACTAAAAAAATGTAAGTCACATATTTATTTACATTTTTTACAACCAAAAAAACTAAATCAATAATCATTCATATCTCAATCTTAACTCTATCTTTTAATTGTTTAAAAACTTACTTGTTTGCATTTCAGTGCAGAGAAATGCAAAGATGAGAATTTTCATGACTCCCTTGAAATGTTGGTTGAATTGCATTTTGCCAGCCGTTTATAAGCCCAGATTGTGCGTATTCAGATTCAGCGTCAGAGCCAAGTACAGGATAGTGGGCACCTTTTTAGAGCTTCAAACGTTGAATGAAATATTTCAGTTCTAAAAACGCACGAAAGCAAATTCGCAACGCTTTTCCCTTCTGATAATTCAATTTTGTTTTGATTTCGGCCGATGTTTATGCTGTTTTGTTTGCTGTTTTTTGTTTTTGCTTTCTGCTTTTTTGTTGTGTGCTGTTTATATGTATTGATAAAGCTGCTATAACATTCGAGCGAAGTCATGTATAGGCATACACACACAAACACACGCAACCATAATCGCGTATATTGATAAGAACTCTGATTATTTGCTATTTTTCTTTTGTTTTTTTGTCTTTGCGATTTTTCATTTTGTTTATTTTCTTTTTTATTTAAATTGCGTTCAGTGCATTTCAAGTTGACAACCCGGTAAATTTGGCCACACCCAACGCTATGACACCCTATAAATAATAATAAAGGCAACTTAACAATGTTGTAAAAATTACCTATCTTGTGGATCTACGATTCACTGATAAATCATAAAAATATGTACATTTAAATACGCCTTACCGTAGATAATTTATAGGGTATTTTGGACTTGAGCTATAATTTTTAATTTGTCTTCTATCAGTTTCACTGGCTACTAATTTTAGATTTCTGTTACTAAGAGCTTAGTATAACAGCTGTTTAACATGCACATGTTAATAACAGAAGGCCATTTGCTAACAGCTTATAAAAAAACCAAAAAAAGAGACTTTTTAGTACTTTATTCAATTTCTTGTTCTAGTTTAAGCAGCATCAAATTTTATTTATATACTTTTTTTTTGGAAAATTTGTTAGAAAAGAAGAAAAATCTTCTAAGTTTATAAAAAGTATATGGACTTATCAGCCCTTTGCTCAGTTTTGATTAATGCTCATATTAAAATGTATCCTTCATTGAATTGATGGACTGAAGCGTATCTTAAGTGTTGCGTAACCAGCTCCAAACCCTTTTGGTTTTCCCGTTATGTCCGTCAGCTATCAGTTACATGTTTCGTAAGCTCCTCTGGGGTAAATGACAGACAAGACGAACTGATAAGAAAATTAGAAAAAGTCCAGTGCAAATCGTAATACTTGCAACTGCATATATATACAAAAAAAAATGTTAGACGGGTGTAACCGACTACGCAATACTTAAAATTAAGAGAAAAGTAGAATTCATCAATTTTTATAAATTCTATAATGTTAAAGTAGTATATATAAAGTCGGAAAAGAATTTGTCGAACATGAACTAACATTTCATTTTGTAAACATTTTTACAGCTGCAGCGTATTAAAGGGTCTAAAAGCCCCATTGCTAATTGACTCAAGTACTATATTCGATGAGTATTATAATTAAAATAAATTTATGGCTATGACATACACAAGAAAATGTGGCCATAAACAAATTGCGTCTTAAACAAGTTGGGCTTTTTTGGGGTTTTACCTCGGCCGATTAGAAGTACAATTGATTTACGCTCTGCTGCGACTTATCAGCAAACTAAACGTCAAAAATGGGTTATTCCGACGGTTCCTAAAAGTATGCTACATTGTACAAGTATGTGTATGTGTCAAAAGTGGCATAGACCGAGTATGGGAATTATGGATATCTCCCTGTATATGTGATTGAGTATTGAACCAGATGATTTGGCCGTTTCCTCAATCTGGTCAACACCAACTTCCTCGTCGCGCTGCGATTTACTAGCGTCCAGTTTAATGGCCAAATCGTGATGCTGAATGTTGTCCAATATCCATTTTCTGTGGTGTGCGACATCGGTGTAAACGCCCACCTGCTGGGGCATGCCACACTCGATGCCCCACGATCCGATGCCGACCAATTGACCACCGCAGATCAGCGGCCCGCCCCAATCGGCGGTGCACGGCTCCGTTTTGGACTGACTGGCGGTGCGTGCGCAGAGCATACCCGGGAGCAGGTAGTTCTTGCCGGGATTGGGGCCACGCTGGCAGGTGGCCAAATCGAGTATGGTCACATTGTAGCTGAGCAGTTGGCCGGCAAAGTACTCGATGTCGGGGCTGTTCCAGCCACCGATCTCGCAGTCGGACACAGTCGCAGCAACGGATGCATTGGTTAAAGGGATGGGCCGTATTTTGGCTGTGACGGTGCCCCCCAGAATGATCAGTGCGATGTCCTTGTCGTAGCTGTGCAAATCGAGCCTGTCCAGCTGCATCATCAGCTTCCGCAGTTCAAAGGCGACGGTGAACGCGTCTTGATCAAACCGCTCCCTGATGCCCACCACCACAGTGAAATCTGACTTGGGCAGAAAGCTGCCATCGTACTTGACGCGACTGCAAAACGGGGAAAAAGAGAATAATCGATCAGTGATCAGTAATCAGGGAGAGCAATTGCACCACCTACTCCAGAAAACAATGGGCCCCCGTTAGCACCACATCATGGCGGATGAGGGTGCCGCCGCAAATGTGTCCAGCTCCGTAGCGCTGCAGCTCCTTGCGACGTTGCCGCAGGGACACCTGTGCAACAAAAGGTCCCTTGGTGACCGCGGAGTTTTTGTCCGTGTCCATGATACCCATTTGGTGATCGTCCGCCGGTTCCGACTTGGTCATGACGAACGTGGTCCAGAGCAGGATCAGCAACAGCAGGCTTGCGTTCAGATATGGCAATAGATCCATTGCAATATATAACTAAATAACTGGTAAAACGTTTATTGAACTTATTCCTTAACAGGTTAATTCCGTCCGGAATTTACGACAAATTAAATGTTTGCCCTACTTAAAACAAACTGACAATTCCTGATTTTGAGTTTTCCGTGATGGGTATTGCGACCGAAAAATTCAAAGGACTTCCAGTTGACTTTTTAATTTTTTCATCCTTTTCAGATAAATGGTGTCAAGATGTTCTATTCCTTCCCTATATATATATTTTTTTTATCAGATACAAAACAACTACCTATAAAAAATATAAATAAAAAAAAACAAATTTAAATCTTAATACTATATTATTATCTTTAAAATTACACTCTTTATACATGATTATTTTTCGAAAGATTTTTTATTATCTATAATTCCGCATTTAGGTTGAAATACTTAAGATCTGTGTCTGTGTTACAGATTCAAAGGGCAACCCAGATATGAACGTCTGCATCATCGATATGTTAATAATCGATGCATCGACTTATCGAAAAAAAAATATTATCGAGTCAATAAATGATAAACGGCTTATTTGTCAAAATCGATCGACATATATCGTCAAAGAGATTATCGATTTAAAAGTGGAATAAGTCGCGGCTGTCAACATAGATTTATCGATTTTTCGGTATCGTTTTTATAGTCAAACTCTAGGTAATTAGAACCTTGATTGATCAGTGTAACATTAGTTTATTCAGTTATATTGGCAACTTGGGCTTAGATCTACGAGACGTAGCTTAGGCCAAGCAGCACAGGAACCGCAATGCTCAGGGCATGTGTAAATGTGACCATAGCGGCACCATCACCGCTACCTTCGCCGCTACCTTCACCGCTACCCTCGCCGCTACCTTCACCGCTACCCTCGCCGCTACCTTCACCGCTACTTTCGCCGCTACCTTCGCCACTACCTTCACCGCTATTTTCGCCACTACTTTCTGGTTCGGATATTTGCTCTATAATCCATTCGTAGTAGTAGGAGACGTCGGTGTAGACGCCCGGTAGTTTGGGCTCGGCGCATCCGATGCCCCAGGAGACGATGCCCGCCAGCTGGCTCTGGCAGACGAGCGGTCCGCCCGAGTCGCCACTGCAGGCGTCGCGCTCCCCCTGCAAAAATCCCGCACAGATCATGCCTGGCCTAATTAGGTGGCCCAGATCGCTTTCGTTGATGCACTGCGACTCGCTCAGCATGGGCACGTCGACGGTCATCAGCAGATCGGAGCTGTAGCCCAATTCGGTGGTGCCCCAGCCAGTTACCTGGCAAACGGTCGCCGCCGGCACAGTGAGAGCACTCAGTGCAATGGGGCGTATGGTTGGATGATTGGCGGGCACGGAGCCACTGAGGATCAGTAGCGATATATCATTGTTGTATGTCTGCAGATTGAAGATGTCCAGCTGCAGGATCAGCTGATCAATGTCAAAGGTCAGCGTGTTTGTCTTGTTAAAGCGATCCAAATTGCCCATGACCACAATAATGTCCTCCTTGGGCACAAAGGTGCCATCATATTTGATCTGGCTGCAGAATGAAATAGGTGATCAGTCAAAAAAATATATCTTGAGAAAGAAAATCAACTATGAAAATCGAACATGATGATCAGCATTGAGGCTATGATAATAATTTGATCAGTGATCATGGTTTGAGAATCAGCTATAAAAATAAGTTATGTGTGGATAATATTAAGGAAGATTACTAGAACAAATACTTCTTTTAGGCTTAATAATCAGTTTTGCGAAACAATTATGCAAACTAAAGATGAGTTATCAATTATGAGGATCACTAAATGTAAACTCTAACGATCAGTACATAGGAAGATTTGTGTGATCAGTAATGCGTTCACAAAAAGTAAGCTATGACGATCACTAATGAAACTCTGACATGAGCGATAATCAAAACAATAACCGACGATCAGTTATGAACTATCATATATATGTAGATACGATTTGTGGATGACTAATAAAAATCCATTATGAAATAAACGTACTCCACAAAGCAGTGAGCTGCGCTGAGAACCGCATTTGGCTTGATCAGTGAACCGCCGCAAATGTGACCGGTGCCAAAGAAGTAGCCGTCGTTGAGGCGACGCCGTAAACTAATCTGATGCCTGGTGGCCTCCATGTTGGCCACGGTGCCATTGATAATGCGACCTGGATCGGCATTGAATCTGGGGCGTATTTGCTGTGAGTCCAGACTGCCACCTGAACAGATTCAAATGGGTATCAAAAGATCTGATTCGACGCGAATTTCGCACACGTACCGCTTGCCACCAGACAGAGGCTGAAGAGCGCCGCAAAGATCGTTGCTCGTTTGGGAGACATTTAACCAATTCGATATTTGCAGCCCGAGCTGAGAACGTCAACTAACTGCGCGGCCAATCAGGGCCAAAATAAAAAAAAAAATAGAAAAAAAAAATAAAAACACAATTGGCCATCGCTTGGCAATTGATACCGTCACAATTAAATCTGTACATGGCCGACATAATCTAATCAGACCTCAACAGCCCAACCCACCCACTTTGTCTGAATTTAGCGCGGACAACTCGATCGAGAGAGCTAAACGGGCCATGGCTATAAGGTGTGCTCGTCCATTGGTATCTCTCGGTCTTCATGAAGTGCTTGTCATTTAAAGGTGTGAAATAGTCAGATGGACTTACCCAAATGTTTGAAATATATCAAAAATTTTCTTATCAATGGGTTAAACACAAAATCACGTTAGATTTGCAGCCCCATATAAAATCATAAAGTCAGCAACTGAAAAGCACAGCTCCTGAAATTATTGGCTGAAGTGTGCGCGACTAGCAGATACCCTAATCTGCTAAAAATGTATCTGAAAAAATTTAAAAAAGCATATGCAAACAAAAATCGATATTTATCGATCCTATGTTTACAATCTTAAAGATCGGATACAGACCTGACCGACTATATTACGGCTACAAACTTGATGGGGTCAGACATGGTCTTGTAACATACATTTTCAACTTTATTTTATTTCTAATTCATTTTAATTTTAATTCAAAAAATATGACTTAAGATAGTTTTCCATTTTTATCAAACTCTACACAATTAATTTTAAAAATGTTGCCTAACTAATAAATTGAGTTGAACTTCTTCAATCAAATTATATTGCAAAATTCTCGGAAGTTTTTCTATTTACATTGTTATTGAGCATTATTTACTTATAGAGAATACAACGAATTCATTTTCGCACTGGGTAGCGTTTTCGTTTTCTTGATTAGATAAATTGAATTGTTTCATTGACCGAACACGAGTTTGAGACACTTCAAAAACTTTATTTACACTGGTTGTGAGGCAGAAAGCCAGAAAATAACAAAAACAACACAAATTTTATCTCTTACTGCATAAAATGTATTTAGAAGTTAATTCCATTCAAAATTATTGCGGGTCAAAAACATGGCCAACACCATGGGATAAATGAGAGGGAATGCCTTCAATGTGCCAATGCCCCCGCCATAATCTATAGTTGTATCTACATTCCGTATCCAGTTCTTATAATACGAAACATTCGTGAAGACGGTGGGATATTTTGGTTTTCCACAACCCTTGCCGTACGACACGATGCCAACCAGCGCTCCCCGACACTGGAGCGGACCACCGGAATCGCCATTACAGGAACCTACGCCTCCGGACATAGAGCCAGCACACAGCCTACTCGGTCGCAAATTTGAATAACTTTTCTTGCAAACTTTCCTGCTGATTACCCGTACCGATGCCGACATCAGCACTAGGCTTTCTGGTCCAACCTAAAACAAGGGAGAAGTCTCTAGTCGGGTCTGCCCGACTTGGAGATACCCTGAACCCAGCATTTCATACATAGTATAATATAAAGTATTAAATTACTAATTATCAACTAAGAGTACTCTAGTCGGGTGCGACCGACTAGGAGATACCCTGAACCCAATCCCCTTAAATTCTTGCAATCACAGTCAAAATCACACTTTGGTCGCACCTCGATCAGTAGCTGCGCCTGATTCCCACTTTGGCAACCAACTTCTGAATTGAAAGTCACATATATTCGAGATCACATATATTCGAGATTATATATTAAGAAACAAAATCGGATTATAAAATGAACTAAGCTTGAACTTACAAAATTCAGAAATGGGTTTACAAACTTGAAGGTTGTTGCAGGCTTTTATCAATTTTAGGAAACAGATGAAATCTATCGGTTATTTAAAACAAACTTAATCGCGAGTACTATAGGAAAGTCTAAATTCGAAAAGTCTCTAGCTCTTATAGTTAACGAGATTGACGTGTTCATACAGACAGACGGACAGACGAACATGGCTAAATCAATTTATTGTCGTTCTGATCAGGAATATATGCTTCCTTCTGCCTGTTACATACATTTGCACAAAAACCAATATACCCTTTTTTCCAACTTTCAATGGGTTCAGGGTATAATTATTAGATTTCACTTTCTATATTTGTATCGGAAACTAACGCTTACGACAAATATAATCAATTGCAACAGTTGATTAATTTTAATAATGCTTTCACTTACGTCTGAGACTCTACCCCAGCCGGAGACAGTGCAGATTGTCCCCTCGGGCACGGGTTCGGTGTTAATTGGCAGAACATCAATATTCTTGTACCCTGTATGTATTGAACCGCTAATTATCATCAGGGCGATATCGTTGTTCAGGCTTCTGAGTTTGAAGTGGCTATGGGCAATGATTTTTTTCAATTTGTAAGTCTTGGTGGAATGTTGTTTATTCCTTAAATAGGTGGTTCCCATAACAAGCACCAGCTCGTTTATCGAGTAAAGCTTTTCGGTTTTTCCGCTAAAAAATATACACATATTGCTAGAATGCTACAATTATCTTTCGCATGCACCCACTTAACAAGACAATGGGCCGCTGTCAGAACCAAACGGAGACTTATTGCCGTCCCGCCGCAGTGGTGCCCGCGGCCAAACTTCCTCTTCTCTAAGGCAGCCATACGCACCGAGACTAGGTACGGAACAGCGCTTATGTCGGTATCAGCACCTCCGATGATCTTCAAATCCTCAGGGTTTTCATCTGTGATGCAAAAAAACCGTTTAAATCTAAGAAAAACTAAATGCTTTTTATTTCATATGTTATTTGTAATTTTCATTCGATGTGTCAAATTGCAGCTATTTTTAGTCAATCATTCAGCAGCGACTTTCTGCCGTGACTTACCCGAGACCGCTGATGTCAGCTGTAAGAGTAACAGGACCTTCATCAGGAGTAATTTCAATTTAACGTGCATTTTATGCAATTTTGTTTTAACAAATTAAAATTAACCGAACGAAACGAAGTATACGCATACATAAAATGTCAAAATGAAAATAATGTTTATCTGATTAGTAATTGAACCATTGGCAATACCAAAACCTTATATATATGCATCTTAACAATATCTTAAGATGAAGAATTTTTGTATCCAAAACCAGGCTGATTTATTTAAAATTTCATATATACATATACATATATATATATATGTATTGATAATTTATTATATTGAATCGCAGGCTACGAAAATACAAATATAAAAAAGACAAAGTGAAAGTAACAGAAAAAATTTTACAAATAAATCGATTTTTCAAAATTGTATAAGGTTATAGTTCACAATAACAATAAAGATAGATAGAACATATTTCTGTCTCTATCTATTTCTATGTTATATTATGTGCCTGTAGCATTTTATTGGTTTGCTCCGATGTGCGATTGATCAATTGCATGTTTACATTCAGTTCGTTTTTCCGCACAGTGAAGGAAACTTCAGAATCTTTTTTTAATACAATAGCAATCATGTTAATCTCGTACTTTATAAAATGTAACAATACATAAATCCATAATTATATTTTGGGTCAAATATTAATTCGGGTCAAAAACATGGCCAACACAATGAGACAAATGAGAGGGAATGCCTTCAATGTGCCAATGCCCCCGCCATAATCTATAGTTTTATTTACATCCCCTATCCAGTTCCTATAATACATAACATTCGTGTAGACGGCGGGAAGATCTTTATCTGGACCCTTGGTGAATGAAGCAACGCCGACCAGCAAACCCATACACGCCAGCGGACCTCCGGAATCGCCACCCATTGGCCTGACGTTCGGCTCCGGGCTGCCAGCACACAACATACTCGGCAGGAATCGGCTAAAGACCGTCTTACATTTGGCAGGACTAAGCACATACACACTCGCCGACTGTAGCGTGTCAGGTCCGGAATCATCCTAAAGACACCAAACAAAATAAAACAAGAACATGAATCAGTTGCTATAATAATAATAATAAATCTATATAGATAAAATATATTAATATTCGCTATCATTTAAGAATTCAAATTTTATATAAATATATATATGTATATATAATTAGGTGTTTAAAATTTGGTGTTCATTGAATTGCAAATCAAATAAAAATTAAAGAAACTTAAATATTACGAATTAACGAAGTTCTTTCCGAGAGTTTTCGATTTATCGTTAATTCGGTTTGTGCAGTGTCCGTGATTCTGTCCGGATGAAGGAGAATTTTTTGTTTTTTCACTAGTGAAGATAAAGACTTAAAACATTGGATATATACATGTAATACATTTACAAGGTATTACAGCTCAACTACTTTAAAGATCGGTGAAAAAGTATAAAAACATTTAAGAAATTCTTTTTTCAGAGAGTAAAGAAAAGTAAGATTTAATACAAAAAATAGAATAGATTTGTATCGAAATTACCCCAATAATTAATGTGAATAATACTTACTTTCTCGATTCTGCCCCAGCCAGAGATGACGCAGTGGGTGCCCTCATCCACGTTTTTGGTGTTAATTGGCAGAGTGCGTATAACTGTGTACATAGAGTGTAATTTGATGTCAGTTATCATCAGAGCGATATCGTTGGTAAGGGGCTTAGACGTGAACTCGGGATGGGTAATGATTTTATCAACGTAGTAGCTGTGGGTTGGAAAATCTGTATGCTGTAAATGGTTGGTGCCCATCACCAGCACAAACTCTTCCTTCCAGCGCATCACTTGGTTCTTCGAGCTTTAAAACAGACATATTAATTAGACACCTTGGCAATGTATCTTTTAAGTGCACCCACTCATAAATACAGTGGCCCGCTGTCACAACCAAACGGTCAGTAATTGCCGTCCCGCCGCAGTGGTGGCCACGGCCAATCTCTTTGGTCTCTCGGGCAATTAGACGCACAGAGACTTGGTATGGACAATCTTTTATATTGGTATCAGCACCGCCCATGATCTTCGTATTTACAGAATTTACATCTGAAAATGTAAATGCGTTTTATTTCATATGTATTCCAGATTGTTATTGTCATCTCATGTGTCAAATTTCAGGCACTTTTAGTCAAGCTATAAGCCGCGACTGTATCCGCCGTGACTTACCCGAAACCGCTGAGGTGAGCTGTAAGAGGAACAGGACCTTCATCAGGAATAATTTTAACGTTACATGCATTTTTCTTTGCAATTTTGTTTACCAAAGGCAAATCGACCGAACGAAAGTGTGATAATAAAAACAACACCAATACATACAAACACACACACACATATATACACAATAAACGTCAAAATAAAAATCAAAATAATACAATAGCAAACAGAATCGAACATATGTATATGGCGAGAAGAATTTTGAAAGAACGCATCTCAACAATAACTTAAGATTAAGAATTTATGTAGACAAATATTTTTTTATTTACACTGATTGTGGAGCAAAGTAAAGCAGTAAGCCAAAAAATAAAAATAAAAAAATAAATAAATAAAATTGTAAATTTGTAATTTTTGCAGTACTTCGGAAATTTATAATCATTATTATAATTGTTGATATTTAGCGGGTAAGAATGGTTAATACCACTGCTATACAAATGACAGGGAATACCCTCAATGTGCACCTCCGGTTGCCACTATAATCTACAGTGCTATTTATGGTCCGTATCCAGTCCACATAGGCTACAACATTTGTGTAGACGCCGGGAAAATGCGGCAACGCACAGCCTTTGCCGAACGAAACGATGCCGACCAGCACTCCCCGGCACTCGAGCGGACCTCCGGAATCGCCCTGACAGGCATCGATGCCTCCGGCTTTTGTGCCAGCACACAACATGCGAGTGGTAAAAAGTAAATAACTCTGCTTGCACTCCATAGCGCTGAGCAGCGGTACGGTTGTCGTCTGTAGCTTTGGGTGTACTGGCCCAGTCTAAGAACAAGGATAAACGAAAACAATAACAAGCAACAGAATGATATAAAATCTATATAAATCATAATTGTTAGAGAACTGAACTTTTCGTTTTTGGTACTCTGACTTGATTTTAAAACACATTTTAAAACTTAAAAATATTAAAAAGAACGAAAAAAAAAAAATGTTAATATTTAATCTACATACAACTATAGAAAATTAATTTGAATTATGCTTTACTTACGCTATAGGTACTGCCCCAACCGGAGATAGTGCAGAGAGTGCCCTCCTGTGTATATGTGTAGTCGGTGTTAATGGGCAGAACGCGAATTTTTGAATTGCGATGTATATATCGTGTAACTGTAAGCAGGGCGATATCGTTACTAATGGAATCCGATGTGTAGCCGGAATGGATAAAGATGTCTTTAACATTGCGAATTTGGGTTGTTCGTTGTTTAATCATTAAATCGGTGGTTCCCAACACAACCGAAAGCTCATCGCTGGAGCGTAATTTTCCGGTTCTCGCGCTATAAAATATAGACACATTGCACGAATATTACCTACCGCACCTTATCAATGTATCTTTTGCATTCACCCACTCAAAGCAACAGTGGGCCGCCGTCAGAACCAACAGAGGGGTAATCAGGGTACCGCCGCAACAGTGCCCTTTGCCAAAATGCCTCTTGTCATTCCTAGTCACACGCACCGAGACCAGGTACGGAACATCCTTTATATCGGTATCGACACCTCCGACGATCTTAAAACCCGGAAGATTTCCATCTGTGACGCAGAAAAACAGTTTAAATCTAACAAAAATACTTTTTATTTGATATGTATTCAACAACATTCAGGCAACAAATCTATCTTGCAGTTGTGTCATCAAACTACTTTTTATAAACACACGATCATATGATCGATATCCTATTAAATATAATCGCGAATTTAACATTTATATAATTAAATATTTAATATTATTATAATAAATGAAAATGTTTTCAAGATTCACAAAATATAAATTTAACTAATTTTTGTTAAATATTTTGAGGATTAAATAGATTTACAAAATACTTTTAATAAATTTAAAAATATTAAAAAATAAATTGAACTCGCCCTGGAAAGTCCATTGTTATTGAAACCGTCTTATAATAATAAAAAAAAAACATTCGTTATCGATTCGATTTATATGCTTAGTGGAATTTGGAACACACTTCAAATAAAATACACACGCACACACATGAATACACACAATTGTAATTTGGTATGTCAAATCCCAGGTATTTTCAGTCAATCCATTCAGCAGCGACTTTCTGCCATGACTTACCCGAAACCGCTAATGTGAACTGCAAGAGTAACAGGACCTTTATCAGGAGTAATTTCAACTTAACGTGCATTTTATGCAATTTTGTTTCATCAAATTCAAATTAACCGAACGAAATTCGATAAAAAAAAAAAAAGTATACGCATACATACAATGTCAAAGTGAAATTAATAATATACAAAACTGTGGGTTTATCTGATTAGTAATTGAACCATTATTATTTTCATTTTGACATTTTATGTATGCGTATACTGTTTTTTATCGAATATTTAATTTATTATATTGAATCTCAGGCTACTAAAATACATCAAGCATATAACAATAATATAAATATTTGTATATAAAAATTACAAAGTGAAAGTAACAAAAAATTTTACAAATAAATCGATTTTTAAAAATAGTATAAGGTGCTTTATATAAAACGAAAATTATTGAATCATAATTATTATAAAAATATATCAAATTAGAATATAACATTTTGTAAAAGATTTTGTTAATAATTCTGATGTGTAGACATTATTTTTAAATACCTATTTACAATCTATATATACAAATCATTTCGAATACACTTTGGGACAGATGATGCAATGTTTTTTTCTGCATTTGATCTGATTACATATTCAGTTATGTATAAAAAAATCCATCAAAAATATTGCATTCAAATTTGCTTGAAAGGCATTTTGGTTATGGTTCACAATAACAATAAAGAAAGATAGAACATATTCCTGTCTCTATCTAATTCTATGTTATATTATGTGCCTGTAGCATTTTATTGGTTTGCTCCGATGTGCGATTGATCAATTGCATGATTTCATCCAACTCGTTTTTATGCAAATCCATGTTTAGCTCAGCATCTGAAGTTATTGCACTAGGTAAATCATTATTGGATTCCTGCTTTATTTCAGCCGCCAGAGTGTCCGCTTCAGCCTCGACATGGGACCTGCGTTTCACACAGCCAGCATCCAAATCAGATTCCTGACTTTCAGTATTCTTATACTGCAATTGTGGCACACGACGACGTTGCAGCACCTTGCGTTCCACATGTTGTACGCCCGCTTCCATTGCTTTGCGTTTCCTGCAACAAGTGAACACATTTAGTTTCAGTTTTATATTTTTTCAATAATTTAGCCAACCTGTCGCGTGGACTAATAGTCTTTGCCGCAGCCGCGGCAGCTGTGTTGCATGGAATTGTGGTAGCCACCTTGACGGCCGACTTGGCCTTGTCCAGCGGCATTTCGTTCTTGGCTGCTGGCGCACCGTCAAGCACTTGTCGCACCTGCACGTAAGCGGCCACATCTGCCAGCAGCTGTTTGTGCTGCTCATGAAAGGCATCCACGTCGAAGGGCTCAGTGGCCACCGTGGCTAGCATGAAATTAAATACAATGGATAAATATTGGAATGTAATCGATGCATTTCCACAAAATCAGCTTACTTCTGCGCAGCTGAGCGCCTTCTATGCGATACTGTTTGAGTTCTTTGTCCTTTTTCCTAACGACATCTAGCAGCGATTGCACATTTTCATTTAGATAAGTGGCTGCATGGAGCGCATCCTTCAATAAAAAGCGATAAAACTGCAAGCAGATTATAAATATATATGTATATACAGTATAGTTTATAATGATGTAGAGCAAGTGGCTTATATGTATGTATGTATAAAAACAGGATATATGCAACACATAATGTTTGACTGTTTGGAATTCTCAACAAGTTTAAGCTTTGTCAATACCAAAGTATATAAAAACTGGTTAAAAAGTGGATGCATTTTTTACCATTGCACTGTCCGCCACTTCTAAATGCCACTCCCACTTAAGCGGCGCCGGTGCGCCCTCTATGCGATATTTTAAGCTGAGTACTGTGCGCTGCTCCTGCTGCTCCCCCCCTTGTTCCAGATTCACATCAGCCTCAGCATTCACCTGGGCGCAGCTCAACGCAGCCTCTGCCGGTTGGGCACCATTTAAGGCCGTACGCACCGCTTTTGTTGGGAAGTGCACGCGTTTGTTCAGTGCCTGTTAGCATCAATTAGACGTTTAATTATTGCATTAAGCTAAAAGTCGAAGTCTAAGAGGCTCACTCGAATCCGCTGAGAAAACTTGGCCATCGGCAAATTTTCAGTGTAGCTTAGTTCGCTGAGTTTGTCATGGCAATAGAATTGCAGCACGTCGTCAGTATCGTTGCTTACTAGGCAGCTAATTAATTGCACATTATTAAATTGGATTAATTTTAGAGACATATTTAAAACACCAAGCACAATTTGTTGAAACGCAACACAACAAAAACAGCTGACAGCTAAGAGCTGAACGAGTGCGTTCCCGATTAACCACTTTGCCGGAACTAGTTCCAAATGCTGCGCGCAAACCTTTCAATAAGCCGCCAAATTCAAATTTAAATTTGAAAATAGCTAGTTATTCAATACTGTACAAAATATATATATATATGTACGATTGATACAGCAATGCTATAATAGAAATGAAACATCATGTTATTTTGTTTTAATCATATCATTTATATGTAATACTTTTTTGTTTTCTTTAATTTTAATATTATCAAAAAATTGTTTGTGTACTCTTTTTGTATATATTTTTTTGTTTCCCCCTTTTGCTTTTTTCTTCTGTTTTCTTTTTCTTTTTTGCGTTTTGTTTTCGAATAACTAGTTTAAATTGTATTTAAATTTTACTACTGACAGAAAATAGCTACATCATTCACATTGAATGCTAGATAATACAATACATATTTATATTTTATGTATACATATATAATTAACTAATACGCATATTTATATAGTAATATATATATACATACATTCATATGAAGATATATATATATATATAGTAAAACATTGTAGTTATAACATGCAAAAAATGAAGAGGAAATCTTGTTTGCTTTCATTTTGTTTGTTGTTGTTGTTCAGGAAAGGTTTCGAATCGCGTTTCATGCAGATACGCAAGTCATCTTAAACTAGCCTCGCGCTTAACTAAGCTAAGCTGTCTTTTTTACTTTATTTATTTAATAATTTTTTTGTTTTTTTTTTGTTTTTTTTTTGTTTCTTTTTTGTTTTGTCTTGCCACGCGAACAGGCAAGTGCCATAAATATGTTAACCTATAAAATTCTGCTTAACACTTTAGCTTAGACATAACGCCTAGATCAATCTGGGTCGACGTTTGAGATTTTGCAACTTTTTTGTTGGTTTTCATATCTGCGGACGCGTCCAGAGCTCGCTCAGATCCTTCTGGCGCAACTTGCCAAGTTCTGCAACGAAATTGGAACGGTACTCAAGTCAATAGTGAATAGTCAATGGTAATGCTGGACGGACACCTACCCAGCTGTGCGGGCAACACGCTGCTGCCGCGATAATTCAGATCGAAGCGCGACTGCACCGCCAATTGGCTGGCTGCAGAGGAGGCGGAAACGGCGACGGAGTTGCGAAAGGTGGTGCCGCTGTAACGAGATTAAAATGAAAGAAAAAAAAATGGAACCAGTTAGCAGTTAGCCCGGATATACATAGCTGACATAACTCTCACCTATACGGATGCTTTAGACAACCGTAGACCTCCCTATAGCGGCCGTAAAGTGTGCCGTAGGAAACGCCCAATATGCGTGCGGCTTTCTTCATTTCAAGTCTTTTGTTTTTGATGGCATCGAGTACCTGCAAAATGTATCGATACAAGTGGATTGAGTGTGAAAACAGAAGAAAATAATATTCTTTAAATTTCAATAGTTAGAAAATGTAAACGGTGCTATTATAAAAACCAATTCAATTTATAACTGATTGTTTCTATATTAATATATGATAAATTTCCGCAATGCCGAGTTTGGTTAGGAAATATAAAAAAAATAATCCTATAAACACATAATTTTTGTACGATATTTCCCATATGATAATGATAATGCAACTTAAAATATCCGAGAATTGGTTAGAAGATCTTAGTCATCAAACAAGTTTCCCTGAATAGATTCAAATGTTAAACCGAATAGAACAAAATAAAGCTTCTAATTGGCAAGTTTTGTTTGGATTTTTTTGGAAGCGAAATAAAGAATGCTAAATTTTTGTCTGATTATATAATTATATGTAATAATAAGTTCATTGAGAAGATTTTGAATATAAGACAAGGCGCATAATACAGCTGGAAATTAGAGGATATGGTAAAGATATGTTGGTAAACAAAAAAGTTAAAATTTTTCCATATGGCAACTATATAATAAAGTTATCTAAATGTAGATAAGATTTCATTGTTATGCAAAACTTTATTATTCGTAAAAAAAAGCTATATTTGCCACAAATTGTTCCTATAGCAGCTATATGCTATAGTAGCTTTAGACCGACTTTAATATATGTTTTAAAAAATATATCTTGCCTGGATTATGTAAATATATATATGTATATTCTATAAAAATTATATATACTCTATGATAATGGTGGCACTCACGCGCTTGGTGAAGGGCTCCTCCCAGAACTGTGGCCGTCGTCCCTTGGCCAAATAGTCATCCATTTTGATGACGTCCTGCCACTGAGATAGCTCCTCGTTGGTCAATCGCAGCTCGGCGGCATCGTAATCCTCCAGCTTCACCTCGGCGTAGTCGCCGGCAGCGGCGCCAAGTTCAGTTGGCTGACTTCCATTTCCGTTTCCGTTACCGTTCCCATTCCCATTGGCTGTGGCTGTGGCAACGACGGCAGCTGCCGCTGCAGCAGCCGCGGCCGCCGCACTCGCTACACTGGGCGCAAAATCGTGTGCCATTAGCATGCCGTGATCGTTGATCAAATAGCCGGCTGCGCTGCTCTCGCCATGCGCATACTTGCCGGCAAAGCTGGCAGCCAGCAGTGCCGGCGACTCGGCTCGATTGGCCACCAGATGCTCGTTCTCGATCTCCTCGACGGGCTGCGGCAGTGGGCCGACGCCGCCGCCTGACGATCCATTTTCCTCCTCCTCGTTGTCTGGCTCCGGCTGCGCGGCGTCCGAGCTGTCGTTCACCGTTGTGGACACACGCTGCTCGCGCGACGCCTTCTCCGCGGACTTCTCGCGCTCCCCGTAGAGCCGCCGTGTGGCATGCCGCAGCTTGCCGTGGCGTTCGCGACGCTCCGCCGGCTTGTCCGGCAGCTTCTTGGCGGCGCTGCTCGGCGTCGACGCTGCGGCGGCGGCTGCTGCCTGCACGCTGGTCGCATCGTTGCTCGCGTCCAGCTCCGTTTTGAGCTCCACATCGCTCAGTTTGGGCGGCCCGTTGGCCCAATCTTGTGCAGACTCCTTTTCGCGTTCCGCCAGCTCCGTTTGAGGCGGCGTCGATTGCTGTTGTTGCTGCTGCTGTTGTTGTTGCTGCTGCTGACGCAGACGCTGGCGCTGCTTGGGCGGGCAGGCGGCGGGCGGCGAGGCCAGCGCGGCGGAATGTGCAACGGGCTGCGGCTCATCGGCAAAGGGACGCGCTGCCTCAAAGTACGCGCGCTGTGCGGGCTCCAAATTTGCCCCATATTGAGCCAATTTGCGTCTACACTCGAAAAAATACAACAACAACAAAACAAGAAAAATACAAATAAGCGCATTAATAAATATGACAGAATTCTTGGAAACTTGAAAAAGAAATTGCATAAAAACATAAAATTAAGGAAGGGCGCTCAGCGCATTGTTACTCGACTAGCAAATACCCTGTATTGCTAATACACATTAATATATGCAAATATGCACATGTAAAGATACATTTTTAAGTAATGAAAACAAACGAAAATCAAATATAAATAATTCTAAAATTTTACAGCGTGTTATGTCAAAAAAAAAGACTAGCAAACTGACTCGAACCTATATTGTTTTTTTTTAGTTCATTTGCACATCTTATTATTTTTATTAATTTTTTTGAAATGTATATAAATCACGTTTCAAGGCATAAAGATATATATTTAAAGAAATATTTTAAAATTAGCCTGATTTCCTCTTTTCTAAATGTTTAAAAACATCGAATTAAGCTTTGCTTTCATAAAAGTTCTTCTTTTCTATTTCATGAAAAAAAATTTCTCACATCTGCTTCTACCTGTTATCAAGCGATAGCTAATATCGATATTTATCGATTTAATTTGATAAACGAAAACGGTAGTCGATATAAGAAATTGTATTCCAAGAAGTGAACATAGCTGTTGCAGCTGATCGAGAACATAAATGCATTACAAACTCAAAGAAACCTATAGGGTATGTCTAGGGTATTTAAATAAAACTTCTCAAACATATTTTTAAATGAAGTCAATTTGCAAAGCGAAATATTCAAGCTCTTCGATTCAAATCAATGGGATTGGTTGCCTTTATGTTTAATATAAAAAAAAAATAAAATAAAATAAAAATGAACTGGCAAATACCCTGCACTTAACACTCACACATTGAACACATCGTATGTGTCATCGAGCGGTGGACGACCGCGTTTGCGCTTCGGCCCCAGATACGGTTCAACGGGCGCTGTGCAGTCCAAGCCGGCGCTGGCACTTGGCAGGGGCGTCAGGGCGGGCATCCGGACGCCGGCACTCAGGCTGAGAACATTCTCCAGGCCCGCTGGCGAATGGCGTTCGCGATCACGATCGCGTTCACGATCGCCGCCCAACTGCGGCTGCATCTGAGCCGCCTGCTGATGCAGCATGTCCTGGGCATAGCTCTCGGCCAGGCTGCGCGGCGGCGAATGAAACTCGGCGGCTGGCATCGGTGGCGGCGGCCCATCGTCGTCGTCGCGCCAGGTAACCTCGGCCAGACCCTTGATTTTCAAATCATCGGCGGTCTTCAGCAGCGAGGGCAGGCTGGCCTGTAAATTGATGTGAATTCAAATTAGGCATGCGTATCGATACGGATATCGATAATATATCGATACTGCGTTGGGAAATTTAAGTAAAAAACTATATGATAAGATGATTCAATTCGAGATTTGCGGAATGCGTCAATATTTAAAACAACAACATTAGAAAACATTTTCATCTCTTAAGTTTCTTTTTCTCCATTCATTTTCAATAGAATTTAGCTGATGAATATCGATTTATATCGATCCTCATCTATATATCAAGCTTTACAACTGAGCGAAATATAGATTTTATTGATTTGCCAAACAATTTTTGTACAATATTAAAAATTGAAAGTATTATATATGTATGTCTTACTTTATAACTGAGGGAGATATATAGCTTTGATCAATTTTAACGCGGGCATAAATATTTATGATATATAGGTGAACTTATGGCTATTAATAAAAGTATACTCACATGCTCCACATTGATCTCGCCCTTGTACATGAACTCAATCAGACACTTGACCTCGGCGAATGTGACATCCTTCATAATGATGATCGGATCCCGTTCGCTGGCATAGTTGGAGAGAACCGAATCGAAGAAGGTGCTGCAGGCACAGAGGACCACACGGTGTGCCCGTATCAACTGGCCCTCGCAGGCGAGGGTCACATCGCAGAAACAGCCGCGGTCCAGCAGCTGCGAGAACATTGTCTGCAGATTGCTATGATGGTACTTCCAGCGCAGGCAATACTGCTGCGGTAGCATCGTGGCCAAATCGGATAGCTCCGGCGCCCCTTCGAATGGTCACTGATCTAAGCAAAATTTAAACAAATGTCAGTCTCACATTACGTAAAACAAATAACTTATCATAAATAATAGCGATGTAAAAACAACGACAGCAAAGCCTAGAAAAACCGATAAGAAATCGTCAATAATAATCGATTTAAAACTGCTTTTTAATTGGTTTTTGCCATCAAAAATAATAAAAATTGGAAAATAGATGCTAGCAACGCCTACTAAGTTCCATAAAATTTAACTTGCATTTTTAAAAGATATAGTCACGATTTTTGGCAAATCATAAATTTAGTTAAAATTGACTAGCTTACTATGATCCAAACCAGAACAAGCTAAAAATTATATTCTTAACTATTTTAAAACTAAGTATCTGTTAAATCAAAATACTTATTGCAATAATTTTGGTACTTGATTTAAATACAAATACATTAACAATACAAGATAAATTATTTAAAAAAAATAATGTATTGATATTATTTCAAAAATTTGTTTTTGTTCTCTTGTAGCTTCAAAGTTGCTTGATGCTGTTTTTAAATATTATATATATAATTATACATTTAAGAAATAGCTAGTAAGCCAAAAATTTAAATCGACAAAAAGAAGAAAGAAGAAAGAAAGAACTGAACCATGTTTTTTATTTTTTCTTAAAATAGCCCTGTTAAAGTAATTTTGTTTAACCATAATTTGAGAACGTTTATCTTGTATTTTCATATAATTAAAAATATAATTTTTTATTATTATACGCACAATCGCATTCTTTTATATACGTTTGTACACCGAAAAATGTGACTTGGTTATTAACAATCAATTAAAACTTGAAGTACAGTTTTTGACATCGAGTTTCGTGAATTTAAATATGAAAATTACACCTGAGTTATTTCTGGAAAATTAAATGACAGCAAGGCAAAAGCAAAAGAAAACCCACATTAATGACATATTTTGCGTACTTTTATTAAAAAAAACTTTACCAATCAATTTGTATAAATGTATATACACATTTATACACATATATTCTCTACATACAGATGTGTGTCCGCACTGAACTGTAATTAAAAACCAAATCTGTAGTTCCCACAGCTTAACTCAGAAAAAAAAAACCCACCCACCGGACTACAAAATGTTTGTATACTACAAAATACAAAATTATAATAAACTTTTTTTTAAGATTGAGATTTCAGCTTTTACAATTTTGGAAATTTTGAAACTTACAATTTTTCGAAAATGAGTGCATGACTACATCAAAATATTTTTTTAAATCCAACTTTAAATCAAAATGACCAGAATGCCATCAAACTTGAAAATTGGTTCAGTTTTGAACATGTCAAAATAATGTAATCGGTTTTATTTTTAAGACTAACAAAATGCACTTTAAATACATTTTGGAAAGTTTTCCTCATTTAAGGAATACCTAAAACTGTTGTTTTTCTCATGTTTAATAAACAACAATTAATTGTTGGAAAAATATTATTGGGCTTGGTGAAATGATTACTGTTCTAAACAAAATAATACAATTAAAAGCTTTTAACTCGCTAACTCAACCCCCTCCGCAACCACCTCCCACCCAGTTGATATCAAGGTGGAATGTAATCAAATTAGTTTTTCTAAGCGATTGACCTAATGAAGTGCGTCCTGAATAATGTAGAAACTTAAAAAGAGCAACAACGACGAAACAACAAAAATAATTAATTTTTAATAAGTATTTCTAAGTATTAAGCGAGTTCAGTTTCATTGCTTTTCGGCCCTGTTGTCGTCAGATAATTATAGTATATCGAACATTTGCTTCGAATTTTATAGATACCGAACACATACGCACACATCTAAATATCTGGAGTAAAAAGGTACGCAAAAGAAACCAAGAGAAAAACATAACTTCTGCCATAAATTTCGAGAATTTTAACCCCTTTTTCCACAATTTGAGTTACCCTTTTTTTCGAAAGAGCGTACCCAACATTTCTTTAACATATACTTTTTTTTATTTGTGTTTAGTTATAGCACTAATAATACGTACAGGGATAAAAAAAGTTCCTTTTACTGATGCGTTTTACGTCAAAGTAGAAGGGAACGGAAACCACACACAAACAAACACACACACACAGACACACACAGGCATGGACACTAACTAAAATAGACACACAGTCAACCGCAAGCATTTAAAAAAAATAAAATAAAACATTGAACGACTAGATGATATGCTGCAAACAGCTGCGAGCAACGATAAAATTATTTATTAAATTAACGTTTATTATATTAGAATATATTTCTTATAAACTCAAATACGTAAAAGCAGGTAAAAGTTGTTTTAACAAATCATAGAATAAAAATAATAATATTTTTGAATAATAATAGAAAATGTTAAGTATTAATGTAATGTATTGAAAATAATTCGCAAATTTATAAATTTTTAAACTACATTTTAATTAAGCTGAGCTTTAAAACTCTACGTTCGCTGGGTTCTTCGATGTGATCAGTGAAAATATAAATATGTATAATCATATTGATTTATCCATCAATTAATCAATTACGAATAATACATTTGTAAACTGATATACTCTATTTTCTATGTGCCCAGAGTTTGATAATATTGAAAATACCAAATATTGTGGGACAATCAAATATATGAAGTGCTTTAAAATTTTTACAGGGTATTATATATGACTTGGCTTGGCATGTCATGTCATTAGGAAGGGTCATGCAGTTCACAAGAAATTTCAGCATTTGAACACAACCGAAAAATGTCGTTTCACTTTCTTCTTCTTCACTTTTTTTTTTGTTTTGTTTTTAATGAAATTGACGCAAAGAAGATGGCAACAAAATCGTGATGATAAAGGAATGCTGGGCAAATAAAATTGCGCAAATGAAGGAATTTCTCTAAAGTTCAGTACATGGCAGGCGGCAACATATAGTGTATATAGTATATAAATATACATGCATGTACACTAAAGTGGAGGCGGTAAAAGTAAAAAAATAATATTAAAAAAAAAATACAAAAATACAAAAAAAAATACCAATGCCCGGCGTAGCCACCCACAAGAAGGAACCATTTTGCCAACAGTGTTTGCTGCAAAGGGTTTTTTGATCCCAACCAACAACCATACACACACACACACACACACACACACATACTTTATATGAGCCGTTACACATTTCAGCTCCTTAAAAAAATGTATATATACATATATACATACATATATATACATATATAAAAAAAATACAAAATTTACAACGAGAGCGCAAAAAGAATGGCATATAAAAAATACATGTTTTATTGTAGTATATTTTTCCCGCCATCGCTTCGTTCGTTCGTTACACACGACCCAAAACGTCAGCACTACCCTCAAAGCTAGCCCCACCCACCCCCCCCAATACCCTGGCCAGAGCCCAACGCACCCCAACCTCAAGCGAACCCAACTTGAACTCAAGGCCCCCCACACACACACACATACACACACACACACACACACACATAGAGACTGCGCTTGCCTTCTCCACTTCTTTTGGATTTTCTCATGGAAAATATTTTTCAGTTTTTATCACATTTTTCTTCTTCTTTGGATTTCGCTTTTTTCGTTTTGTTTCTTTTTTTTCACGTCTCGTTTTTTTTTTTTTATATATAAAAAATTTTTTTTGTTCCTGTTGTGTTGAAGCGCGCTTTATTTCTGTTTTCTGTTTTTATACCCTAACCACGTGGTCAGCAAAATTATGTCGAACAATGTGTGACCATTCCCAAAGTCCATAAACTATATATACACTTACACTATACGACACTAAACATTATTCTGCACTTTGAGAAAATAACAAGAATTTTAATCGAATTTTCTTCAAGTGTTTTGCTTACAAAGAGTATTTTAGGAAATTCATGAGAAAGTTCCTCAATAGAAAATTCGGTAAGGATAGCAATTTTTTTAAAATTTTAATAAATGTCATCAATTTAAGAGCAACTTAAAACTAATAAATACATTTATATGTTCACCCTTATATAATAATATATATGAGAATATTTAAGCACCTAATCACCTCATAATTTTTTACAGATTTCTTTCACATTGTAGATAAATTATAAGAATAAGAAAATTAATATATTAAGTTTAAGTTATTAAAAAAAAAAACAACCTATGCTTATCTTTTCATTGCATTTTCCTTTTTTTTAGCAGTGGGACTTCAATTTTTGAAAGATATTTACATAATTATTCAAAATATCTGTAAATACAAATGTTAAACTTAGAGTTTGTTAAGAGTATTGAAACTTCGGCACGCTTAGAAAAAAAAACTTTTTATTTCATTTTATTATTTTTTTTTTTTGTATTTTGTACTGTAAGGCAAGAAACGTCGTTGGCTCCACCGGCGTAAGGGAGGGTGGTGGTTGGCGGGGGCGAGCGCTTCGGCAGTGCCGTGACGCAAAAAGGTTGCGAGCGGAAAATGAAAAAAGACATTACAGCGGCAGCAGCAACAGCAGCAGCAGCAACAGCAGCAGCAGCAACAGCGACGGCGACTTCGGCAACGGCAGCAACAAAAAAAAGAAGCAACAAAAAAAATAAATAAATAAAAACACAAAAAGCGCCAGAGAACATGGCAAAGCGGAAAAAAGCATAACGACCGTTTCGTTCTTCTTTTTTTATTATTATTATTTTCATTTTCTGTCTTTCTCCGCTTTTTTGTTGCTGTTGTTGTTGCCTGTTTTTAAGCTGTAATTTTTTACTTGACGTTTTTTATGGTTTTTTGCGCAATTTTATCCTTTTTTTTTTAAATATCGATTTTTATGTCAACTTAAATGAAAGGTACACAGTTTTCCATATAAAAAAGTGTATGGAATTTTATATATGTGTGTGCACACACACATGTGTGTGTGTGTGTGTGTGTGTGCCTGAGTGTGTGCTTCTTCACTATTAATTTTTATTCCCCCCCCCCCCCACGCACGCACGCCCTCGTTCACTATATTGTATTATTAAAATATGCTCGTCAGACGCAAGAAAGCAGCAGATTTCAAAAGCTTTTGCAATTTAACTGATACAAAGAGTTTTTATAAAGACAATATACCTACTATAATACCTACTATATCTATTTTTTTATATATACGAAAAACTAAAATACCCCTACAAATTTCATTAATCATGTAAACTATTATTCAGCTGATCATTTTTATACATGATACTGATCCGTTTAATAACGTTTCAATTTGTAATCAAATTTAAAATGAAATTAATATAACAAATAAAATAGATATAAATAGATATACAAGATTGTTAAGGATTGTAAGCACTCTATAGATCAGTTCGTCGTACATCATGACTGATTGATCTATTATATTCAAATAAAGAAACGAAGCAAGTGCGCCTTGAGGTTTATTTAAAAATATAGTTTTATATTGGTATTCCTTTAAAAGATCAATGAATCTATAAATAAGGACGTACATCAGTTACTCTTACATCATTACTGATCGATGATTGATATTCACATCTCTTATATTCAAATAAAGAATGCAAGCAAGCACAGTTAGACATATATGTACAAAAATAGTTGTACATTGTTGTTCCTATAAAAGATCGATGATGTAAATAAGCACATACATCATGACTGAGTAACGATTGGTTTATACAAAAAAGGATATGTAACAGTAAAAAAGTCAATTTAAACTCAAAGTAAGTTTCAAGAATAGACTTTTTAACTTACAAAGCGCAAGCACGTACATCATGATTGATGAATGATTGTATTTTTTTCTTACATCATATAATTTGTAAAATTTGTAGTATACAATAGTTTCGCAGGACACAGCTCACCTTTGAATCATAATATATGCATACATAAGTTGGGCTACCCGAAGTTTTGGTACACCATATTCCGTACATCATGTTTGGAGACAACTTTTATAGACCGCAAAAGGTAACAGTAAATTTTAACTGCAATCAGAACTCATTTTGCGTATATACAATGCTGCTAAAGTATATAATAGTCGGTTCATACATATATGTATGTATGATGTAAAAGTGCACACACAGCTAACACACACACACACACATGCACGCACACACACACATGGAATGTAAAAATCCATTTTTCCCTCTGCCATAGCAATTTTCTTTCTTTTTCCAGATGCTTTTGTAATTTGTATAATTTTTTAACGTCGTCGTTGACGTCGTTGTTGTTGTTGTTGTCGCTGTCGTTATTTTTGTTGTGTGCTGGTTGGATTTTTTTTATTATTATTTTCCTTTTTTTTCGTTTCATTTTCTTTACGTTTTTATTTATTTTTTTTATATTTTTTTGTTGTAACGTTTTTGCTTTTGTTTCTTTATCATACGAAGCAAAAAACTGTAATATAAATTTATGTGCTAACGTGGAACAGCAAAGGGACATGTGCCGGGCGAGAGAGAGGGGGGTGTAGGGGGTGGTGGGATGGGGAAACTTGCGCACGGGGCGCTACAAATGACAAAAGTGGAATATAAAGAACAAAAAGTATGTACAATATTTTACAGAATTTTTATGTGTATGCATATATACGTAAGATATATACATATATATAAATAAGTAAGATTAAAACCTACTTCGGCATAAGCTTGTGTATATAAAGTGAAAACAACTCTGAGACGCATTTTAAAATTCGAAAGAAAAATTGTTGTTGTTTGTATTGATGTATAAGCTGTTGTTGCTCTTCAAGAGACCGGAAGTAAGTGAGCCCCAAAAAGTTTTTTAACACATTTCCCACTCCATGTTTTTTTGTCCTCCAAATTTTCGCACACGTTTCAAATTATTTTTGATGAAAAGCTTTCAGATTCAGTGTAAAGCTGATCGAACAAATGTTCAACTTATGCCACAAAAAAAGAAAAACTTTGGGCGAAATTTTTAAAAAATCAGTCGACCTCATTTTTATTAATTATATTTTGAATAACTTTGTAAAAATTGAGTTTGAGTTAAAATGCAGAAAAAACCATAAAAAAAAATATATATATATATTAATAATAAAGTTAATGTAAAAAGTGCATAAAAATTAAAAAAAAAAAGTTGTAGGCAGCAGGTTTTTATCCAGTCTCCAAACTTTTTTGTAAAATTTAAACATTTTTTGTTTATAACTTTTATTCCGTTTATTATACAAGAGAATTTTTTTCCATGTGCGAGCGAAACTTAAATGCAATTTTTTTATAAATCAATGGATTGTAATTCGATCATTCAAGTGACATTCAAGTAAATACGAGACTACCGATTCTCCCAACGAAGGCCAGTTATTATTGAGGTAGTGAATTTTTTCCTTAGCTAAATAAACAATTTTTCCAATGGTGTAAACAAAAAAAAAAGAGTTAAATTAAATGTAATATGATGTTGAAATGATGCCAATAAAATTTCCTGGAACCCGTTCGGTTCTGTCATTCTGGATTATATCAAATCACAATTGTATATCTTGTCCTTTTGCTTAAAGCCAATTTCTTTTAAGTCTTAATTTCATATTTAATCATTAATCCATTAATATGTTCTGCGACAATAAATTCCTTCGGCTTAAATTCGATATTCATAAAATATTAGAAAACTGATTTATGTTAATCTAAATAAGATTTTGCAACAGTCCATAAAATTTAGGCATAAAATCTATAAAAAAATCTTTAAAAAGTCTTCAATTATCAAATTAGAATTACATTTTTTAAACAATGATTAGCTGAGTGTCTGATAAGGTAAAAAATGTCTCAAATTAAGGAAAACAAGATTAAGATTAAAATATATTCATAAAAAGCTTTTATTAAGCATGTGTACTTTGTACTTAGTGCAACTATTTTCAGTTTATTGTATACATTTTTAGCGAAAGTAAATATTTGAGTTATTGCCAAGTTATCTGAAACTTAAAGCAATACAATGTCAACACAATGAATGTAAATAAATAATATCGTTGATATGTTTAATAAAATTTCAGACATTCGAAGAGAAAGCATAGTTATAAACGTTTGTTCCTATCTTGACCATGAGTGTATATATATATATATATATATATATATATGGGTAAGATTATACTGCTGAGTAATGACAGAACCAAAATACCCAACTATAAATCTAATACTTTAACGATCCCTATATAAACAGGCAAAAATAAAAAACAAATAAGTGAATAAAGACCGTAAAAAAAACTGAAATAACATCAACTACTCCCTGCAGTTCTGCTTCTTCTTCGTCCCTAAATAAACAACTGGCGTCGCGCAAAAAAAAAAAATTAATAAGCAGTTTCTCAGTTGTTGCGATAAAAAAAATAACAAAAACAAAAAGTGAGTCCAATAAGAAACGCATTTGGAATCAATTCAATGAAGAAAAATATTTCTATGCGTTCCCTTTGCTTGTATACATTTGCTAAATTGGAGTTGCTTATTGTTGTTTTCATTATTATTAATTTTTATTTATTTATTTTTTTTTTGTTATTCATATTGTTAATAGTATACACTGCAAATCCAAGACCGCAAAAAAAGAAGGCAAACAAAAAACAGAAACCGAAATCCCTTAGTTCAGCAGATTGCAATGGACGCAGTTCCAAAAGCGGCCTTTGGGTCCCTTTTCAACTGTTTTTGTTGTTTTTTCTCTCTTTTATTTGGGCTTTTGGTATGCGAATGTTTCTTTAAAAAAAAAAATAAATAAATACAAAAAACAATAACAACAACGCTTGGAAAATGTGTGTGTGGAGGCAGTCAAGAGCTGCCCAGGCCAGGGAACTGCGCACGCAGGCGCAGATAGCCAAAGAGTTTGAGTCCAAATTGAAGTCCAAGATCAAGTCTAGCTACCAACAACAACTGCGCGCTGAGGCCAAGTGCAATAGCACTAACTGCCGATTAGAGATGTGCGCGTGTCGTGTCGTGAACTGTCGCAATTCGTGCGTGATAAGCAAAGCTTACAAAAGTGCATTTACCAACTAGCAGCTATTACCCGGCCTTGCCCGGCTGTCTGTTTCAAATTTAACATAAATATATTGTTGACACGAAAAAATAAAGATTTAAAGTGAACAATTAAATTCTTGAAAGTACTTATAAATAGAATAGAAAAATATATTTTTTATAAAAAAAATTAATATTATAATCATTTATGTTAGCATTTTTACAGATATATTTTAGGAGGAATATAAAACCAAGAACAGCATATTCGGTATATTCAAAATTAAAGCTAGATACTTGCGCATCTCTAAAGCCAGCATCTCTGTGCATATCTCAGTAGAAGCTGCAGCTGCAGCTGAGGCAGCTACGCATGCCACATTTTGCTACAGCGACTTTAGGCAACATCATAAAATGTTTCCAAAACAACAACAACAACTGCAACTGCAACTGCAACTACAACAAGCGGCAGCAGTAACACAAAAAAAAAACGAAAAAAATACAGAAAACCTGGAACCCAAGCAACAACTTGCGACTTTACGATGCTCTACAACTATTGTTGTTGTTTTTGTTGTTGTTGTTATTGTTGTTGTCGTTCTCCAAGTCCAAGTGCATTCGCCTTCCGCTTTTGCTGGATTTTTATTTTTATTTTTTTTACTTTTTTTTATTTATTTATCTTTTTTTATTTGTTGTTTTTTTGCCAGTCTTCGAGCTACAGTGTTGACTTATGCAGCTTCCACTAGAAAAAAAAACCTTTCTGCATTCTTCTTCTTCTTTTTATTGTTGTTGTTGTTTTGCTGACACAAAATCTAATAATTTCCAGATACACCAACAGCAGCAGCAACAAAAAAACACAGCCCGCTTCGCGTCCAGTTTGGTGCACACACAGATACAGATGCAGATACAGATACAGATACAAATGTATCTACTGCTCCAGCCTCCATTAAATCTAAGGTGGCTGAACCTGGCCCAACTCAAAGTCGCAAGGCCAGGGCGCGGGTAAAGGGAACCGACAACGGCCGTCTGCTAAACAGGACTCACCATAAATAGAGTCCTAGCCAAAGAACCACATTTGCCCAGAGAGCGAGCTCAAAGTCAAAAATAGTTGCCATAAATAAACAATAAATGCAAAATATGAGCATTGCCTAAATGTTAAATCCAAATGGGATTTGCGGTATATATAGATGCAAATTTCTACACAATTGCAAATATTTTTAGATAATCAATAAACAAAAATTGTTAGCAATTTTTATTGTTCAGAAGATTGTTAAGTACTATAAAATAAATCTTTATGCTTTATACATGATAAGATATATTTAAATAAAAAAATGCGAAACGGGTTTTGAATATTTTAAGAGAAAATCACTATTCAAGTGTTATGCAAAATCCATGAGTTTTAGATTAAAATGTTATTGTGGGACATTTTCTAAGCCCTAAGTTAAATATTGCACCGAACCATATTGAAAACATATTATTCGAATGTGTTTTTGTATGATATTATTACTACTTACTTATATTATTTAAGCCAATTATGCATATGTAAGTTATTTAAATGTAAGCTCCAGTATGCATATTTGTTTTAGATTTTTATATGTTCTAACTGGCAGTGATTTAACTGTTCTGGTATTATCAACGACATATAATACTACATATATGATACATATGATACATATTTACAAGTATATAAATATGTACATAAATATGTTATATATATGTTTATAAATATGTTTTTTTTTCCACTCATTCCGATCGATGTTTTTGCACCGAGCCCCAAACTCTACCATAGCGCACTTCAGCCTTGGTTCCTGGCTGTTCAGTTCCCACTAATCATAAGAAATAATGAAGAAGGCAAAAAATGAACCAGTTAGTAGCCAAAACACTGCACTCATTCTAATCTTCGCTTTGGAGCAAACTTCGTAAATAGTCAAAAAAAAAAAAAAACAAAAAAAAACCATTTGCCAGTTGTCTTGCAGTGGAGCTGAGTTGGGTTTTTCTTTTATTATATTTTTCCCCACTTTTTTATACTCGTTTACGAAGTAAAAGAGTATATTGGGTTGAGCTAGAGACGATATTTTATTGACAGATTAAAAAAGCAACAAAGACAGCTCCCATAATTCTATCGAAAGTGAAGTGATTTAAGGATTTAAGTCATTTTGGTTATGGTTTTTCATGATTTAAAATTTATGAATTCTTGAAAACTAATTTTGATTTTATACAAAAAAAATTATTATATGAAAATTTATATTTTTAATCGATTGTATTTGTCACAATTAGCATAAAAAACAACATTGAAAGTGATTTTGTGGGGGTCACATTTTTGGTCAAAAAATCATGCCAAAATTGACAAAACTTTTGACATGTAAAGTTGTCAGATTCAATGACTCCCATATATCAAACCTCCATAACTTTGTCAAAAGTGAACCGATTTTCACGTTTGATGGCATTTTGATCATGATTTGTCCTATATGTTGACTCTACATTCAAAATATATTCATTTTCGAAAATAAAATTTTTTGGAATTTTTGGTCAAAAAAGCATGTACTCCCCCCTTGTGAATTTTGGAAAAAAAAATTTTTTCAAAATTTAGAATTGCGAATTTATGGTTTTAATCGATTTTATTTGTCACCATTAGCATAAAAAACAACATTAAAAGTGATTTTGGGGGGGTCAAATTTTTGGTCAAAAATCATGCCAAAATCGACAAAAATTTTGACATGTAAAGTTGTCAGATTTCATAGCTCCCATATATCAAACCTCCATAACTTTGTCAAAAGTGAACCGATTTTCACGTTTGATGGCATTTTGATCATGATTTGTCCTATATGTTGACTCTACATTCAAAATATATTCATTTTCGAAAATAAAATTTTTTTGAATTTTTTGGTCAAAAAAGCATGTACTCCCCCTTGTGAATTTTGGAAAAAAAATTTTTTCAAACTTTAGAATTGCGAATTTATGGTTTTAATCGATTTTATTTGTCACAATTAGCATAAAAAACAACATTAAAGGTGATTTTGGGGGGTCTAATTTTTTGTCAAAAATCATGCCAAAATCGAAAAAAATTTTGACATGTAAAGTTGTCAGATTCCATAGCTCCCATTTATCAAACTCTCATAACTTGGTCAAAACTGCATTTTGTTTATGGTTTTTTGCCAGATTGATTTAGCATTTTTTAAATAAGAATTTGTTTGTATTTTAATTTTTAAACAAATTTATTTAGATTGTTGCTGTAAACGAGTATTGCGCTATCGGTTATGCTCGAGTGCAAAGTTCTTTTTTTGTTCTTTAAAAAAAAAAGAAAAACATGAAACTTATAGGTAACACTTGCTGCAAGCTGCAAAGGAAGAGCAAGAAAAACGTTTAACGTAGCGAGAAAATGAAAAGCTGCTGCTGCTGCATTGAAAAGGGGATTGGATGGGGGAAGGGGTGGCATGTTGCAGGTGGCAGCTAGTAGGCTCTTTGGCCATTCGTTTGGGGCATGAAAAGCGAAAGAGCCGCTTGCCAGATACAAATAGGAAAAACTCGCTTGCCGCTGCCGTAGAGCGGACCTTCAGCTGGCGGTGATGCTGGGGCTTAGCAGCAATCTTTATGTGGTCTCCGACTTCGGGAAGCAGCGCGCACATTCATCAAGAAAACTGTCATCGTTTTTTGCCCATCTCTCTCTGCCTCGCTCTGTGTATGTGTGTGTGTGTGTGTTTGTATCTTGTATCTGTAAGTACGTTAGCCTCGGCCACAGATTCTAACTCATATGCGAGGTCTCTGCAAGTTTTTATTTTCTTTTTATTTTATTTTTTTTTATTTTTGTTTTGTGTGTGTAACTGCCAAGACGCCCCCTACCCACCCCCTGGCCACCACTAGCATTTATCGTATGTTTGTTTATGTCAATGTTTTGGCGTTTTATTTTTATTTCCATTTTTCTTTTTTTGTTATTGTTTTTCATAATTTTTTGCGCCTAATATACACTTACATATAATATACTGAAAACTCCCTGGCACTAAACATAATATAACAATGCCAGCTGGAGGGCGGCCTTCTAACTATCTATAAGCCACAAATAAAAACTAAAAAACAAAAGAGAAAAACAAAATCAAATAAACAGAAGAAAAAAAACTGAAGGAAAAAACATTAAAAGAAAAACAAGAACTATATGTGCACAAGGCAGCGATGAGGTCGGATATACAGGGGTGGGGTTACGGGGGTGAACAGGCATAGTTACTTTGCCAGTTTTTTTTATTATTATTTTTTTGTTTTGTTGTTTTTGTCGTATCTTTTAGGTTTTTGTTCTGTTCGCCTTCTTTTTTTTTTTTTGTGTTTGCCAATTTTTTTTTTATTGTTTTTGCGCAAGACCTGTTCTTAGCTGTCTGCAACTCTTTGTTTACGACAAAACGAAGGAGGAATTCCCTGGACTTTGAGCCATATCTCCGATCAAAATTAGCTACAGTATTTTGATCCCCAAATCTATGACTATATATAGGTTAATACATTTATAGCACCTATACTTAAATATTTGTATATTAATTCTATATAACTATTATAATAAATTATATATTATATATAGCTATTATCTTTGCATACATCTGTAGCTATACCTATGATTATACCTCAATACCAGATATATACATATATATATTTCTATATAATACCAAACAATATATTTAAAGTTTAAATACATTTTTTTTATCGAATTTAGACTTGGTTTTATTAAGAAGTAAAATTATAACAAAACTCCTCTTTGTTAAACTGCCTGTCAAATTCCTGCAATCAACTGTTGAAATTTGAACATATAGCCAATAAACATCCTATACTACATCAAAGGAATTTTAAAAAATTCTTTTTAATTGCTGTGCAATTTATTGCACATTAATTAAGCAATTTTTAATTAATTAGCTGGCACAAAAAAAAAGTTCCCTGTTTGTCTCAAATTTAAGCTCCTGAATATAATATAAATGTAAAATTTAATAATTTATCGATATTTTATCGATACATTTGCACACAACGCAATGCAATTTAACTTTTTCTAATAAGTCACACATTCCTTCGATAATAATCAAAAAATTCAACTGTCTCAGCAAGATTTGTTTTTTTTTGCGCAAAACTGAAGCTTTTGTATAAATTACGAAAAGCGAAATAAACAAAAAAAAAAATGTACAAAGGCATCGAATCAAGAGCAGAGCCAAAAAAACACACACTAAATTAGTGGGGACCACAGAAACAAAAAACATTAAACACAAATAAAAAAGCCCCAGTTGATGATGATGATGATGATGATGATGATGGCCAAGCTGCGTTCAAACTGAGAATTTTGCAATTACCCATTGTCGCGTCTCCTTGAAATTGACTTTTTTTCTTGTCAATTTTTTAAGCATTTTATTTTTGCACAACCGAGTTTTTCATTTTTTTTGCGACTACTTTGTAATTTATTGCATATTTGATCGCTTCGAAAAACAAAAAAGACCAAAAATATAAAATTTCCTCCGTTTTTGTGTTCAAGTTTGCCTTATCACACATACGCACCGTGCACCCCAAACACAGCACGCCTTTTACCCCCCATTAACAAAGAAACTAAAATTGAATATTGAATTGTGTTTCACACTGTCAACCGATTCATCTGGCGATTCAAGTGATTTACTCTCTGGATAATGTGCAGCTCTCTGCTTGCATATATGTATGTAACTGTCTCTCGCTCACCCCGCACTCGCTACCTCTTTCACTCGCGCCTTGTTCCTTGTGTGTTACATATGTATATATATATATATATATATATCATCTGACTTATATAAAATGTGAGAGAAGGAAAAAACTTGCCCCACACAGAGAACAACAAAACAATAAAAAGAAAGCAACAATTTGTTAGCTTACCGACTTTTAAAAATTCTTACAAAGATATCTGAACGATAGCATAGCTTCTTGCATGTTCGGGCACTTTTGAAAAGATCGTTAATCGAATACAGAAATATCGATACAGCATTTTAATAATATGTTTCATAAAGATATAGGTATAGATGGTGTTGAAAATATTATTTTTAAATACTATAAACAAATAGGTCAAATAATGTATATCGATAAACAGTTCGATGACATTTCGATATAATCGATATATTCATTGTATATCGATAAAATCAAATATATTTGTGAACTTATCGCATATCAATAACAGAAGAAATATATGTATAATATGTTTATCGATATCGCATATCGATATATTCAAATAGTAGGTAACAGTATATATGTTTAATTCGAAATTTCAACAAAAATTCAAAATGTATTAAAAAATTATTATTTGACCAATTGTTTGTGGCAGTCGTGCATACCCGATGGTGCGAATGCACGGCATGTGTATGTAGATAACAAGCAGCGAACTCAACTCTGGCTCTGGCCACTTGTTATTTTGTTCAGTGCAAAGTATAAATGAAGTTTTTGCTGTTGTTCCCTTCTTTTTTAGCGTCTTCCCCCATTGCATGCCTTGATGTAAAGTTCAGTTTCAGTTTCGCTTTTTTTTTATTTTATTTTCATTTTTTCGTATTCGTTTTTTTTTTTTGAGTTTTTGTGCTCATAGTTTTCTGGCCGCGCCAAAAAGGCAAAAACCGAGCAACAGTAAAACGAGATTTCTTTTTCGGTTTTTTTTTTATTATTTTTCATTTTGTTTTTTTTTTTGCATGTTTTTTTTTGCCTTGATGCGACGACGTTGGGACAATGTTGAGTAGGGGCGAGGGGGGCGGAGTAGGGATTGGGGTGGCTGTTAAGAGGCAAAGGACTACGAGCGTGCATAGCTCACCGAACGGTCTGGCCAGGGGGGGTGGTTCGGTGGGTGGGGTAAATAAATTAAATGCTTTTTGCTCGACTTTATTTTGCTGGCGATGTTTGCCTTGTTTTAATATTTTCTTTGCCTTCTTTATACACCATTCTTTTTCTTTTTTGTTTCTTGCTTGATTTTTTATTCATTTTGTTTTTGCCAACAGTCATCGACTTATTGCCAGTTAGCCATGATTTATATGCATATTTATGTATGTTTTCAAATACCTCAATATACATACAAACGCGCAGACATATATTTATAGATTGCCTTTAAACCGAGAAACAACGGTTTAAAGTCTCTATTTACTATTATATTTATAATTATATTAGTTAATTAAATCTGTCTTTTATTTAAAAAAACATTTGCAATCTTATTCAATAAAATAACTACAAACTTGGTTTAAACCAGATTTGAAGCATGTTTTTCACGTGGTTTCAACCCGGTTTAAATCTAATTCTAATTTCAAACCCATTTTGCATTAATGCTGGTATTAATAAGTTTCGAAAATGTTTGGAACCAGAATTAATTGACATCCTGGCTTAATTTAAATTCAAATTGATTTCAAATCTGACTGGCTTTTTAGAAGAATTTACCTATTATTATTTATTAAGCTTTCTAATCCTACTCGAAATAAACAATAAAATACCAAACCACAATTGAAACGCTTAACAAAACATTTCAAATATTTCCTGATTGTTTCGATATAAGTAATAATAACAAACTAAGAAAAATGAATTTAGCAAAACCCAAATAAATTTATTGTTTCAAAATAATATGCAAAATCGAATAGGTAATAAATCAAATATAACCAAATAATGCAACGTATCGCAAAATGCGTTTATAAAAAAACTCTCGTTCAGAGAGGAGTGGGCCAAGGGTAGGGGGCTGTTAAAACAATGCAAATACCGACAAATTAAAAACAAAAACAAGAAAAAATGGAAAACTTCACAAAAAATATATAAAATATATTTCATAAAAGGCATTAAAAACAATTGCAAACGTGTAGTGTGCAATTGAGCGACTAGGAACTACCCTATAAACAGGGTGCATATATTGTTTTATACCAACGCTTGACACACTATTTATATGTACTATCGCTTAATATTTTCACTTACGATCCCAAAGTTTAGCAATTATCTAGCTGTATATAAACTATTTTTTATAAGCATAAAAATAATATTTTATGAAAAAGTAAAAAGTTTTATAACATCTCTTTACTTAGATGTGAATGTGAATTTATAGGGTGGTATTTTTTGTGCATGTACTAGTCTTTAATACCCTATCTATCAGTACAGATACAGTAAGCGACCACATAACGTTTTGTGATTCATAACTTCGCATCACATTCGTTTATATTTTTATTTATGTTTATGAAAGCTTTTGCTTTGAATGTTTTCATTTTTAAATTGAACTATATCCAAATACGTGTGCAATTCGTTATATATATATATATTTTTTTTTGTAATTTCTTACAGATATACACACTCATACATACATGTGTATATAAATTTTGCTAATTTGTATCGCTCAGCATGGAGATAGAACATCTTTGGGGGAAGGGGCTCGGCTGATAGCAAAGCCGAACCACTCGCTCCACTTTTGCCAAGCGAAGGCGAAGGCGAAGGCAGCGAGTAGCAGGGGTGGGGGAGTGGAAGTTAGATGTTCGGAGCGTATCGCAAATGTTTTTTTTTTTTTGGTTTCTTTTCTTTTATTTTCTATTTTTGTTTTTTTCCTTTTCAATGCCCATTGTTTGGTTCGCTTTTATTCAACGGAAATACATAGTTTTTTATCTGGTGGAGGCACAAAAACTTTGATTTTAGCTTTTGCTTTACTATTTTCCTTTCATTCGTTCTAGCTGCTTCTTCTTAAACTACAATTTTTTGCCTTGCTTTTTTCGCGTTTGTATACCCTGTAGCGCTGAAATGCACAACAGGGCATATTAGCTACACGAACAATTTTCATTAAATTCAATTGTGAATAAATGAATACAAAATGAATGTATTTAGAAATCGTTCAGTGAAACATTTTATAGGTCATCAGCTAGTCACATACACTCGCTTGTCTCGCTGTTGTTTTTTGCTTAAACTTATCAGCAAAATTTACCTTAGGTGTTTTTTTTTCTTTTCATAGTATTTTGATTGTTTTGTTTTTTTTTTGTAGAGTAAACAGAGACGGTCACACTATATAAATATTTAAGATATCTGTATGTATAATATACAAATGTGTATAAATATATATATACGTATATATGTATGCATGATTATTGTGCATTTGTTTTGCTGTTGTTGATTATATTTGTTTCTATTTTGTTTTTCTCCGATTTGCTGTCTCTGCTTACATTTTTTTAATTATAAATAAGTGCTGATATTATGGAGTGTGCAAAAAAGAATAAATAATAGCCATCAAAATAAACACAATGACTGATACGCACCCAAATTGCGCCAAAAAAAAAAGAAAAGAAAAAAATCCCATAAATAGCATGAAGAAGAAAGAAACCACTGTTGAGGGGAATCTACCGAAAAATTTGTTATTTCTTTTTAATCTATTTTTTTGTTTTTGTTATTTTTGTTTTTTGTATATGTTTATAATTCTTCCAGTGGGAGCCTTTCGAATCGCCCCTCTTGTATTACTGTGTATCATAAATTTTATGACTCAAATATGAAACTCAAGTTGCTTAGATATAATAAAAATATATATATACACATATTATTTACGGAGAATACGAGAAAGAACGTTGAAGAAAAAATGCCCTAGTAAACATATATGTATAAACTATTTATTTTAATTATTTTATTTTCATATTTTATCTGGTTAATATTTTATCAAGGTTCGAATTGATTTGATAACAAAGTTTCATTTTCCTTTTCTTCTTCTAATTTGCGTTACAAGCTTCTTAACCAAATTGTAATACCCTCTGCAAGTGTATTGAAAATATGTAAGAATTGCGTAATACACAAACAAAGCCAACAACAAAAGAAAAATTAAAAGAAAAAAAATAGATAAACATAAATTGCGCGCAGTAAACAATAATTTAAGCAGAATTTTGCTGGCGATTGTTTTTTTATAAACGACAAAAAAAAAACAACACACGCACACAGATAGCCATAATATAGATATGCCCGCTTATCTTAGAGTATATTCAATTATTTATTTGATGCATATTGCGAGCGAACATTTCGCTCAAACACTTGTGTGGCCTCCTTTTGAGCAAAACAAATTTGTCTAAAGTTTTGCCAAATTTAGCGACAATAGCAACAACAACCACAACACTGTACTTATTGCGCCTAACATACACTCATTCTCTCTCTCTTCTCTCTCTCTCTGTTCGCTCGCTACCACACAATCTGGCCAACGGCATCGTTGTTGTTGCCGTTATTGTTTTGTGCTTTGGATGAACTTGAAATTTGGAGAGTCAACAGCGTGTAATTCGAATATGTGTGTGAGTGGAGCGCGCGCTAAACGGCCACAAACACACTCGCACTCACGCTCACAGTCACACACACACATACACAGGCAGACAGGCACGCGTGCACAAATTCTCCCACACACATACGCTTGCACTGAGAATTGCGTTGCCGTTGCGGCGTCAATGCGGACACTGGGACGCCGCGCATACGAACGAATGTCGTTATGAAAACAAAAAAAACTAATAAAGCAGCGGACAAAAACAAACTGGCAACTGGCAACTGGCAACTGACAACAGCAACAGCAGCGGCAATTTGCAATTTTAATTTTGCGTGCTTTTTTTTCTTGCTGTGTATAATTAAAGTTAAAGTTGTAAACAAAAAAAAATATTAAAAAAAAGAAAATAAAAAATGGCAAGCATTGGCTAACAAAAAAGTCAATTGCAAATTGCTTGGCTCATTTTGCGGCCGTTTTTTTTTTGTGTGTTGTTGTTGCACGCGCGCGGAAAAGGCGGAAATTGCTCATGTCTCTTTCGCTCTCCCTGCTATAATTGACAAAGCCACAGAAAACGAAGCACAACAAAAAAAAAATAAAATAAAAAATGAGAGATAACTTAAAATAAGTGAAAAAAAACCAAAAGCCTAGCAAAAAAAATTAATTACCAAGTGAACAGTAAGACAAAAAAAAAACAACAATTTTTAATCTGCTTCCTTTTGTTCTGTTTTTCGTGCTGTTTTTGTTTTTCAATTTATTTTGCTGCTGTGCGCATTTTTGTATGAAACTTACTTTAAAAAAAATATATTTTTTTTGTGCTCAGCAACTTTTTTGCCACTTCCTGTGTAAAAAAAAAAATTAAATAAATTGTTTTTAATGCAACACATGCTTATATATTTATGAATTATTATTTATGCCAATTTCAATTACAAATTCAATTTAAACAAAAACAACTGCTACGCACAGCTGGCAAAGTCAACAAACCCGGAAACCCTCCAGCGCCAGAGAACAACGCAATTTTATCGTAATATTTTATTTTTATTTCACAAAAAAACAACGTATATAAAAAAAAAAATACACGAACACACACGACAACAAAACAAAAACAAATAATAATTGAGTAAAAAGCAAGCAAAATGGCAATTATGCATACGTGAAACAATAACAAATATTTAAAAACAAAACAACAACGCAAAGCAGAAACCGCAAACAAAACTTTTTTGTTGCTGTTTTTTTTATTTGGCTAAAAATAACATTTCCACTTTTTTGCTTTTGTTGTTACTGTTGTTTTCGCTTAGCTTTTTAGCAACACAACAAATAAATAAAAAAAATTTAGGGTTTCTCACCTTTCTTTATGACTTTTCGCGGTATTATAATTGTTTTTTTTTTGTTTATACTGCTTCTATTTAAAACGCACACGCTGTTCTTTTGCCAAATTCATTAATACATATTGCAGCAGGCACTGTTGTTGTAGTTTTTAACACCAAAAAAATAAAACTTTAATTTCAATCAAAAAAAATTAATACGCGCGCCTTTTTCATTGAAGCGCTTGGCTAACGGTTAATGACGTATGTTTTCAAGCTTCTATCCGTCTCGACTTGCCGACCCAAACAACCGACCGGCTTAACAGTTCAAAATCAACTGAGCAGTGTTGGCAGCAGTAGTGGCGAATTTGCAGCCTTTGCGGCGCTGCGCAACACTTGCACCGAGTTACCTTATGAACTTATCAGTAAGACTGGTTCGATAATTCTGAACTACAATCAAATAAGATCGAAAGCATAGCAACGATATGTGCGTCAAGTTATGTGCGACAAGTTAGCAACGGACAAATAGCGTCGATTTTTGGAACTTGGTTCACGGGCCGGAACCAGAAATTTGTTTTGCGTTTAATTATGTATTTTAGCACCAAATCGAACAAACTTAAATGCAAAATTGTTAAAAATTAAATTCTCTTTTAAATAAATGCATTTTCTTTAACATTATAGTATTTAATATGTGCAAAATATGAGGTTAAAAAAGTGGTACATATATCATTTTATTTATATTGGCTGGGCTAGTGCTTTAATGTTTATTATCAGATACATACAATGCTCAAATGCTTTATAAAGCCATTAAACAAAATAAAAAGTTAAAAATTAAATTTATAAACATATTTATATGGATATCTTATTTTTGTAATTTTTCGCTTGTTTTTCAGGTAAAATGCTTCCTTATGGTCATCCGTAAGAAGGTGTACTGCTAAGGTAATTTATTATTTTGCTCCTAATATTCATTTATTTAAAAAAAATATATAGAAACATTATTATTTAATAAGAATCTTTGAATTATTAAGTGAATACATTCACTTAATTCAATCAATTGATATAAATAAGAAGCAATTGTCTCAACTTAATTTTATTTTAATTCAGAACAATTTTATATTTAAGTTTGATTGATTCATTGCTAAAATACATAAATAAACGCTAAGCAAAATTCTGGTTCCGGCCCGTGAACCAAGTTTCGAAAATCGACGCTATTAGTCCGCTCCTAGCTTGACATACATATACATAACCACAATTGTGAAAGCCGCACTTTTTTTGAACAATCTAGCGCTTAGTACATTGTGACGTCACAATTCTTGAAAATAACAATAGTTTCGCTCTTAACTTGGTAAAAACTGTAAACATATGTATTAATTGAAAATATATATATACAAATTGAAAAAAAATGCATCAAAACAGAATTTTTGGTTTTGAATGTTTATATACGTAAACACGTACACGGGTAAACGAAATAAATCACCGTTAATGGAGGTAAAAAATTAATTTGTTTTAACGGAATCTCTCACTCGTGAACATAACAATCACAGTTATTTCGGTCATGCCATGTATGCAGCTTAGCAGTCTTGCTCGTTGCTTGCAAGCTTAAACATTTGATCTGTTGTAAACGTGATGTAAAATATTATCAACAAAAACAAAAAATATAACTTGTGCGAAAACTGTGCACTAAATAAGCTTGCATTTTGCTTGGGAGTAATGTGATCAGCGTACCGCGCATTAGAGTAGATAGTATTGGCATAGGCACACACACACACACGCATAAGCTACATTCGTAAGTTAAGTTTTGGCCAGCAAAATGTTTGGTTTTGTGAAGCTGCTCTTTAAACATCGGCTTACATTCATATTGATCGTTGTAGCCATTGTGGTCAAACTCTATCAGAAGGAGTTGGTGCAGCTTTTGCAAATTGCGGCCGGACACTATTTGGACAAGTCCCTCGAAAGTGTGCCCGTTCGGTTTACGGATGCACGCGGCAGCATCTTTACGCGCGAGCAGCTGGCCACGTACAACGGCGAGGATGGAGCGCCGCTCTATTTGGCCTTGCTCGGAGCTGTGTTTGATGTGTCCCGCGGCGTGAAGCACTATGGACCCGGTTGCAGCTATAATTACTTTGTGGGTCGCGATGCGTCCGTTTCGTTTGTTAGCGGCGAGTTTGAGCACTACGATCCAGAGACGGCTGACGATGTGCTCGTTTTGAAGCCAAACGACTTGCTGGAGCTGGCCAAGTGGCAGCAGTTCTATGAGAAGGAATACACGTTTAAGGGCAAGCTAATTGGACGATTCTATGACGAACGCGGCGAACCCACCGTTTACCAACAGAAATTCCTGGCACTGCTGGATCAAGCGCAATTAGCCAAGGCTCAAATCGATGAGCTGCGCAACCGCTATCCGGGCTGCAACATCGAGTGGTCCGAGGCGAAGGGCACACGCGTCTGGTGCACCACAACCAGCGGCGACGGCAAGCAGCGCGATTGGTCCGGTTATCCCCGCAAGCTCTACAGTCGCGGCAACAAGAATTTCCACTGTGCCTGTGTGCCTGAATCTGAGCTGAGCGACGCAATGTTCAAATCCTACGAAAACTGTGCGCCACGCGCCCACGAATGTTTTTATCGTGTCTGAGAATTGTATAATCGTCCATTTTATTCTTATTATCCGAAATGGTTTCCAGTTACGAACTGTCTACCTGACTTATATAAATAGCAAAAACTTTTGTCTCTTATTCGATACTTTAATAATCTAATATAGCTTTTTTGCATGTTCATGTAATTAATGCATATCTTTTATTATTACTGTTTATTATTCCCTGTTTAGTTTGTTTGCTAACTATAGGTTTTTATTTTATAATTTATTGTTCCTAGTCCACAGAAGCGGTTCTGCTCTGGAGTTCTTATTAAAGTCATGTTTGAGTTATAATTCGGGGAGTTCTGTTTATGTAAATATAATAAAATGTAAATCAAATTAATTTGCATTTATTTTAAAAAACTCCAAAAACTTCAATAATTTGCATTGATTTGCTTTTATTTAAGGCGCGCAAACTCAATTTCCATATAAGAGGCAGTTTTAATTTAATTATGCCCTGTTTTTAAGACATACATATGTTCTCGGAAAACAAAAACAAACCAAAACAGCTGATCGATGTAATTTTGCCATTCGCACTCATGCTATCTTTTGGTGTCGAAAAATGGGCATATCGGCATCGAGCTGTCTAAAAGAGAGATGAACAAGAAAAAGCACATCCGCTGAATAACTAGCTACGCGCTGTATGTTTGTCAATGTTTGTGTTTGTGTGTGTGTGCGTATGTTATAGAAGGTTCTTTGGTTTGCTGTTTGAAACAGGGTCTGTGCTAGTCGGGTATTTCAGAGAGAACACTTTTTGATATCCGCTGGAACTTGCAGCTTTTTTTTTCCAATGGTAAGCAATAATATATATAACACATTCTTATACGGTTTATTGATCAACATAAGCGAAATCGATATGTAAAAATAATATTTTTAAAATTTGCAGCTTTGCATTATAACAGATGTTTTTTTTTTATTTTATTTTGAACGTATGGCAACTTTGTAGCTATTAGCTTTTGTCTCGATTCAGCAATCGACAACCGACACAATCTGTACAAAAACTAAAAAACAACAAAGCAGATTATAATTCAATTTTCGACATACTCTTGAGGAATTTAAGTAAATACAAAATTGTATGTGAAATTCTTCATAAAATACAGCTTTTCATTCCCATCGCTCCTTTTTCGACTATTGCCAGTGCGTGCGAAAACAGTGTGACCGATCTCTTCACTCATTTTAGCGAATATTTAATTGCGCGTTTGCTTCAACAGCTTATGATATAATGTCCCGTACGCTGAGCCGTTTGTTTGGATGGTGCCTGATCAGCCCAATTAAGCCTTTACAGGCGAATCGATTGTCGAGACGTCTGCTCGTCGCCAAACCTCTGCCATATGTGTGTGGCGGCTGCATTGCATCCTATTCAAAGCGAAATGGTCCGCCTCCAGACGCGGGCGAATCCTTTAAAACCGTAACGAAATCACGCGGCGTCAATGATGGTAAGCGAACGTGTGCCGAGTGCCAACAGCAGTACACAATAATTTGATAAAATGCTCTTCTTCGCAGACGATCCCAATAGCCTGGAGGGCGAGCCCAATTGGGAGCTAACATCGATGCGGCACAATCGATTCTATCTGCCAAATGCCACCGGCCCTGCTTGGCAGGGCGATACATCCACAGTGGGCCTAATGGAACCGCTGGCCCATCTAGTCAATTTCTTTAACGACGCCAACGTGAACAAGTCACGTCTGGAGTTTGCCTGCTGTTCGTGCCCCGTCCTAATACGCGATTCAATCGTTGAACTGTTCCCAGTGCGTGCCATTAGCCAGAGGAACTACGCTATTACACTACTGACACTAAGCTACGAGGGCGACATCGAGCAGGGTGCGGCCAAGGCAAGTATCGCCACACCCCACATGCAGATAATTCAGCTAAACTTTCATCATTTTTTTTTCTTTGTTTGTTTGTGTCCACCCACACACAGTTTGTGCTCGCCGCCAGGGAAATATGCGATCGGTTGCTGTCGCTAGGCTATTGGGCTGATTTCCTGAATCCATTTAGTGGACTGCCATACTTTTTACCTAGAGACGGCTCCATGCTGTACAAACAAGATTCTCGCTTCCGCGGTCTCAATATGCGCTTGTCCAATCACAACGAGTGTGTGCTTATCACTGCCGAGGAGAACGACAACATTTGCTTCTCTGGCACCGTATTCTGTACGGCACCAAACAACTACGACATGCTCGTAGAGCTGCTGGCGCCCACTGAATATCGATTGCGTTCCGAACATGTACCGCAATGACAATGGAAAAGAGGAACGACTGTTTTACAGTAATATCATTGTTACATGGCAGTTTGGCTACGGAATATTTAGCGACAAACAACAAGGTGGTTTTGGAGGACAAGTAGTAGCCATTTATTGAGGACAACGGTGTTGTCAAGTTTGTGTTTAGAATTATCGCAAATATTGTGTACAAACTAGTTAGATCTTTAAAAGTTTCTAATATATTTGCATTAAATTACACATATATATATACATGTATATATATATGTATGTATATATGTATGTATGTATATGTACTTTAACCGACATCGCATTTTTTTATTGCTCTACGTAATGGCCACCTGATTGCAGTGTCTTTCGATATCCTTCAGGCGATTTATCAGCGATTGCAGCTCCTCGGCATTGCACACAAACTCTACGATGGTGACGCGTTCGCCGCTGCTCTGGCGATAGTGTCCCAAATTGATGTTGAAATGTGGAGCACCGCTGCTGCAGTCCGACGTTGAGGATTTGGCATCGCAGACAATGCGCCACTGCACGTCGGTGATGTGCGAAAAATTGTGGCCCAACTGTAGCTGACGCAGCACGAGATCCTTGCGATTGTCCTCGTAAACGCGGGTCAGTTCATCAACGGCGCTGGCGTGCACGGCCAGCCCTTCCAGTTGCTGGCGGAGCGTCCCACTGTCCCAGCCGTGTTTGGTGGCCACGGCGTAGAGGGCGACCACAGCATATTCGCTTTGTTTGGCGCTGGCTGCGTTTGTTGCGTATATTTCGGGCACTGGCGCAATAACTGGTGCATACAATTCATAAATACATAAGTCATATGGATTTGAGAAAAAAAATATAGAGCCGCATACTTGCATCGGGATGAAGAGTCAATTTTAGTGAATTGGCAATTAAAGTTTTACTTATGGCCGCCGTTAGTGTTGTGCCTAAGTTTTTCAAGCCGGCAATTACGGTTGCCGACAGCAAGCCGCTATTGGCATCTGTGACGGTATTTGTGGTATTTGAGCATTGCGTTGCGGTTGCCATTAACGCAAATTTCGCAGCTGTGCTACAATAAAGCAATAACAATAATAATAACAAGCAGCTGTGAATTTGTCATTCACTACGAACGACAGCTGTTTAGGGTGCAGTGCCATTTTAATTGTAAGCGTGTTAAAGTTGTCAGTGTTGATAAACGTCGGTCGAATGCGATTTAATTTAGTCTGTGGTCTCCTTGAATAAACCGCGCAATTCTTCTTATTTGTATAAATAAAAACAATGATTTAATCTGATATTCGATCGTGGGTAAGCATAGATATATAAACAAACTTACATATTTATACATATTTTAAGATATAAGATAATCGGCAATGTATTTATAAAGTACAATTTCGCGTCATACGCAGCTTTAGACGCCATCTTTAAGCGGGTGTCAATATTTGCGCAATGAAGTTCGCTCTCTTTTGACTCATGGCCGATTAACGGAACTGTTCTTTCTTTTTTCTTGATCCCATTCGTGTTTAACTCTTATAAATTACGTTTAAAAAAAGCGCATATTAAGTTTTATATTACTGTTTATTAAGTTAATCTAGTTTTCAAAAAGGGATTGATTTAAAACAAAAAGAAAACACCTTTCGTTTAGTACATTTGCATTATTTCAATCGTTTATTGGTAACAAGCTGTTTTTTTTACATACATATTTTATATTGTATATTTTAACTATTGGCTTGGGTTTAATGGATGCGTGAAATACTTCGGATCATCACCGCGCTTGATTACGTGCGGAATTGTCTTGGGCACCATGCTGCAAATAGAAATTGCATTTAGAATATTTACTCTCTCTGTCTCACTTAAGCCTTTGTGACGTCATAAATTTATGCAGGCATGAATATTTTTACTAAACAAACAACGTGCACATACAGTGGACGCTCGATTTAAGAACTCTTTTAAAACTATAGAAAAATATGAAGTTCTATAAAGTATAAAGTGAGTTTTTTTCATTTATATTAATACTTTTCGATTACTTCTCTTATCGAGCGACCACTGTGTCTAAGCAAATATGTTTACAATTATACCGCATCCCACAAACTGTTTCTTGAAGACACGAAAGCGATGTCTTTGATGACATGTCTTGTGCATTTCAGACGCACCTAATGACATGTCAGCGATTGTGTCATCCAAGAAAGTAGTCGAGTGGGTTGGCAAAATTGCCATTTAAAAATACGCTAATTAAAGGCGTTAGGCCAGAGAGCACTCACCTAATGCAATCGATGATGGGACAGACGGAGACACACAGCGTGCAACCGGTACAGTCATCGTTGACGTGCACCTTGTGGGTGTCCTTATCGAATTCGATTGCCTGATAGCCGGAGTCCGCGCAGGTCATGTAACACTTGCCACAATTGATGCACATGTCCTGTGTGACAGAAATATATATTGATTAGTATGAAATAATGTGCGGACCGATGGAAACCTACATCATTGATGAGAGCCACCTTCTGCTGCTTGTTGTCGAGGCTCTTGTAGCTGCCGATTTTGGGCAGGGCTGCGCCGATGATGTCCTTAATTTTGGGCGCTGGATTAACGACAGCATTGCGGCTGGAGTTGGTGGCGGCTTGTTGGGCATCCCACAAGGGGCCGTTGTCCTTTCGCAAAGCGGCCAATTTGATATCGCGCTGCTGCTGATAGGGCCCAAAGAATCCCAGCGTTTGGTTGGCGCTGCCGGTCAACTGAACAACCGGCTTGCCACTCTGATGCACCGGCGTCGGCGGCGACTGTCCGTCCCAGAGGGCGCCATTGACTGGCGGCGGATTGGCCTTCAAGTAAAGCAGCGCCTTCAGGCTCGTGCAGTAGTCTTCGATCACCGTAAAGTCCTGATTCTGCACCGATGAGCAAATCTGCAGGACTGTGGCACCAGCCTGCAAAAACTGCAGCGCCACCTCACCAGAATCGATGCCGCCAATGCCCAATATAGCAAAGTTATCCAGCGTTTTTTCCCTGGCTATCTCTGAAATGGCACGCAACGCAATGGGACGCGTAGCATTGCCGGAGACGCCGCCGTATGTTGTGCGCTGCTCCTTGCCGATCGCTGGCCATGCGGTGGCATCCGCCTTCAGGCTCATCAAGCCCTGGACCGTATTTATTGCAGAGCCACCATCGGCGCCGCCTCTATGCGCCGCCTTGGCAATGGATACGATGTTGGTGATGTTTGGCGTCAGCTTGATGAAGAACGGCACTTTGACGACGCTGCGCACCCAACGCGAGATGTTCTCAACCGTTTCGGGATCCTGGCCGCAGGCCAAGCCCATGCCGCTCTCGCCCATGCCGTGCGGACAGGACAGATTCAGTTCGAGGGCATCGGCGCCGGACTTTTCGGCTTTGGTAGCCAATTCCGTCCAGTCGGCCTGATTGTTGCCGCACATAATGCTCGCAATTATGATCTTCGTGGGAAAATCGCGTTTCAGCTCGGCAATGGAACGGAACCAGTACTCGGCACGCTTCTCCGAGATCAGTTCGATGTTGAGGAAACAGCCCTGCTGTGGCCCATATTTGTAGCCGGATGTGGTGCCACGCACGATGCGTGGCGACACATTCGTTACCAAATCCTTGTCCAGACCAAATGTTTTTGTCACCACAAATCCCCAGCCCTGCTCGAACGCCCGGCGTATCATCGCCGCACTGGTGGTGGGCGGCGCCGAGGCGAGTCCAAACGGATTCTCGAACTTGAGGCCGCACATTTCTACCGAGATGTCGACGCTGTCGATGTCCGTGTAGAAGAGCGGCAGTGCGGCGGGCGTGTCGAGTGGCAGGCCCTGCAGCTGGCAGTGGATGGACCAGGCGGCCACTTTGCCATCATTGACCGATTCCACGGTTGTGTTGGCCACACCAGCCAGATCGCCGCCAACGAACACCTGTGGCACGCTGCTCTGCATCGTTTGCCGATCTACCACCGGGAGACCGTTACGGAACGCGAGCGGCGCCAGGGCATTAGCAACATCCGCATCCTCCAATCCAGAGCCGAAAGCGGATATGACAAAGTTTGCCTTAATGCGGGTCGTTTGCTCCTCATCCTCCACCCATTCATCGTTGTCGTTCTGCTCGGTGCGACAGAATTCCATGGCCGCGATCCGGCCATCCTTGACAACGACCTTGCGCGGACTCAAATATGGCAACAGCTCACAGCGCTCCTCACGCGCCAAATCGACCTCCTCGGGCACAGCCCGAATTCCGGTCGTGCCCTTGCGGAACACAACGAAAACACGACGCGCTCCACAACGCAGCGCGGATGTGGCGCAATCGAAGGCGGTGTCGCCGGCACCCAGGACAATAACGTTGCCGTGCAGCTGGGGCAATGCCTGGGCCGCTTTGCAGGCGCACAGGCCCGGCTTCGAGCCGTCCGAGACCAATGGCAAAAAGTTCTTGGACGTGTAGAAGCCCGACTGGACGTCGAGACCATCGAAAATGGGATGCAACTTCGGTTCGGGCAGGCCAATGCCCACAAAGACGGCGTCGTGACCAGAAGACAGCAAGCCCTGTACAAAAATCGAGGGAAATACAATTATTTTTATTATTATTATTAGATTAAGCATTAGTATTAATTTCATTATTAGTTTTAGTATTATTGCTCATATTAATATTACTATTTTTATATACTTTACGACAGGGGTGACATCGATCGATCTGTGATGAGATGGACCAACGAGGAACTGGAAGATGGGCCGGTAGGATTATACATCAAATACCAGCTGCACACAGATGATAACTGGACCTGGACAGTTTTAACACCCGAGAACACTGTCCGCAAAATAATAAGCAGGTAAGTGTACTGGAGGCTAATACTGCGCTAGTGCATTGTCCGTCCGTCCGTCTAAAGCGTATGAACACAATTTTGTTCGCTATTTTTAAAGCTAAATACTTGAAACTTGGAATATATAGTCATGTTTACACGCGTCAGGTAAACTGTTAATACTTTTTTGATATGATCACTGGGGGCGTGGCAAATCGACAAAAATCTATATATCTTGAAATTCCATTTGTCTCACAACTTAAGTAGTCCAATTGATTGTTTTTATTCTTTTTTTTTAAATGATTAAACGTGAAATTGAATAAAATAGAAACTGTGAATGCAAAAGCTATTTTTAGGGAATTGTAAATTAGAACAGTTGACTTTTTGCTTTGATAAAATAAATATTGGCTATATATATATTTTTTATACTCGTTCACGAAGTGAAACTAGTATATTGGGTTTGTGCAATGTCCGTCATGCTGTTCGTCTGTCCGTCCCGATGAACGCAACTTTTTTTGGCGCTATTGAAGATAGAGACTTGAAACTTTGGATATATACTTGTAGTTATCCTCTTCAGACAATGGCTGGAAATACGATAACATGTCGATACACCTCAAATCGCTTATCGATAAAAATATTTCCCACAGTTTTAAGGACAGAGCCACCTAATTTGGTATGTATATATGTATATATGTATATATCCTTGATATCCTGGCCACGCGCATTAGAACGACCCCTAGCGCCTCCGCCCCAAAAAATTTAAAATTCCTATATCTCCCACAGTTTATGAGCTAGAGTCACCAAATTTGGGATATATATTACTGGGAAGCTCCCCTAAAATTCAAAGAAAAATATTCGATTGAGTAGATGAGTGCATGGTTTTTTTGACCAAAAAATTCAAAAAAATTGTATTTTCGAAAATGAATATATTTTGAATGTGGAGTCAATATATAGGACAAATCATGATCAAAATGCCATCAAACGTGAAAATCGGTTCACTTTTGACAAAGTTATAGGGGTTTGATATATGGGAGCTATGGAATCTGACAACTTTACATGTCAAAATTTTTGTCGATTTTCGCATGATTTTTGACTAAAAATTTGACCCCCCCAAAATCACTTTTAATGTTGTTTTTTATGCTAATTGTGACAAATAAAATCGATTAAAACCATAAATTCGCAATTCTAAATTTTGAAAAAATTTTTTTTCTAAAATTCACAAGGGGGAGTACATGCTTTTTTGACCAAAAAATTCAAAAAGATTGTATTTTCGAAAATAAATAAATTTTGAATGTGGAGTTAATATATAGGACAAATCATGATCAAAATGCCATCAAACGTGAAAATCGGTTCACTTTTGACAAAGTTATAGAGGTTAAATATATATGGGAGCTATGGAATCGGACAACTTTACATATCAAAATTTTTGTCGATTTTGGCATGATTTTTGACCAAAAATTTGACCCCCCCAAAATCACTTTTAATGTTGTTTTTTATGCTAATTGTGACAAATAAAATCGATTAAAACCATAAATTTGCAATTCTAAATTTTGAAAAAATTTTTTTCCAAAATTCACAAGGGGGGAGTACATGCTTTTTTGACCAAAAAATTCAAAAAAATGTTATTTTCGAAAATGAATATATTTTGAATGTGGAGTTAATATATAGGACAAATCATGATCAAAATGCCATCAAACGTGAAAATCGGTTCATTTTTGACAAAGTTATAGGGGTTTGATATATGGGAGCTATGGAATCTGAGAACTTTACATGTCAAAATTTTTGTCGATTTTGGCATGATTTTTGACCAAAAATTTGACCCCCCAAAATCACTTTTAATGTTGTTTTTTATGCTAATGGTGACAAATAAAATCGATTAAAACCATCAATTCGCAATTCTAAATTTTGAAAAATTTTTTTTCCAAAATTCACAAGGGGGTACATGCTTTTTTGACCAAAAAATTCAAAAAATTTTTATTTTCGAAAATGAATATATTTTGAATGTAGAATCAATATATAGGACAAATCATGATCAAAATGCCATCAAACGTGAAAATCGGTTCACTTTTGACAAAGTTATGGGGGTTTGATATATGGGAGCTATGGAATCTGACAACTTTACATGTCAAAATAATTGTCGATTTTGGCATGATTTTTGACCAAAAATTTGACCCCCCAAAATCACTTTTAATGTTGTTTTTTATGCTAATTGTGACAAATAAAATCGATTAAAACCATAAATTTGCAATTCTAAATTTTGAAAAAATTTTTTTTCCAAAATTCACAAGGGGGAGTACATGCTTTTTTGACCAAAAAATTCAAAAAAATTTTATTTTCGAAAATGAATATATTTTGAATGTAGAATCAATATATAGGACAAATCATGATCAAAATGCCATCAAACGTGAAAATCGGTTCACTTTTGACAAAGTTATGGGGGTTTGATATATGGGAGCTATGGAATCTGACAACTTTACATGTCAAAATAATTGTCGATTTTGGGATGATTTTTGACCAAAAATTTGACCCCCCCAAAATCACTTTCAATGTTGTTTTTTACGCTAATTGTGACAAATAAAATCGATCAAAACTATAAATTCGCAATTCTAAATTTTGAAAAAATATTTTTTTCCAAAATTCACAAGGGGAGTACATGCTTTTTTGACCAAAAAATTCAAAAAGATTGTATTTTCGAAAATAAATAAATTTTGAATGTGGAGTTAATATATAGGACAAATCATGATCAAAATGCCATCAAACGTGAAAATCGGTTCATTTTTGACAAAGTTATAGGGGTTTGATATATGGGAGCTATGGAATCTGAGAACTTTACATGTCAAAATTTTTGTCGATTTTGGGATGCTTTTTGACCAAAAATTTGACCCCCCCAAAATCACTTTTAATGTTGTTTTTTATGCTAATTGTGACAAATACAATCGATTAAAACCATAAATTCGCAATTCTAAATTTAAAAAAAAATTTTTTTTTCAAAATTCACAAGGGGGAGTACATGCTTTTTTGACCAAAAAATTCAAAAAAATTTTATTTCCGAAAATGAATATATTTTGAATGTGGAGTTAATATATAGGACAAATCATGATCAAAATGCCATCAAACGTGAAAATCGGTTCACTTTTGACAAAGTTATAGGGGTTTGATATATGGGAGCTATGGAATCTGAGAACTTTACATGTCAAAATTTTTGTCGATTTTGGGATGCTTTTTGACCAAAAATTTGACCCCCCCAAAATCACTTTTAATGTTGTTTTTTATGCTAATTGTGACAAATAAAATCGATTAAAACCATCAATTCGCAATTCTAAATTTTGAAAAATTTTTTTCCAAAATTCACAAGGGGGGAACATGCTTTTTTGACCAAAAAATTCAAAAAAATTTTATTTTCGAAAATTAATATATTTTGAATGTGGAGTTAATATATAGGACAAATCATGATCAAAATGCCATCAAACGTGAAAATCGGTTCATTTTTGACAAAGTTATAGGGGTTTGATATATGGGAGCTATGGAATCGGACAACTTTACATATCAAAATTTATGTCGATTTTGGCATGATTTTTGACCAAAAATTTGACCCCCCAAAATCACTTTTAATGTTGTTTTTTATGCTAATTGTGACAAATAAAATCGATTAAAACCATCAATTCGCAATTCTAAATTTTGAAAAATTTTTTTTTCCAAAATTCACAAGGGGGAGTACATGCTTTTTTGACCAAAAATTCAAAAAAATTTTATTTTCGAAAATGAATATATTTTGAATGTGGAGTTAATATATAGGACAAATCATGATCAAAATGCCATCAAACGTGAAAATCGGTTCATTTTTGACAAAGTTATAGGGGTTTGATATATGGGAGCTATGGAATCTGAGAACTTTACATGTCAAAATTTTTGTCGATTTTGGGATGATTTTGGACCAAAAATTTGACCCCCCCAAAATCACTTTTAATGTTGTTTTTTATGCTAATTGTGACAAATACAATCGATTAAAACCATAAATTCGCAATTCTAAATTTAAAACAAAAAAATGTTTTCCAAAATTCACAAGGGGGAGTACATGCTTTTTTGACCAAAAAATTCAAAAAGATTGTATTTTCGAAAATGAATAAATTTTGAATGTGGAGTTAATATATAGGACAAATCATGATCAAAATGCCATCAAACATGAAAATCGGTTCACTTTTGACAAAGTTATAGGGGTTTTATATATGGGAGTTATGGAATCTTTTATTTAAGAACGTGAACGAGTATAACGCAGTCGGTATCGCCCGACTGCAATGTTCTTGTTTTTAGATATATATGTGTTATGGCTGCCACTTACGTTCACGGTCAAATCCTTGGTGCTGAGCGCACGGTTCAGTTCAAATTGCACGCCCAGATCTTTGACCAGGTCAATCTCAAAGTTGACCACATCGATGGGCAGACGATATTGCGGTATTTCCGCCGCGCTGAGGCCGCCCAGATAGCCTCGCTTCTCGTAGATGGTAATGTCGTCATAGCCCAGGCGGCCAAGGAATGTGGCGCACGAGAGCGACGCGGGTCCGCCGCCCAGCAGTGCGATCTTCTTCTTTGGGTGCGCCAGCGGCTTCAGATGTGGCGAACGACGCTGGCGTACGCCCATCAGCTTGAATGTATCGGTGGCGAAATGCTGCAGGCCGCCAATGTTGATGGCGCCGGCCTCGGATGCCTGCAGATTGCAGCCACCGACGCACAGATCGCTGGTGGGGCAGACCATGCCGCAAGTCAGGCCCAGCGGATTATCGGAAAAAATTGCCTTGGCAGAGCCATAGAAATTCTTATTGGCAATGCTCGTGATGAAACTCTTTATGTCCAGTTGCGTGGGGCAGGACTTCTGGCAGGGCGCATCGGCGCATTTCAGACACCGTGCCGCCTCCTCCAGTGCACCGCGCTCCGACAGGGTCGTGTGCTTAATGTCCGCAAAGTTATTCGCCAGCGTTGTGCACGGTGGTGCGGTGTGATCCGCATTGCGCTTCCAGTGCTTCTTTACCTCCTTGGTCACCTTGGTGGGCACCACGCTGCACTGCGTCTTCACGCGCGGATTCAGTGCCAACAAGTCCTGCCCAAGATATGTACCGAAACAACATCGAACAGTGTGTTAAAACGATATATCACCAAATTGTCGTAATGATTGCGACCTACCTCAATATCGGGCGCGTCCCTGCTGAGCATTATCGGTGGACTCATCCTGGTGAAGATTGCCTGGTTCACTTCCTGCTGCTACTCCTGCTGCAAATGCAAAGTGTTCAATGTTAGCCAAGTAAACTGATGTACACAGCTGGGCAACTGAATAGGTCTGAACATTTCTGTTTTTAAAACCAGCTTTATTTTTATACACATCCAATTCTATATTTTTCCCAAAATATTCGTTTAAAACAAAACTACAAAAATCAATTTATTATACAAAAATAAATTAAGTTTTGGAACAACTAATATAAATATAGCACAAATGTATTTAAGATTGTAATATTACCAGAATTTTCTTGTGTTTTTTTTTTTTTGTTGTTAAAATCATCAGTTTTTGACTGGTAAAATTTGAAGTATTATTTTTTTTAACGTATTCTTGAAATCAGCTTCAGAAAAGTTTCTATTGAAATATTTTTACCAACTTATATAAAAATCTTACTTTAAATAAGCGACAATATTTATCAACTCGTAGTTTTTTTTTGCTAACTCAATTATTCAATTAAAAAAAATTGTTTTTGTTAGAACATATTGTTTAATATGTTTTTTCTAAATAATTTTTAGAAATTTTGTGCGTTCACACCTATTTTTTTGTCCAGCTGTGTAGGTGCGCAGATGTTTTTGTGTGAAACAGATCTAATCGGGGCATAGGGGTCTTAAGTTTGTAGTTTAGGCTCTTCTTATCAAGCGGGCGTGGTCCGATGCCGAGCGAGCACTCGCGAGATTATCATGTTAACAGCCCTGAGAAGCCGCTCGGGCCACTTGCCAACCAATTGTTGTATCTATGCGTATATATAGAACTAACAATCGACGTGTAGCCCTGTCGCCTAACCAAGTCCATTGTGGTGTGCGAGTATTTATTATTTAATGCATGCACACATAAACATTTATGTGCCTGCTTCCATGTTTTACTGCGTCTTATCATAATCAGTCAAGGCTAGAATCAGTATATATACATATATGCATATATATATATATATATATGTAGATCGTTGTGTGTGCCACATTATTTGGCAAAAATGCCGATGCCGATAAGCACACTCAAAAACAACATAAATATAAATATATAAATGTATATTGAAGATAAGTGTATACGATAAAATCAGAGAACAATTTTATGCTAGCCAAGACAGAGAGATAGATAGAGAGAGAGGAGATATATTTAATACAATCTGAAGATTGTAAGCGCAGTAAATAAACAAAATTTAGATATTCATATATTTTATGTAGCCCATTTCTTTTTATTGTTGAAAACTTATTCGTTATTGTTATTATTCGCATGATTCTTATTGAAAGTGCATGCGAAATTGCGAATGCAATGCATGTTTGTCTATATATTGACTGTTGTAGCGTGCGCATAATTTCTTTCTAAGACTTGAATAAAGTCGCTTACACCATAATTTGATTAAGTGATTTACTTATTGCACTTATTGCACGTGCCCCCTTCAAACTGATTACTGCTGCGCAATACTCGGTTTACAATGTAATAAATGCCTATTGAATTGTTAAATTTACGACCGTTTAGAAAATGTAGATCAGTTATACAAAAATTAAATTAGCTAATCAGATATCTACCGCGGAGTTCTGATCAACTGAATAGTGCGCGAACGAACAATATGCTCTGTTTTTTTTTTTACATTGTGAACAAAGAATAAAATGTAAACATAAAAAAATGGGTTAGCATTAAAATCGATTTCAGTACAACAAATTATCAAGTCAACTTTTGCGCCGCCCTCTACAAATATTTAATAAAAAATTATAGTTTTATTTGTATTTACTGAGAAATCTTTATAACGATTGACTCCATGTACACATGTGCATTTGTGTATATGTGGAAACTGAAAACTTTTTAAATTATCAGCATGTTTTGATGGGCCCCCTAGTTTCTGTTCGTTGTCTTTAAACAGCGCTCGTTTTAAGCTTTGTTATTTAATATCACACACGCTAATGCCATTTTTATTTAAATAAGCTCGTACACCGGTTCCAAATTGACTATTCTGCTATTTATCGAATGCTAGTTGGCCAACTTTTTTGGGGCGGTGACATTTAATTCAGAACTCTTTAAAACAAACCTTTGATTTAATTTGTTGTTTTTTATTTAATTTGATTTGCTTTGTGGTATCTCGTCGACTAGTTCCACATAAAATATTATTCACTGACACTCAACGAATAATTCAAAAAAAAAAAGTTTTCTTTATATTTGCACAAAATTAACGAAAATACAGAAATCGGTCTTCACACTGGAAACGCTCAATTCTAAATGATTTTTGCTAGCAAATATCAACTATTGCAAAGCGGCTACCGTCAGCGTCGGCGTCAGCGTTCGCGTCGGCGTCAGCGTTTTTGTATGTGTGAAAAGTGATCTCACGTTATTCAATATACAGTACAATAAAGCTTTTCGGAAAAGCTTAATAGAAATGCCAACTTTTGAGAATACGGCAAATAAAATATACAGCCACATATTTTTAAAGCTGAAAAAAATCTTAAATGTTTTCGCTGTCTTCGAAGCCATAAATTATTGTAATTTCCTATCAGCATATGATAAATTATAATAAGAATTGCAATAAAAACTACTAGAGGGAATAGGTATATTCGTAATGTCGAAGATTTAACGCGCTTGCAAGCAAATAGGAGATGAATGTTTTATATTTTCATTCCGATAGTTCCGAATTTATTTGTTGTTGTTGACAATGTACGCTGAAGTTCTTCAAGAAAATTTTATCTGTAGTCTTGCGGCTCTGTGTATTGTCTAGTAAGGCAATTTAAACCTCTCTATGCGATTCTCAAGAATTCAAGTAACGCCTCCGGATGTTTCATGTTTTTTTTTATAGAATTGTTTTTTATATCTTCCGTTTTTTAAATCTTTCTCTTACTTACTATCTTTTTTTTACTTCGTAATTTGCTTCTTCTTTGTGTATTTTTATATTCTACACACTTTAAACAGTTGTCAAAACTGGTATAATCGTTTTGTGCAAATGTATGTAACAGGCTGTATAATAAATCGACCACATCGTGAAATAAATGTAATAAACTTTTTTTTCTATATTTTCTATATATCCAAACTGTCTATCCGATGATCGATTTCATGTTCATTTCGAATGAACATCACTAGTGTGCATTTAAAAAAAGCTTATCTATCGGAGCTTTTGCGTAGACAAAGAAAAGTGCCGATTAATAATCGATATTCAAAACAGATGAGACTTGTTAAGCGCGCGCAGTTTGTGTATTTGAAATTTGTGTTTTTATTATGATTAGCTGTTATTAATACAATTATCAATGCTCAAGCTGAAAGTAATTTATGAAACAATTTTCCAACAATTTAAAAACTATATATTTATCTTAGTAGCTCATTTTGAAAATGAATGTTATATATAAAAAACGTATTAGTATACATTTTTTCAGAATTTTGAATCCATTTTAAATCTAAACATTTTTTTGTGATGTGTTCGTGCTTTCTTGCGTAAATGAATTTTTGTAATTTATAACCTTGGTCTGCATTGCAATTGTTAGTTTTCTTTTGACCCACTTTATGATCATTATATAATAACGACTAAGAAAACTAAAAACTTAACTTTATATTAGACGTCAAGGTCTTGTTATTAAATATTTTATATGTAATATTATTTCTAATGATTTGCTGGTCACGATCCCATTTGTAACTTATCACAGCTGCATAGATCCATTGGAATGTATATGATCTACACAGCGAGAGTGGGCTGTGTGCAGCGCCAGCTGGCGATGTAATGCCCGAATTTATGAGCACTATAATTTTGGATATTGAATGTTCATTAAAAAGGCATAAATAACATGGGCTTGCTTGGATGCTGAGATTTTGGCCATGAAAAGTAAATCAAACAGTAAAACGCACGTTTAAATGCTATATTCAACAGATGATAATGAATTGCATCTATTATTATTCAATATTATTTGAATCTTATGTATGTTTAAAGCTCTAATTCGTATAGTCTTCGGTATTGATGGTGATTAGCTTTCTCTTTCTCTTTGTTACATTTTCTAAAATTTGACTTTTCATTTGCCAAGCGGTAATAAAACAGCCGTCGACTCGTCAAGCGTTTTGCTTCCGGGGGGGGCAACGGGTGGTGGCCACCATGGCGGCACATTGTTCCCATGCTCAAAAGGATTGGGAGTGACAGTTGGCAAATGTTTGTGTCCCATAAATTACAAGCGCAATCACTTTGACACAGACAGGAGCATTGATCCTAATGTGATATGCATGCAAAACTTTTCATTTTATATATTTAATTTGTTTTTATTTTTGTGGCGCCATCTGTTATTCGTAATCAAGTGCCGAATGTTAAGAATCACCGACTATGCGTACTCTTACTTTTTAACTTCACCTGTTTTTTTTACATCTTGTTAAATTCTAATTAAATACTAAAAATCATAAAAAGAAAAAAGAATGTAACTGAATTTTAGTGCGAAATAAAATATTTAATAAAAAATCCATTCATATAATTTTGACAAGAACATGAGATAAGATAAAAGCGAAATTTGTACAAAAATATTTAAACAAATATTGTACAAATTATTAACCATAAATTTTTTATGTGAACTTTTACCGTAAAATATGAATTCATGTTGTAGTGTATTCTTTGCCCGCATATGTTTGCAAAGAAATTCAATAGACAGTGTATAGACCAAGTTCCTTACCCTCACATCTTAAGATCGTTTTGGTTAGCGCTAAAAGCAATTTGTGATTAGGCAGCATGTGCGACAAGTTATGAGTGTGGGCGGGGCAGTTTGCCCAGCGACACGTTTGCTTCAGGAATCCACCAAATAATCGCACAGAAGATGATGATTAAAATAAAATCATAAGATAATAGATACCTTTGTGGATATATTCTACATACATACAAACAATATATGCATGCCCGTGAAAATGAACATCATTATTCTATATGTGGCGTAATTTATTAACATTTTTATTATACTTTTATTTACGATTTCGAAGCTCTCAAATTCGCTTATCTTGTGTGATTGTTGCTTTTGTTATAGCAAATATTTATGACAGTTTATTGTTTTTTTGCCTATGATGCAGATTTAGATATGATTATAAGGCATATATCTTTTCACACACTTTTTATGGCTCGACAATATATATTATATTATAAAATAAAAGCTTATTGGTTTATTCTGTTCGTAAACATCTAAACCTAGCAATAGGGCTCGAACATGCAATAAGGCTCGAACATGCTAAAGATTAATGCTCAAGTCTTAAATTATTTTATATTTTTCAGTTATTTTATATGTATTTTGAGTATTTATATTTAGACTTAGTGAATTGCAAGTCTCATTAAACAAAACAAACTTAAATTATGCGGAGAAATGGTTTGTTTTAATGTAATAAAGTAAATTGAAGAATAAAACCTTGATCATGGTAAACATCATGAAAATTGGTTCATTTCTAACAAATTTCTGTCCTTAAAATCAAACAAGTATGAATTTGGGCTATATTTGATATCTATCTAATAGATAATGTCTATTAATCTGAAAAATCTGAATCAGAATCTGTTTCGTGCAGGCAAAACGAATTTCTTAATGCGAGTAGTATAAATGTTAGTGTATTGTGTGTGGTGTGCTATGTGCGTTGTGTGTAGTTGTTGTTATTGTTTAATATATTGTGTATAAATATAAAAGTGGCCGCCTTCTTTGACCGCGGGCGTCGCCGGTGACTCAAAATAGATGCGGCCGCCAACTTTAACTATGTGCAACTTTTTATGGCAAATAAAACAAATGTTAACAAATCAAATGAATATGTTAATGTGAGAAAATGTGAAAGCAAACTTGTGCAAAGCCAACAGGCGAATATTAAACAAATCTACAACACAAATAATAATATAATAAAAAAAAAAAATAAAAACTCTTGCTGACATTGGGATTAGTAAACGTTTTGACAAATCGACTCTAAAGCCCCTTAAAATGCGAGTCTGGGCATTTAAAGATGCGTAATTTCGCAACTGTCGAGAACAAATTTCAACATAAAAGAAAAAGAAAACGCTCATTTGTATGTAAGTACATATACATATATATTTTAAATGATTATAAATAAATAAATACGAATACAATTATGTTCGGTATGATATGGATAGCAAAAGTAAAATTGGACACAGACAAAAAGCGAACATTATCAGCTTGGGATGGGTCATTAACGCGACAAATGGATACGCGTTATTTAGGATTGCTCCGCAGGAGCTGAGGCTGTCACTGCAGCGGCCTCCCCCTCTCCACCCCCCTGTGGAGCGGCTGCTCCACCGTCGGTCGTCAACGCGGCAAGCAACTTATCCGCCTCGGCCGCCTTCTGCTCGAGCTCGGCGAGCTGACGCTGCTTTTCGGCCTGCTCCAGCTGCTTCTTGGCGCGCCGCTCCTCCTCCTTGAGCAGCTGCTTCTCCAGCTGGGCACGCAACAGGGAATCGCCCAGGCCGAGCTTATCCATGATCTGCATAATGTCGCGACTGTAGCGCAGTCGCGTGCTGGACACCAGATCCTCATTGCAGTCCTCGCGCCCAACCGCGAGACGGCCCAGCACCGACATCTTGGCATCAATCACCACATAATTGCTGCTGGGTATAAAACTGTCGCTCTTCTCGTTCAAATAGTGCACCAGGGTGCGCAGCGAATTCGAGTTGACCTTGGCATTGATCGCGCCACTGGCAAAATCCTGCGATTTCATCATCTGTGCATGCGTTGATTTCTGCTTGCAAACGAGACAATTCCAGTTGGGATGCGGCAGACCGGTAATCTCCGGCACCACCAGGCCGCTGCAGTTGGTATCCCGACAGTACAGGCCCGATATGTAAGCGCCTTTCTCCTGCGGAACAGAGATCAAAGGACAGAGATTAGAATATGCATTAGTATTAATATTAGCTTATTCATTCAAATATATATATATATATATACATGTATATATATACAAATATTTGGCATTCCTTTGCACAGATGCGCTAAAAATACGAAATACATTCCCAAAAAACATATATACCTATATGCGATTGTGTATATATTTATGTGTATGGATATAGATGTTGGCATATATACATACGTATGTGTGTACATTTTAATATATATGCACGTTCCTATGCAGATCATAAATAAAGTGACACATAAAAACATGATGCTGATTAACAAATAGTGTGGAACAGATCGCCACAAGATTGACAAAATCAGCGAGCCGGCAAGAGCTCCTGCTCCAAGGTTGCCCACGTCATCGTTTTAAGATTCCAATTTGCTCAGTTCGAGGAATTCGCATTCCTTTTTTTTTTTTTTGTACTAATTTGCTATCCATAAATTAAAATGAAAAGTACGACAGTAATAAATTATTAAATACCATCTTTGAATTATGAACATGAAATTCCCAAGAAGGCTTTTCCAATAATTCGGAAGTTTTTATCTAGCTTATTTAACACCATATTGTTGGATTTATCGATTTACGGCTATACAAATTTGCAGTTCCTCCCTTTAAATACAATTCCGATATATTATATACTGATTAAATTTTAATTTTAATAATAAAAAAAATAATAATCATCAAAATAATATCTCGACATTAGCTTTGTTTCATTTTACTTAAAACCAATTTTGTTTTTTTTTTTTCTTGTTAATTATCTTTAATTAAATTCTTGTGGATTTACATACTACCGCTGAGCTGGTTCGGTTCAATGAAATTGGAGTTCTGGGTTCGAACCAGTTGGCAGCCGCGCATTTAAAGTTATTTTTATTAAATTTATTTATTCTGTTTCTCAATATGCAAGCCTATTAATCAAATGCATTATTTTCAATTGTAATTAACAGCACTTTATACATATAAATTTTATTTTTTTTTGTATAAAGGCATACTTGTTTATACCCTGAACCCATTAAAATTGGGTAAAAAGGGTATAATGGCAGCATCTCCGATCCCATAAAGTGTATATATTTTTGATCAGGACAAGGAGCTGAGTTGATTTAGCCATGTCCGTCCGTCTGTCTGTATGAACGCAGCGATCTCGGAAATTACAAATGCTAGAGACTTTAACTTTTCGACTTTAGATTCTCCTAATCTGTACACAGAAAAAGTTTCTATACTTTTTTGCAATGTCTTGCACCGTTGCATTAACATCGATAAAAATCGATTTTTAAGACATGGTGTTCTTACCATATCTCGGAGACTATAGGAGGCACCAAATGTTCTTGTTCGTGTTGAAATTTTGTATACTACGTCTTTGGGTAACTCCCCCAATAACCTCCCAATATCGATAAAACCAAAAAAAAACAAGTGAGATTGCTCTAGTCGGGACCGCCCGACTAGTAGATACCCTGAACCCAGAAATGAACACATACACACACACTCTCGGCAGTTGATGAGTATGAATCCTATTAAAAATAATAATAAAAAAAAAAACAATTACCAACGGAAAAAAAAATGTTCCGCAGCCGGGGCTTGAACTCGGTCTCCCCGTCTTAAGATGCACGACTCTTACCAACTGCACCACACTACCACATTTTTCGCGAATGATATAACATAACCATCGCAAAAAGTCGAGAAAAAACGAAAATTTTGCAGTTGTCATTAAAACGATACAAATTAATAAAAATAATAATTATAAATAAATAAAAAAATAAAACAATTCAACATTGCTCTACCATACCATCGCTGAATTCGAACCCGGACCTCCGCGTTTACGCGGCACAACTCTTACCCACTGGACCACGCTCTTACTTCACTTTGTTGTGTTAAAATTCAATTTAACCGTTGCCTAAAAAAATTCCTAGGAAAACGCAAGACTTTCTGGACGTGCATATGTATGCGTGCACATGTACACAGAAATTGCCAAGCAGCTGCGCTTTGCCCCCACTACTGAAAATAGATTCTTGATTTGCTCGTAAACTAAATGTACGATCGTTATGAAATTTTCAGGACTTATTCAGATCATCGAAATGTATGTACAAACCAATTTGCACGTGTGTGGTATTTGATTTGTGTTTTTTTGGTTTTATCGATATTGGGGGCGATTGGGGGAGGTATCCAAAACCTAAAGGGCTTAAATTCTTCGTATGTTTTACGCGAACATAACATAAAAAATAAATTTGGTGGCTCTAACTTTTATAGTTTGGGAGTTATGCTTAAAAAACCGAGTCAAAAAAGCGATAAATATCGATAATAAGAAAACGGAAAGAGTTATCGATGTTTTGAAATAAACTTGATCTGCGTATGGAATATACGAACCGAATGAGACCAAGATCAGCTTTCTAGCTTTTGTAGTCTCTGAAATCGACGCGTTCATACAGACGGACGGACAGACGGACAGACGGACAGACGGACAGACAGACGGACATGGCTAAATCGACTCGGCTAGTGATGCTGATCAAGAATATATATACTTTATGGGGTCGGAGATGCTTCCTTCTGCCTGTTACATACATTTGCACAAAACCATTATACCCTTTTTTACCCATTTTCAATGGGTTCAGGGTATAAAAAAAAACGCCAAATTAAATACTAGAAGATTTTAGTTTGTGAATGTTTAAATTTGTTTATGTATGTTTGAATGTAAATATATTAAATTGTTTAAAAAGATAGATTGCAGGGTTCAGGGTATCGCTTAGTCCGGGCGGACCCGACTAGAGCCTTCTCACTTGTTTTTACTATCAATGTGTTTCCATACTTTTCTAAACTAATAGGTTTTCAAAGTGGCTAAATGAATAATTGTTTTTGCGATAGTGGCAAATGGTGAATTCTGGAAAACAAGGTCGTTTACGCTCAATTGGTAAGTTCTTTACGCTCTACACAAAACATTTATAATAATATCTATTCAAATATATGACGATATTTATGGCAAGCACCCTGTTGCCCTTAAGCATCAAAGTTCACTCAACCAACTGAACTTGAGGCTGTCCCCTGAATCTGTTGCTTCACATACAAAACACAGACAGCACACACACACACACACAAGTGTACAATGTACTTAAGCGCCGCGATGAGATTTTAGCAACTATTTTACTCACTTGATGGCATTTTCAAGAGCATTAAATTACTTTTATAATTGGCCACTAAATTGTTAGTAAGTATTTTGGATCTATCTAGACATCGAATGTCAAATAGCGGAGCAAACAAGCATATATATCATTTACATATCAACATATAATGTGCTTTATGGCCGTGGCCAAGAAAATCTATTTAGCCATAGATATAGAATCTTTGTATATTGTGCACACACCCATATACACACATATACATGTTTATATGTATGCGCATAAAATATGCCAATAAAAAAATTAAAAGTCATAAAAAGCGCGACAACAAACAACTGACATCCAACTAGACATTGAGTAGAGGGGAGGGGAGGGGGTTGCATGGGGTTGGGGTGTGGTTTATTGGAATTTGATTCGTGGCGGGGATTAAGGCCCTTGTAATCAAAATCCAGCTAACGGATGCGGATTTACATTGTAGACGCCTGGTGGTAACGTTGGGATATACAATCAGATACAGATACAGATACAGATACGTTCACATACAGATACAGATACATATTTTGGTAGCATGCGAAATGTTCAAAATATTCATGCAAATTAAAAGCTTTTTTGGAATCTACATATTTATTTGTGATTTAATTGAATTGCTTTCGTTGTTAAAAATAAACACACACACAAACACACACACAACACACGCACACGTATTTGGTTTGGCTGTTGTTATTATTATTTTTGTATTGTGTTGACGTTTGTTGCTGTTGTGTTTTTGCTGTTTGGCGCGTTTTGCAGTTTGCCACTTGTTGCGCCTGGAAGCTGTATAAATTTATGGCCCAGCCAACAAAAACAATAACAACAGCATCCAGCTAAGAACGCCCAGAAACATTTTGCGCTGTTGCCTGCAAAAATGTGTGTGTTTAATTGCTTTCGGATGAATTTCGATGGGCACAGGAAATCCTTAATGTAATTTTTCTTTGTTTGCATCATGCAGCAACACTACAAAAAAAAAAAAGAATCATAGACGATTGCTCGCGTCAGCAGTACGCGACTAGCAGCTACTCTAATACCTATAGCTCTAACAAGTGTGAATATGCTATAGCAAGAATATATATACTTAATGGGATCGAAAATATTGCTTTTTGCACCAAACTAATATACCCATTTTTACGAACTTTTAATGGATATACGGTTTAACAACTAAAATATGTGTTTTTCTTTGCCTTTGATAGATCGTGGCTCAATTTCAAATAATTTGCAATATTTATGGTGCCACCCCTGTGCCGACTTCCTTTTCCTTTCCTGCCCGTTTCCGACAACAGTTTCCATTTACCAATGTTAACAGCACTTTGATTTACAGATTGAAAAAGTTTATAAACTCACAATTATATAAATTGAAACTTTTTTTTTAATTTCAATTCAAATATGGGCTCAATCGGAGTAGATAATTGTTTGTTTTTTTTGTTTTCGTTAAATAAATATTGCTTGTCTAGAAATGTATAGCCATTTAATGATATGTGATACGATATGTTCAAGCCATTATTCTATATAGATTTTAGTTTTCATCAAATTGGTTATGGCTAATCTGATTATATCTAATAAATCAATAAAAGATAAAAGACCTAATTTATGTACATATTTAAAATCAATTGTGTACATTTAAAAAAATAAAAAATTCTTAAATATTATTGTAATTATTATTATTATTCTAATTATTATTATTAATAGTAATATTATTATTATTTTTATTATTATTAAAATTATTATTATTATTATTATTATTATTATTATAATTATTATTATAATTGTTATTATTATTATTATTATTATTATTATAATTGTTATTATTATTATTATTATTATTATTATTATTATATTTTTAAATGTCTGTCAAATATTTTTAGAGATGAAACTTAACTGTAAATATATTTGCACAGTTTTAAAACTGAGGAAAATATTAAAATCAGTCTTTATATGCATATATAAATGTTTAAAATGCATTTGAGAGTTATTTAATGTTATTTCATTATAGTTTCTTGTGGCTTATTTGAGTAACGAAAGCGAACACAATACACGGGTTCCACTCTAATTTGATTTTCTAATAAACACACACATTTCCACTTCACACACATGTGTGTGTACAAGTACTTGTAGTTGAACAAGTGGTAAAATAGTTTATACAGCTGCTGCATCAGTCATCACTTTGGATTGTAATGTGCCCCTGCCCCGAGATCTGTGCGCAGTATTTTGCGTCGAAAGTGCAAATTGTTGGCTACTCAATCAAGTCAAAACTGTGAAAATGACCACTGCAACTGCAATTTGTTTCAACTATCCCATTCATTATTTGCCCAATAAATCATCGACTGTCAACTCAATCCTAACAATAGAAAAAACTGCGCGCTTTCAAAATTTAAAACGTTTTCATATAGTTTTAGTTTTCTGCAAATCATTATTATTATAGATATTGTTATAAATGTTAAAAATGGGATTTTTTTTTAATCGTTATGCAAAAGAGTTAACAGAACTACATTTTAATGAGCTTCAGCAAAGGAATTCTAGATTTTTTTAAGGTCTTGTTATACTATTTTCTTTTTATTTATTTTATGACTAATATGTGTATATTTATATTTATATTCTAAATTTTTAAAAATTTTTAAACAAATTCGAATTTTAAGCACGACATTTCAACAATTAATATCTTTTAATGACATTGTTTAAAGGCGCACACAAAAATAACTACAAATTTTGTGTTTAGGCAATTACAATTGTTTTCAAAATTCAACAACAAATTTCTGAAATTAATTATTTGTTTCCCAATCTTAAAACTCATTAATATATGTCTCAATATAGTAGTATATAATTCATATATTTAAATCAGAGACTATGAATAACTTTTAAGAACACCATAAAATTGAAATTTACTTGAATTTGGAGGAAAAGAAAGTTTCTCAAAACCAGTTCATATCTTACTTACCGTTGAGTCCGAGCAACGCGGACACTTGCAGGTGAATCCCTTCTTCATCTTGAGGAACAGATGACGCGCTATGTTGCCCGTGAATAGCTTCGTATAGGTCGTGGTTATCTCCTCGCCCTCGGCAATATCGACGGCGGCACGAACGATCATGTTGTTGGTCTTCTCCTCGAAGGTGTAATACGAGTTGGGAATGCAATCGTGGTTCATGACGGCAAACAGCGGATATAGGGCGCGATAGTTGAACTCCTGATTGTCGGTGGTGCGATCATTTGTCTTATCAAAACCGTTTGTTCGCAGCACGGCAACGGTGCGATTCATGATCTCCACCAGCTTCTTGTCGGTGGGAAAGTTCTTAAAGCATTTGGCCGCGTTGCGCACCTCGGTCCGATGATTGTTATCGAGATTGGCCTGCAGGCAATAGATCAAATCCCGCTGATCTTTTGTCAAGTTAATGGCGCGCGCCACGCACAACAGACGTATGATCACCGAATTGGCCACGTCCGGCTCGTTGGGTCCCCATCCCTTGAACAGATCACAGTCGCTTTTGTGCTGCTTCTTTTTGGCGCACAGACTGCAGACGGGCAAACCGCAGCCCTGACGGCACATGAATCGTGTATCTGGCAGCATTTTCAAACAGATGCTGCACGCGTTCAGCGAGTCCTCCTCGTGGGCGGCCAATCCGATCAGAAGTGGACTATCCTGGAAGATGATCTCGCCGCGCTTTAATTGGCGCGTGGCCATAACACCACGGCCGGCTATCTTCGATACGCCAATCTCCCAGGCTGGATCCTTATCCTTGAACGGTGCCAGATGCAAATCCAGCAGCTCCGATGTGCGTTTCGGGCAAATCATGTTTGGAAATTTTTTTTTAAAACACTTGAAACTTGCTCACGATCACGAGAAAGCCACCAAACAAAAATTGTAAAAAAGAGTTTTTGTCTCAGTACTCAATTTGCAGTTATTCAGATTTTAAATTTCCAATGTATATATATATATATATATATGTGTATATTCATATATTGATCTAGCACTCGATTATGCTTTGAATTTGGCGCGTTTATTTCGCGGCTGCCGTTCGCAAACTGTCGCCGTTTTCCAGTTTTACATGATTTTTATGTGAAAATTCGGGAAAATGTTTCGCGCGAAAAGCCGACAAAAATTCATTTGGCAATTCGGCTGCGGCCACGACGTGATCGCGATCGCGATCGCATTGTGGCGAGTGGCCTGATGAACAGTTCATATGATTCGTGATGCTGTGATTACGCTGATCAGTTGATCAGTTGCTATCCAACAGCAACAGCAACAACAACCACCACCCACCGTCGTTTGTTGAACGAGTGCAAACTGCTTTCGCACTGATCAAGAGAACGAAACTGAGTAAAAATGTAATTACAGCTAAATTTAAGGGGCGAGGGGGAGGGTGAGGGTGTGCTGTGGTGTCATCGTCACACACTGAACAGGCAAAACGGATTACAAGTGTTAAGCGCAGAGATCGGGCAAGATTAACGAGGCCACAGGCCATAGCTGACAGCAACGGCTGCGGATGTCTGTTGCTGGATGGATGAATGGATGGATGGATGCACGAGCAGCCGTACACCATGGGTGCCCCACCTCGGTTGAATGTACGGACGAACGGACAGACGGACGGACGGAGAACCTGGTCGACTGGGTGGCTGACTTGGCTGAGGCATCCGAGGCACGGCCATGGATTTGTGCATTTCTGACAGTCCGCTGGAGTTGCGCCAAAAACAAAAACAAAAAAAAACATTGCCAGGAAAGCGGCGGAAAACAACACTCGACAACAAGCTTAAATCATTTGAGATTCTTGTTAAAATGTTTGTACTTCCCGTTCTCGTGCCCGTCCTTTGATGCGTTCCGCAATTAATCGTCGCCGCCCCCCGCCTTAAATAATAATTACTGATCCATTTCTGCGCAATTACGGCAGTTCATTAATTACTGCAAGTACCGGTGACAGTCCCGAGAAGCTAATCAATTTATGGGGTCTTCAGTTTGAACTGTATATCAGTATATACCTTATATATGTATGTATATATATATATACACATATACATTATTCCCGTTCTCGGTATTATAATGAATCTTTTGGAACAATGACAACAAATTGTTTACCACTTCGAATCAGTTTCAAGAACTTTTATTGATTATTAATAATTTTTTTTATTTTTAGTTTATTTTGTTAAGTGTAGAATCCGTACAATCAGAGTGTAGTACTTTAACAACACATTGGTGAAAGATAAAGTTTAGAGCCGAACTTTATTGATTATAGTTTTTGTTTATATTCAAAATGATGTTTCCTAATTCGGTTTCGCTCTAAAAGGTATGCTATATAAAATTATGTGAAACTTAAAGGCTGAAATTTGGTATAATTATTTAATCATTGAACTTTGCTTTATTTCTTTTTATTGTTTCCAGCTAAGCTATACTAATATAATATTCTGCGTAAGCGTTGACAAATTCAATTATACTAGTTCCTAATAAATAGATTAAAATACTTTAAAAAAAGTAAGATTGCCCGACCAGTAGATACCCTGAACCCAGAAATTAACAATTACACACAAAATCTCGGCATTTTATGAGTATTGAGGCTGTTAAAAATAAAAAAAAAATTTACTAATAATTACCAACGAAAAAAAAATACTCCACACCGGGAATCGAACCCGCTTACCCTTCGTCTTAAGTTACACAACTCTTATCGACTACTCCACACTACCAACTAATTTTGATAGATCGCAAAAGAAAGTCAACGAAAACGAAAACTCGGCACTTGTCATAAAAACGATAAATATTTATAATAATAATTATGAATAACGAAAAAAAAGATGAATTCAACATTGTTCAACCACTGGGACTCGAACCCAGACCCTTCACGTAATGCGGCACAACTCTTTCCAACCACTCTTTTACTCAACTTTTTTGTATTAAAATTGCAAAAAATTTCCTTAAAAAACGCAAGACAAAATTCTGGATTTGTATGTGTGCGTGCACATGATCACAGAAGTTGCTTGTGTTCAGCCAAGCAGCTGCGCTTGGCGCTGCTGAAAATAGATTCTTGATTTGCTCGTAAACCAAATGTATGATCGGTATGAAATTTTCAGGGCTTATTAAGAGCATCGAAATGTATGTACAAAGTAATTTGCATGTGTGTAGAATTTGATTTGCGTTTTTTATGGTTTTGTCGATACTGTTGGCGATTGGGGGAGGTATCCAAAATCTGAAATATTTAAAATATTCGTATGCATTACGCGAACATATTGGAATTTTATAGTTTAGGAGTTATGCTTAATAAACCGACTCAAAAATTGATAAATATCGATAATACGAAAACGGAAATATTTATCGATCTTTTGAAATAAACTTAATCTGAGTATGGTATACACGAACCGAATGAGTCCAAGATCAGCTTTTAGCTTTTGTAGACAGACATACAAACGGATATGGCTAAATCGACTCGGCTAGTGATGCTGATCAAGAAAACATATAGTTTATAGTGTCACAGATGCCTTCTTCTGCTTGTTACATTCATTTGCACAAAACCTTTTTACCCTTTTTTACCCATTTTCAATGGGTTGAGGGTATAATTATGAAAAGCATAGCTTTATCAATAATCAGACAAAATGCGACACAACTAATTTAATTACATTGAAATAATTCAGGAAACTGTTATGTACTAATTAAACATAATAATTGCTTTACTCAAACCTAATTTGAGACGAATACAGAGTGTCAACTAGTCGGGGACCCGCGAAAAAAGCAATCTTATTTTTTGTTTAATAATATGTCGTGAGACTAATGCCTAATGTTCAGGTCAGATCAGCTGATAATCAGTGTAGCAAGAATTCACATACTGCGAGATAACACTGATCGAACCTATTTAAATAGGCTGCACATAGACCCGATTAGTCAGTCGAAATTTGCTATTTACTAGCTCTGTACATTTAAATTGAATCCCGAAAATGTTTGTGGCAAAAGTGTTGTTTCTCTGCGCAGCTATTTTACTGGTCAATTGTTTTGCCCAAGGATATAATTTGGTCGGTGCTCCCCAAGAGCTGAGCGAAAGTGAATTTGAGTCGGGAACGCAGAAGCTGCGGTTTTCTCTCTCCAAACTGGCTGCTGGCGAAGGACCTAGCTACCGGTAGAGTCTGATTTTGGATTAAATTTGGCTCTGTCGATTTAAAGATACATTGTTTTCCTTTAAATAGCATTTCGAGGGTTATCTCGGCCTCAACACAGATTGTCGCTGGTGTTTTGGATAAGTTCAATGTTGAGCTGATCGACGAAAGCGAAGAGAAAAAGGTGTGCGACGTTGACATCTGGAGCAGAATATGGCTGCCAAATGGCGTTGAGGTGACCGTCAAATGTCCCAATGAAGAAACGGTTGTAAGGAACCACAGCCCACCCCCCAGAATTTAGAGACTTTTAAAACTAGATTTTCCAAATCAGCTGAATTTGTATGTATATATGTTTTTTTAAGCGAAATAAAATCAATTGAAAAAAATTTGTGCCGCTCTATGGAGCTTTGTTCCCGAATATTCTTGTGTTCTTCAATAACGATTTTAAAATTATAAAGAAATATGTAGTTTTAGATTATGCATTCTAATTTTCTCTTCTTTGATAGCGTTGATTAATTCAAGCATACATTGACCAACTTTTTCTCCGAGTGTATGTACCGATGCAAAGGGCTACCACAAAAAAAAAACCAAACAAATAATTATCAAATGCATTTGTAATTACTTGTACAACCTATGTTTGTACACATTGAAATTGAGAATTCAATTTGAATAAGCAAACCTATTAATTGAGTGCAATACAAAAGACAGAGTGCGAAACATGCAAACAATGGAAATGTGCCCGCCTCTTTTGCACCTATAGCCAATGCGCCAACAAAGCTTCGGTAGCAGCGCTCGCGCGCGCACACACACACAAACACATTCACATGGACATTTACTTGTTGACGGGGGTTTTCGTACAGCACGATTGAGAGATTAAAGCATAGGCAAAGCGCAGCTCCGTTATTCCGGTACATAAACAAAATTTCGGTTTGTGCTTTGTTTATGTTACGTTGATATTTGTCTCACTCTTACTAACGCTCGCATTCTATTATAATCCCAGTTAAGGTTATGATAAATGTATTTATTAAACTAATAAACAGTTAATTACAAAAAACAAAAACGAAATGTTTCGATGTGTAATTACTTTTGTCTAGACCTGTCTAGAAGTATATTTTTGTGTATGTTGTTGTTGTTGTTGTTTCTGTGTAAAGACGTCAGGTGCATCTTGAAAATGCTCAGTATTTTGTCAAATTGCTTAAGACACAACAAGTTTTGAATATTTGAAGACAACATGACAATTGACTAACGCCCATGTCGACTAAGGTTTGTACTCTTCATCCCCTCGCCTTTCGCCAAACCCCCCGTCCTCCCCCACCGCCGTTACATGAGCTCTACGGCGGCGACTCACGCGCACTATTTTTTCTCAGGTGGCGGCGTAAACAGCAAATTGGCTAAAAACGTTGCCAATGCGAAAGATTTCCGTTGCCGGCAACTAATGCCAAGAACAACAACAGCAACAAGCATACAACAAAAACAACTTTAATTTAATAAAATATAAATAAATGCCAAACAAATCAAGCGAACGACTCGTGTACTAAATTGTTGTTGCTCTGTTATTATTAATTGCAATTTTACACAAAAAAGAAATGCATAATAATGTAATAAAATTTGAAAACTGCAAATATCTTGCGATATTTTGCACAGCTCAAGACCAACAACAACAACAACAACAAGTGAAAATTGTTGGCGCTTTCACGCGTTTTCGATACGCGCCGTTGGCAGTTCAGAATTTGGCGCCATCGCCATTGCCATGTCATCGGCCATGTCAAAAATTGTCGCCCTAATACCGCCACAAGCCCAGTACCCAAACCACATGCCCCAAGTTGCTGCCGCTCTCCAGCCCTGCCATGGCCCAAACTCGACCAACATCCCAACATTGCGCATACGCTCCATTTGCCCACTAGCCAAATGTCATGTGGTCAACGCTTCCGCTACAAAAAAAATATATATATATATTTATATGTAAATAAGATATGTATAAAAAAAAATATAGCATAGACATATTTAAAGCAACACAACACACACAGACAGACACACACACACACGCACACACACATACACATATACCGCGTGGGTCGAGTGCAACAAATTGCTGTAAATGCCCAAAGACAACAAGTAAAAGTGCTGTGTGGCAAGATGGTTCGACTGCAACATGCCCTATAAATAAGCATGTATTGCACTCAACGAAAATGAGTGAGTGGGAGAGAAAGAGAGAGAGAGAGGTAGATTATTGTATATAGGATAAGTTCTGTCATAGATACATATAAAAATAATTTTATTTTTTATTTTATTTATTATTCAGCAAATAGCAATCCTAATCATTTATAACTAAAACTAATTAGGCAATAGACAATATATAATAAATAACTAAATAAATACGGTTCGTTTAAAATTCTTGTCTTTGAAATTGAACATAAAACTATAATAAATGATCGGTCAAATTAAACGGACGACATATGCGAACTAATTAAGAATATTAATGAGAATACTTCATGGCATTAGTTTATTGTATTATAGTTTTTAAGCATTGTGTGCAACAATATAATTAATTATGTTTCCTTGAGTGAAATCTTTTTTAAAATTTAGCATGCAGTTTATCTAACATGTAAATATTTAAGGGGTAGCAAGAAATTATATAAAATATAAATATATATATTGTATTTATATAATTTCTTACGGGAAATTTAGCAGTGTATCCAGTGTACTTATGTACGATATTAATTCATTTGTTTTTATGTTTCGGTTAAAAATTCAGATATATTATGGCTGGCTAACAATCAATATAGCCTTCTTCAAGCTTTGTTTAGGGTGTTTTTAAGCTAAAATACTATTTTGCAATTTATTACACGAAATATCTATGAAAATTTGCTGAAATTTTGAATGCAGCTAGCCGCGTTCCTGTTTTAATTTTCAGAGTCAATTAAAAATTGTTAATTTTACTTATAATTTTAAGGTAGGAAAATGCGATGCGACCAATGCGACGGCAACCAAAAAAATTGCAATTAAAATATTTGCGCGACTTTGTCACGACGGCGACGACGACGACGACGACGGCGTCAGTTGATGGCGGCAAATTTGGCGTTGAGTTGACATGACCAGGCCACCCCGTACTCCCCGATCGAGGCATGCCAACTGGTCAACTTGTGGGCCAGCGTGTGTTTGGGTGGGTTTCTTGGTACAGAATTGTTTTTCTGCTCCGTTGCAGGCATAAAAATTAATCTGCACACCACATAGATAAAGATTTATGGTCGTAAAAAGCAGTAAATTAATTTATATATATATATATGTCTTAATTACAGGTAATTTTTGAAAGCTAAGCTAAGAAATCACTTTTCATATAAGACCTGATCGTGGTGCACTGTGATCGAGTGTACTCTTTAAAATGCCATTCATCTATTTAACCATCAAATGGGATATAATATATACATATTTCGATTTTTATATGCGGATGTGTAATATATGCGTACCGAAAACCAATGCAACACATTTTAAGTATATGCATGCACTATATAAATGAGGGGGCCAGTAAAAATTTATATTGACTTTAATATCTTGAACTGAAAAAGTTTATACATTTTTAATTACGAGTACTTTTTTCTTATACAGTATAAAAACTATGATCATAAAAACTAAAATTGAAATTAATTAAAGAACACAAATGTTTGGTTTCTTCTTAATACTCTTTTCTTTTAAATATATATTGTAAACGTACAAAAACTAGATAGAAACGTTGCTATAGCTGCTAATTCTATGGTCCGTTCATTTGGTCAGGATAAATAATCACAAACCGAAAACGGCTCACGGTTCGAACCAATGGTTCACATTCATGAACTCAGATTTTAAATTTTAAAAAAAAGTTCGGCTTAAAATTCGAATATAATGCAAGTTCCAGTTGCAGTTTGATTGTTTGATAAAAATTCTAAATCAATCATCCTATATATTATTTATAAATTCTTATAATATTATAAATATGATGATCATTGCAATTACATAATTGAAGGTTTTAACCCTATTTTGTTTTTAGCAATAACGACGTCTAAATAAATATTGTATCTTGTGTCGCAAGTTATTAGATACAAGTGAATATATACAATATATATATATAGAACTGGCTGCCAAACTTCGTTTATTTCAATGTCAAATGCACACGGCATGGACATTTTCAAAGCGTTGCAACCGGGCGCCCCTCCCGTCCGTTTCCCAGAGCCGCGCCCACACACATATGTGGATGATGATTACGTCCAGATGGCAGACCGCTGGCCCGGAGATTTGCTAAAGTTCTATTTGATTTTAATATACTTAAACGCAATCAATTTAAATGCGTTCGTTTCGGTTGCCTGTCGAATCGAATTCAATTTGATTTGCTTTTCGATGTGAACTCGGGTATGGGTATGGGTATGGGGATGGGGATGGGGATTTGGATATGGATTTTGGCTTCTGCGCCATTTGCAAGATCACCGCAAAAATATCAAATACGATAAATATAAAAAGAGCAGCAAACTGAAAATGTTGTTTACAACCAAATACAAGTGTGGAATCTTACAAAAATGTTGCCGCTGCGTTCCATATGCACATGATCCACATAGATGATCATCTATCCACACACATCAGCACAGTTTTGTATCCGAACACTAACTATATATATATATATATAAATATATATCTGTGCACAACTTATGTGTTAACATAAAACAGATGACGAGCAGCAGCTGTGACTGCCAATCCATTTTCAATTCATTATTTGCCTACCCAACTGGATGCGGCTTCTGGCTTCATCCACGTACGTTACGTGCCAAATGCCACTCGGCTGACGTCATTCCCGTTGCAGTCGAAAGTGGGCAGTCAGTCAGTCAGTCATTACAATGGCTATCACCGTCGGTTATTGTTGCTGCTGTTATTATGCCGATCTTGATAAGCGCAATCAGCACTTTACAGACGCTAAAAGCGTTTATCCGCAAACTGCTCAGTGCAGCTCCAAAGGTGGACCCAAGATGACAACAAATCGAATCTTGTTGTCGCTGCTGGTGAGTCATCTACTCCACTGCTGCAGACGGACAGATACATATCCGACTAATGCAAATAGTCTTTATACTCATATATGATGTTTCATATATGTAGTTACCTAATATACCTGAAAACGGGATTATATTTCTAAAAATATTTTTGCATTTTAAAAAAGTGTACTTAAAACTTGTAAGAACATTGCAATCGAGTATTACCGACAGCGCATTACTCGTTTACACTGAAATGACAACTAAAACATATACAAACTAGTCGTATACATTCATTCATAAAAATTATATCAACATAATCAAAAATTAGAACGCCTCGGAATCTATTTTTATGTTGTTTTTATGTTAATTGTGCCAACTAAATCGATTAAAAGTATAAATTTGCATTACTAAATTTCGAAAAAAAATGTTTATTTTGAAAATAGTCGAAAAATTTTTATTTTCCATAATGCATAAATTTTTGTTGGTCAAAATGACATCACACATGAAAATCGGTTCAGTTTTGTCAAAGTGAGGAGAATTTGAAATGGGATATGAGAGATTGACGAAATTTTTGTCAATGTTGTCATGATTTTTGACCGAAAATTTGACTCTCTTGAAATCGACTTAAATATTGTTTTTTATGCTTAAAGTGACCAATAAACTCGATTAAAACTATAAATTCGCAATTCTAAATTTTGAAAAAAAAATTTCGAAAATGGTTAAAGGGGGGATCACATGATTTTTTGACAACAAAAATCAAAAAAAAAAAAATTTATTTTTAAAAATGCATAAATTTAAACGTAGAATCAATCTCGAGCATAAAAGATAACCAAAATGTCTTCAAACATGAAAATCGGTTCAGTTTTACCAAAGTTATGGTCGTTATGGATTTGAAATATGGCAGTTATGGATCCAAATTTTTGTCAATTTCGTCATGATTTTTGACCAACTATTTGACCCTCCTAGAATTACTTTTAATGTTGTTTTTATTACTGATTATAATAATTACAATCTATTAAAAGTATCAAATTGCAATTCTAAACTTATTTTTGTAAAATGAGTAAGGAGGGAGTAAATGATTTTTTTTTTACCAAAAAATTCTGAAAATGCTTATTTACAGGTTAAGGCAAATTATCTCTTCCCTAGAGGTATACGAATATATTCTAATTTTAAAGTCTCTAACTTCAATAGCGACGAACCCAATATACTCTTTTCACTTTGTAAACGAGTCTAACCTGTTTAAGCAAGCATTTGCTTTGTATTCAGATTGCTAGCTGGCTGCATTATTAAGTAATTAAGAGTTGGCGATTGAAAATACGCTACTTATCAACATACACTCGGAAAAAATTATAATTCTAACAGTTTTGTTCTTGAAATTTTGTGAGAATTCCGTTCCTAAATCTTCTAATTCGAATTGTTTGATTTTTTCTAATTGCATGTTTTGAATGAAATACAAAATGCTTTAAAAAACCCGCTTTAATATATTTATGCATGTTGGATAGTTGGTAATGATGTTAAAAAAATCGAAAAATCAATCGATGTTAACTCGATCATTTATTTTGAACAAAACTTCTATGAAAACTGATAAACCTTGCGAACAAATAAAAGTAGGTTCCTATACTTTTGTTAGAGCATTCCAAGGTCTTAAAAACAATGTTTTCCGTAGTCTTGCCGCCTTATGTTAATTGCCTAGCAAGGCAATTTAAAGCCCCTCTATGCGATTCTCATGACTTCAAGTAATGCCTACAGATTTTTGGTGGTTTCAGTGTTACTTAGAGTAACGTGTGTGTGTGTGTGTTACTTAAAAGTTATATTTGTAAAGTTATGCTTTTTTATTATTAGATAAGTGTCGCTTTCAATATCTATTATCTCTCGCTCATTTCCTTAACTCTTTCTCTCTTCGCATTTATTGCTCTCTCGCTCTTTTATATCCTCTCTCTTTCTATCTTCTCTCGCTCTTACTCCCCCCTGGGTCATCCCTCTCTCTCTTCTGTTTGTCTCTCTCCTGTTTCTCGTTCCCAATCTGTATCCATATCTCTTACTTTCTCTCTCTCACTCTGCCTCTCCCTCTTTCTCTCACTCTCTTACTCTCTCTCTCTCTCTCTCTCTCTCTCTCTCTCCCTCTCTCTCTTACTCTATCTTTTTCTCTCTCTCGTTTACTGTCCCTTACTCTCTCTCTCTCTTTCTCCCTTTCTCTCTCTCTCTCTCTCCCTCTTTCTCTTACTCTTACTCTTTCTCTTTCTGTCTGTCTCGCTTACTCTCCTTTACTCTCTTTCTATCTCTCTCTCTCTCTCTCTCTCTCTCTCTCTCTCTCTCTATCTCTTTCTATCTCTCTCTCTCTCTCTCTCTCTCTCTCTCTCTCTCTCTATCTCTTTCTATCTCTCTCTCTCGCTATCTATCATTCTCTCGCTCTCTCTCTCTCTTTCTCTCTCTATCATTCTCTCGCTCTCTCTCTCTTTCTCTCTCTATCTATCATTCTCTCTCTATCTCTCTCTATCTCTCTCTATCTCTCTCTCTCTCATCTCTCTCTCTCTCTCTCTCTCTCTCTCTCTCTCTCTCTCTCTCTCTTTCTCTCTCTCTCTCTCTATATCTCTCTATCTCTCTCTCTTTCTCTCTCTCAATCTCTCTCTCTCTCTCTCTCTCTCTCTCTCTCTCTTACTCTGGATGTCTCTCATGCTTTATACATGCTTTATAAGCATTTTTAAAACCTTTAAAGCCAGCCCGTTACATGTTTAGTGTAAATAAACTGACCGATGACCAGTTCAAACTTAAGTTTACTTCTCGCAGTGCCTGTTGCTGACACCTTCTTGCCTGCTGGGGCGACCTCCGCCGGCAAGGTCCGCCCAATCGCTGGCCGTGCTCCGTGCTCGAGATCAATGCTATCGGAGCGAGGGCATCGGCCCAGATCAGCGCTTGGCTCTGGAGCGGCAGCAGTACAAGAACTTGCCGTACGTGCATCGCTATGTTTACTGCTTCTGGACGCGACTCCAGCTGTGGCAGGACGGCACCGGTTTTGATCCGATGCGCATTGTGGATAGCTTTGGGGGTCCGCGTCGTTTGAATCTGGAGCAAACGGTGCCGGCGATAAGTAACTGTAATGCGCACGCTCGCCGCTCATCGAGGAACGTGCTCGACTGGTGCTACGGCGCCTTTGTTTGTGTGCTGCGAACCCCGGTGGGCGACTGGTATCGCCGGCACATGCTGGATATAATCAACGGCAACGCTTAGCTTTTAATCATCATGGGTGGATTAATAAATGTATTTTGTATACCCTGTAAATTTGCATAAACAATGTGCAAAAAGTGGCGGTATCCTTGAGACATACCCGAACCCATCATACATCACATATATATATGCTGATATAGCTGATCAAAATTAGTTAATAGTCAATGAAATTTAATCGAAAATATGCGAAATAAATACAACAAAGTTCTCAAAGAAATCAAAAATAGTTAAATTTAAAAATGAAATACCCAATTTTATTTCGTGTTAATGTATAGCAAACCGCATTGAATTGCATACAGGGTATCGCATAGTCGACTACTCCAGACTAAACGAATTTGATATATTCGTATTGTTTTGTGTTGACTAACAGAAATTTTTGAAATTTAAAAGAGTGAGCACATATGAAAATATGAGCCTACCTGAATAGTCTAGTGTTATTCGCTCGAACTAGAAAAAAGTATAGTAAATTCGATTGTCGATAAGTATATTTGATAAAAGACGGATCATTTGTTCCATACCTAACTGATGTTGATTTTGAACAACTTTAATGCACATTCATCTGCTGGTTGTTCAGGCACTTGGAAGTCGCAGTAGACTTGGGCAGCAAAATTCAATAAATTTTAGACTGAAGGCTTTGACGAACGAATCTGAGGAAATCGGTCAAGATGGAGAATAGAAAAATACGCGACTTTGGTAAAACAAAGGAGGATGCTATTGATTCAGTCTCAAACGATGGCAGCACCACACTGAAGTCCAAGATAATTGAATCGAACGCACCGCCGGATGTAATTGGTGCTGGGTCAGATACTTTATCCGACTGTGCTGCTGCAAAGCAACCAGAGCAGCAAGTAGACGATGCTGTACAGGGTATTAAGCAGCGTCAGCAAATTGATGACCAGGACAATGGCAATCAGCAGACAGCTGGCGGCCCTAATTCTCCTGACGATAATAAAGTTCAGGCCCAGGAGCAGCCAAAACAGAAGGGCTGCGACAAGTGCGGCAAGAAGCTTGGCCTCACCGGCGGCTTTTCCTGTCGCTGCGGCGGCACATTTTGCGCATTTCACCGTTACAGCGACCGTCACGATTGCAGCTTCGATTATCGCGAAATGGGCGCCAGCCAAATACGTCGCGAAAATCCGCTCGTTGTGCCGGAAAAGCTGCGCAAGCTCTAAAACCAAAAACAACAAAAAAAAAAAATGTTAAGAAAAAGTAGCACCACAACGAGGGCTTGGCCTTTTCTTCTATTGCTATTGTTATTGTTATATTTTTGTTTAATCATTCTTTTTTCCTGGCATGAGCTAAGCTAAACTGCCTGCCCTGCCTGCCAGCCCCACCCACCAACCAATCAACCAACCAACCAACCAACAATAGACAATAGAAACCGAGCTAGCGCAACTGCAACACGCAGAGAACATGTACAACATAATCTAAACAAGAGACATAGCACAATGTACAATAAATTGATCTAATGTAGCATTATTGTGAAACCACGAACTGCGACTAAGACCAAATGCCCCGAAATCCCATTGGCGAAAACTTCCTTTTAATAGAGAACCATTTGTGAAGTCATCATAATTTTGAGATAACATTCTCTTTTTTACCAAGTGAAAAGGATATTTCTTTGGGTAATAATTTCGTTTGTTCATGTGAACTCAAGATCGCGAAACAAATTTTTTCTTTAATTAAAATTTACAGTTTTTAACGATTGCTTATAATTGTTGTTGTAGAACCTGAGTTGAATTTCGACAAATCATATTAAGTAGTTATTGGCACCAGCTGACGCTGATCAGATTTTTAGTAAATCGGAGCTTCAAATTCCGCACCAGTCGCGGTTCTTTATATCCTGAAAGGGTATAATGGTTTTGTGCAAATGTGTATAACAGGCAGAGGGAAGCCTCTTCGATCTCATAAAGTATATATATATAATCATGATCGTGACGAAGAGCTGAGTTGATTAGCCCTGTCCGACTGACTGTCCGTCCGTCTGTATAAACGCAGCGATCCCGGAAACTACAAAAACTAGGAAGTCCAATAAGTCCAAGACTTATACACTGTGTATATCATACGTAGAATAAGTTTATCTTTCCTGTTCCGTTTCATAAATATCGATATAAATCGATTTCCTTTGGTTTTTTTGTGTAATGCACGCGCAGATTTGGTTTACCTCCGGATTTTGGATACCTCCAATAACCCCCAATATCGAGAAAACCGTAAAAAAATGCTCTTAATAATTTCTCTTACCGATATGTTAATTGTCGGAAAATTTAGGCCCCTCTATGCGATTCTCATGACTTCAAGTAATGCCTGCAGACTTTTGGTGGTTTCAGTGTTATTAACGGTAATGTCGGAGGGCGCCGACTAGAAGCTTCGCACTAGTTTTTTTTTTTTGGTCTTTTCTCACAGTGTGACTGTGATTGGTTTTTTACAGAATTTGTTCAAGCATGTGCTAAACGGTTTTCTTATTATTAGCTAATAAGGCCTTGGATATAATCTATCTAAATATCGAAAGAGAAGGAGAATCGAAACTTGTTGCATAGTTATGTTATTTTCATACATTAACATTCTGAGAAATGTTAACTAAACGCTCTGGCGCCCTCTGTGTGCGTACAGTGGCGCCAGCTGTTGGCAGTTGAACGCAGCTGTGCCAACGCATCGTCAGTGCAGTAAACTTATCGATAAACGACTGCAAATGCAAACCTAAATTAGAAAAATAAATAAGCAGACAAATTGTGGCTACAAAATTGCAAATTGTAAACGACGCCATTCTATAAACATAAACATCAACAAAAAAACCAAAGCAAAGGAGGCGGCGAAAGCGCGGGAACAGTGCAGGCGACGTGTGCGTTAATGCGTTAGTCTGCTTTCAAATGGAGATGGAGAAGAAGGCCAAGGAACAGTTGCGTCGGTATAAGAAGTCGCGGCACACGCACTCGAGCAGCGACAGCTCCAGCACGGAGACGGACAGCGGCAGCAGCTCGTACAGCAGCTCCGATAGCGAGCGGGAGCATCATCATGGGCATGCACATCCGCATGCACATCCTCATCCGCATCAGCGCGCCGCCGAGCGTCACCATCGAAAGAAGAAGGGCTCCCGGCGTGCTGGCAGCACATCGTCGGGCGAGGAGCGACGCAAGCGGGACAAGCGCGAACGGGATCGCGATCGCGATCGGGACAGGGATCATGTCCAAAAGAAGCTAGTGGCCAAGCGCAATCACCTCAAGCGCAAGCTAAAGGAGGCGCGCCTCAAAAAGCGAGCAGCCGCCGCGCTGAGCGGCCACGGGCATCGCGCCCTGTCGCCGGCCACGCAGGCCAAACTGAAGAAGCTGGCGGAGCGCAAGCATCTGCGCGCCGCCAGCAAGGAGCAGCGCGAGAGGGACAGAGAAAAGCTGCGCAGCGTGCATCGGGAGCGGGAGCGGGAACGGGAGCGCGATCATCATCGGTTGGGCAGCAGTCGATCGCCGACAGGCGGCGCCACCAGCACCACGACAACCACCAAGATACGCATACACCAGGATGTGGTGGGCAAGCGACAAAAGAGTCCGGGCCCCGGCTCGGGCATGGGCATGGGTCCAAACGGAACGCCCGCCGCCCGGATGCACCATCAGCTAATGTCGCGCGAGAAGATCATAATACAGACACGTGCACGCGGACGCACCCCATCCCTGGAGCGGGAGCGCGAAAGGGAACGAGAACGTGAGCGCATCGAAAGGGAGCGGGAGCGAGAACGCGAGCGCGTGGAACGGGAGCACGAACGTCAGCGGCACGAGCACAAGCTGCAGCGACACGATGATCTGACGCTGCGGGAACGGGAACGGGATCGACGCGAGCGGGAACGTGAGCGGGCCGAGCGGGAGGCGGCGCGAGACAAGGAGCGCGCCGAGGCATTGGCACGCTGCCAGGAACGGCAGCGGGAGCGCGAGCGTTTGGCCCGCGAGAAGATGCGTCGCCAGGAGGAGGAGGAGGGCAAGAAGCCATACGGCGCCGGCGGTGGTGTTCGCGACCTGGACATGGCCATACCATACTGCAGTCGGGAGCGCTCGCTAGAGACGGTGGAGCGCAGCGGACGCCATGTGCGCGACAAGCGCGACCTAGATGCCTACGAACGTGAACAGGAACTAATCGAGGCGGAGCGTCACGGATTGCTCGACGAGATGCGTCGCTACGGCGGCCAAAGACGCCGCGAGCTCAGCCCCCTGCCGGAACACTATCCGCCGCGGCTGCGAGATCCACGCGACATCTACTCGGAGGAGGAGCGAGAACGGTAACTATCATCCCTATTCACAAGAAACTTTAGATCATGTCATTTGTATACCATGATGAGACGAAACTAGAGAAAACAGCATTCTTGCTATGGTGATCATCGCCGTTCTATGCGATTTTCACAATTTGGAGTAAATCTAACATGATTTCTGTGTTATTTTTAGTATTTACTAATAACGATATAGATAGCTTCTGCCCAAATCTGTTTTTCTCACAGTCTTAGATTGGACTTTTTCCTCTCTCTCTTTTTTGCTCGCTTTCTCTCTCTTTCTTGCTCTCTCTCTCTCTCTTTAATATCGTCTTGCAATGCAGTTTTTAAGTACATCTCTTTGAGACATCTTCGATTCCCGATTGGTCAGTTAGAATGCTATACTTATTATTCTGACCGTGAGTGTATATATCAATATAACTTTCATGAATTTTCTCCAGTCAGTTAACCGAATTTGATCACACAAACGATCTTCCGGTTTCCAATATTTCATTTTTGTAATACGATTTTAGTTATTTAAAGTGCTGTACTTATTATTTTGACCGTGAGTGTATTATCGATCAGCATCAAAATCAAGCAAGCAGCAAATTTATAAAATCAAACTTTTTGAAATAGAACCAATTAAAATGGAATTCCATGGTTTCAGGGCCTATAAGCGGGCATATATGGATGCGCGCTACTCTCGGGATCGGGAGGCGTGGCTGGAGCGCGAGTTGCGCGACTATCGAGAATTGGACGCGGGAGATGCGCTCTATGCGGATGAGCGTGAACGGATAATGCGCGAACGTGAGCGGGAGCGGGAAAGGGAACGCGAGCGTTTGCCCTCACGCGGCGATTATCGTGCCGAATGGGAGCGCGACTGGGATGAAGATGGCGGCGGTGGTGGTGCTGGTGGCAGCGGCGGCGGTGGTGGTGCAGCTGGTGGTGGTGGTGGCGGTGGAGCGAATGCCAGCGGCACACCCGGACGTGCCAGCGGCTTCGTTGGCGGACCCAAACGCCCGAAGCCACCAACACAGCAGGCGTCACAGCAGCAGCAGCAACATCATTCCGCGTCGGAGCCGGACTGGGATGCCGATGAGCGCGAGGAGTGCGTCGATAGTGTCAATGTGGTGAAGAACGAGCCCGCCTGGCTGGAGCACGATCAGCGCGAGAAACCGCGCGCCTGGCAGCAGCAGCAGCAGCCCAGCAACGATTGGCGCGACAACGATGAGCCGAGCTTCGGTCGCAGCAATGGCGCCAGCGGTGACGTCCAGCAGCCCCATCATGCGCCCAACTCCTCGCCACATCATCATGTGCATCAGCGTGGCGAACGCGGCAGCGGACGTGGCTTTCGACGTGGCGGCGGCGGTGGCGGTGGCGGTGCCGGTGGTGGCGGCCCTGGCCATGGACATGAGCATGGCGAGCGCGGCTACAGATCGCATCCACCGCCGCTAATGACGCTGCCGGTGCAGCCGCCCGGTGGCTATCATGGTGGCGGCGGCACTCGTGGCTTTGCCCACAAACGTATGCCCTATGGCGGCGGCGGTGGTGGAGGTGGCGGCGGAGGCGGATTTCTTAAGAAGCAGCATCCGCATTTGCCGCCCGCGGCATCAGCAACAGCGACGTCCAACAACCAGGCGACGGCGCACGCCCAACCCAAGCCGGGCAATGCCGCGGCACAGGCCAGCGCTGTGGCGGCGGCCACCACAGCGGTTGCGGCGGCCAAAGCAGCGGCACAGAGCGCTGCCAATGCCACCACCAATCCGGGCATACTGGCCCAAGTTAGCAAGCTGCCGAACATCAAGCAGGAGGACGCATCCGAGGACTCGGCGGGCACACCAGAGCTTGGTCAGAGCAGCGGTGCCGCTCCGGAGCCGTCATCGGAGCTAAGCTCATCGTCGTTGGACCCGTCGCTGCGTCAGTTGAAACAGGAGCCGAAGACAAATGGCGAACTGAGCGAGATCAGCGACAGCGACGACGATATACTCAACAAAACGGACAAGGTGAAGCCGAAATCCGAACTGCAACTGGATGGCGCCGTAGCCGGTGCCCAGGAGCTATCCACCGACACGCTCTCCGCCAGCGAGGAGCCCATTAAGAGCGAGCCACAGCCACAGTCACAGTCCCAGTCGCAAACGCAGTCACAGTCACATTTGCAGCAGGCACATGCAAGCATAAAGAGCGAAGATGTGGACGAGGTGCTCGACTTCGAGGAGATATCGGATGGCGAACTGGAGGAGGATGCCAGGCATAAGGGTAAGCCAGACAGCAGAGAATGCATGATTGATGGATTTTAAAGTTAATGCAATTCGCGTTTGTGCAGGCATTGGCGACGCTTTGGGCGTGGACTGGCAGGGATTGATTGCGGAGACGCGCCAGCAGGCAGCGACGGAGCATGCCGCACAGCAGGGCGTCGAGCGGAATACATCGGCCAAGCAGCGCTGGCAGCCACATCGCGTCCTGCTCGACATGGGCATCAGCTTTGGCATGGCCGGCAACCAGTATGCACATCGCATCATTGAGGAGGCGCGTCACAAGCTGCTGCTGGAGGAGCAGCAGGTGCAGCAGCGTCAGCTGCTGATCAAAAAGGAGCCCGACGACGACACCAACACCAACACCAACGCCAATGCCAACACCAACGCCAATGTCAATGCCAACGTCCACGCGGGCAAAACGACGCCGGCACACGACTATCGCGAATTGTTGGACACCGAGCATGTCCAGCCGCTGGCCTGTGTCCAGATGGGTTTGCGCACCGCGGCTGCCGAGCGTCAGCGACTGGTGAACAACGTCTGCGGACCGGGTAGCCGTGCGCTCAGCGCTCGACAGGATTTACGCTTGCGTCGACAGCTGTGCGGATTGCCCGCCCGTGAATGCGATTTTCCGCGAAACGTGCCCATTGTCAGCGAGGGATTGCGCTCATTGGCCATGCACATGTTCCAGCGTACACTCGATGTCAAATGAGATCCGATCGCTCGGCGTCGGCTCGAGCAATTTAGATATAGACTAGATATACAAATCTACATGCAATGTCCGAATAATGTCGCTATCGACCCTGACGACGAGGACACCAATGATGTTTAAGATTATGTGGAAGATTATGCCTGATGGTAAATGCCAGCTAGATCTATTTGTGCTTTACCTTAAATACCTTAATAATGCCCGAGATTCCAATAACTGTAGCTATCGAATCATACTATATTGAAATGTATCTTAGTGGATCACTTTAATTAAAGCTAAATCTTGTTTCAATTGTGCTAAAGACAATAGCGTTGCCTCTACAATTTTATGGATATATTATAGCTACGTTATAATATTGTTTAAAGTTCACTCTATAAAAAGTTTTACTATGAATACAATATTCTTCGCCGATATTGAAGCCACACATTTAAAAATTGGAATTAGTTCTCGTGTAAGCTCGCTTCATATAAAATGTGAAGTTTTTTGGGTTACGTCTACGAGGGGCGTGGCAAATCGATCAAATTTATATATCTCCCAGATACTCAAACATTCGTTATTTTTCCAAAAAAAAAAATAATACTAATTAATTCAAACAATCAGTATCAAGAAACTGATTTCAAAATTTTATTTCGAACTAATTTTCTACACTAAGGAAATATTTAATTCAAAATATCGTTGTTTTTTAAACATCAGTGTGCTTTTTAATCCAGTCCACAAAGTAATGGACACGTGCATAACCATCGGGATAGGTGCTACCACAGCCGCCGTAGACAAATCCGGCAATGCCGACAATTTCATTATCGTAGTGGGCCGGGCCACCCGAATCTCCGTTGCACGCGCCGTTGTCCGCTTCGTGGATCAGGCACAGCATATTAGGATATCCGTATTTGATGCGCTTATCGCACTCCTCCAGCGAGAGCGATGTGAGCGTGTTCCATTGCAGATACCGTGGCAAATCGCCACCATGCGTGAGTCGACCCCAGCCCGAGATTATAATATCAGCATCGGCTGGCGTATTTTTGGTGGGCAGCGCGATCGGCTTTATGCTCTCCGAGTAGATGAACGGCGACTCTACGCGCAGCACGGCCAAATCGTTCAGCAAGTTTCCGTATTCCTCGTGCACAACGATCTCGACCACCTGGAGGAGAACGCCTCCGCTGAATCGATCGTTGCTGCCAGCGCGAATGGTCAGCCGACTGGCAGGATAGACGACCAGGTCGCCGTTGCTATCGTTGCTGGTGACGCAGTGCGCCGCGGTCAGCACCCAATTGCGTGAAATGATGGAGCCGCCGCAGCTGTGCGCCCCGTTATTGCGCAGCGATATCTGGTGCGGAAACTGCGCCCTGTTGGCATCAACGCCGCCCACAACACGTCCGCCGATATTTGGTGCCGCCTGGCAAACGGCAGCCAGCAGCAAAATTGGAAAAATCGCGGACAGTAAACGGGAATCCATCGTGGCAACAAGCAACTAAGTCGCGCCAACGGTGATCAAACGTTTTTATAGGCATCAGTACACAGTGAAAAAAAATAGGGTACTAAATTATGTTTCAAATAATTCAATTTGCGCTTGAAATTTGAATACGATAATATTCATACTAATATTCTAGAATTTGCGTATGATTCAAAATAGTTGATGTAAGAGAAGCTTATTTTCGCTCTAAGCCAATTATGTTTTGAGTTTGTTTTTTTCTCTGTGTAACTTACTTGAGCCACGGTTATTTATAAGGCTAAAAACTATCGCAGATCTTGTGATTGCGTGCTTAGCAGATATCTTATCTGGTGGCATTCAGCGGAATTTATGAGTTTTCTTTATTGTTATCAATTGGCATTATCAATTCGATTATTAAGTTTTGAAAACATTTTGTTACACAGAAACTACGGTGATGCTTTGACCTCAATAAAATTAGTCGCTCAACAATGAAAACTATTTTCATACATTCTTTAATATTTGTTATATTTCCTAACACGTTTTTATATATTGTAGAATAGACGCATAGCCTTTTAATTGGTGTACAGAATTCATCATATTTTAAATATATAATTTATGGCAATTTTTCTTTTTTTGTTGAAATTTAGGATTCAGCTTTGTTTTTTTTTATATATATATATATGAAATAATAACACCTTTTGCTATTGTTGTACAGACACACATGTATATATAGATATATATATTCCTATTTATTTGTTTGTTTTAGGAATGTAACGAAAACGAATAATTAGAATTATTATAAGAATGTTTCATAATAAGCAGCCTAAAAACAAACTTTTTAAATCTTAAAGCTATAAAGACAAAAATGATGTGTAAAATGCGAAAACTTTAAAACTTAATTCGGCAAAAAAAAAAAACACATTTAAATTGGCTGCAGCAATTTTAAGAAAAAACAAACAATTGAAAATCGCTTTAAAAAAGAGGAGGAGAAATACTGAATTATATATCTGAACGGAGAAGCTAAATAAGGTAATAAAGCTATATGTTATATAAATAGTAATAATAGTACTTTAACTGACGTATAAGTAATTTGTGTATGCTTTAGTTAACCTCAGTACAATCGCCAGTAGAAAACTCCTAGACGCTGTAAAGAGTGCTGTTGTCCGGTTCCACGGCCACGGCCTGGACTATAAAGCGTCTGCGGTCGACAACATCGCTGGGCGCCGATGGCTGCGATTGGATGGAAAATGTGAGAAATCATTAATATATATATATAAATGTATATGTATGTGCATAGGTATGATACAATAAAGTGGGTTAGTGGCTGTTAGCTATATATATATACAATAATAATTTTTACCAAGCCAAGGATAGTTTAGGGATTCTGAAGCACATGCAGGATTTTATAGATGGGTGTAAACATAAAACATAACAAATACTCACACAATGCAACAGAAACAACGTTGTGTGTTTTGGCCTCAACTCAGCTATAAGTAACATTAGCCTAACGTTTTAAATATTACAAATTTTCCAATTATATAGCTTAATCGTATCACAAAGCAGTCAAAAAATGTTGCTTCTATAAATAAATGTTGTTAAACAAGCTCGTAAGAATTTCAATTTTAGCAATATTTCTTTTAAACAAAGCTGCCTTCAAACAAAAATACTAGAATCACTAGGATCTATGTATACAAAAAAAGAAAAAACATCTTAAACTACATTTCAGTGTGTGTAGTCTATGAATAATAATCGAGACTTTTGATCTAAAATGAAACATAAAAGAAATAGAACAAAGAGACACAATTTAAATTAAAGACAACACAAATATGCAATAAAACTTAGCTTGAAAATACATTAACAATTAAATGCATCAGTTAAAAATACATATATATCAAATACATATGTATATTGTTTTTATCATGAGAACGGACTAACTGAAAACAGTGTGCGTCTAATTGCATTGTGAGCTGTAACAAACAAACAAATCATCAACCGGAAACCAAACAGAGAAACCACAACCGGAACCGGAACCAGAACCAGAATGCAAAGGATTCAATTTTTGCTATCAATCTATTGTGAAACGGAACCGGAGCCGTCACTCACATCGGTGCATTTGCATTGCGTCTCATCGAAGACGGTGCCCGTGGTGCAGCTCTGGTTGTAGCGGCAGGCGCAGGTGCAGTTGGCGTCGTCCCAATATTTGTGATCCGATTGCTCCAGGCATTTGTCGCGCGCATCCGTATTCTGGCACTCGCATCGGCACAGATCCTTGCGGTACTCCTGGTACGCATTGCAATCCTCCGGCTTGATGCGGCAATCGCACCGGCACGCCAAATGCTGTTCCACATTGACAACCGCATTGGTCCGCTTGCTGCTCGCCCCAAATCGCTCCACCTTCCGCACGCGCAACTGCAGCACCTCCGTCTGCGTCGGCTGGCAGGAGATCAGCGTGGAGCCGCAGCATCCATTGCAACGATTGATGCGCGTGCAAGCCGGCGAATAATAGACATTGGCCGCCGTCTGTTCGCCCGCCTGCTCCGTCAGCGGCTTCAGCTCCACAATTGTCGGCTGCGGCGAGCAGCTCGCGGGTGTCGCATTCCGTATGGCAGCTGAAATGGATGTTGCTGAGATTAGAACTGGACTCGACACGAATGCGGCATCTGTTGCACTTACCTCGCGCCACGCTGCGCTTAAAGTTCTCTGTGGAAAGCCAAATGGAAACAAATAATAGACAATCAATTAGCTGCCGCTTTCTTGGAATGCAATCCCTATTGGGACTTACCCTTGGAGGAGGCCTCGCCGGAGCCATCCGTCTCGCCGTAATCTGCCGTCACATTGCTCAGTTCCAGCGCCAGCTGCAAAGAGAAATTCAGTTAAGATGTAGTAGAATATGCATCGGGAATATTCAAGCGGTCAACCCAATTGAATTGGATGATCTTGGATGGATCTTGGATCCATAGCTGTCATATATCAAACTCGCATAACTTTGTCAAAACTAAACCGATTTTTTAATGTTTGATGGCATTTTGATCATGATTTGTGCATTAAATCAATTCAACATTAAAAACTAGTGCACTTTTGAAAATAAAATTTTTTATTATTTTTTTTTGTTTTTTTTAAATCATGTGGTCCCCCCTTACTCATTTTCGAAAAAATTTTTTTTCAAAATCTAGAAATTCAAATTTATAGTTTTAATCAAGTGTAATTATCACAACTAACATAAAAAACAACAACATTAAAAGTGATACTGAAAGTGTCAAAATTGACAAAAATATTGACTTGTAACATAGCTCCCATATTTCAAAACTAAACAGATTTTCATAATTGATGGCATTCTGATCATAATTTTTCCTCTGGATTAATTTTCATTTAAAGTATGGGCATTATTGAAAATGAAATAATTTCCGATTTCATCAGTGAACCAGTAGAAGATAGAAAAGCGTTAAAAGCGGGATAGCTACTGAGTGAATATAATGTTAACATTTGCAATTAAAACAGCGTACAGCGTGCGGATATAATTCGCAACTGGTTTAAGCGCAGACATGTGAAATGGCTGTTTCAGCTATTAACAAAGATTTCGGCTAATTAGCATTCAGGAAAAACTGTACCTATGAAAGCCGGGCATAGCGCAGTGCTAGTCAAATTCAAATAAACACAAATGTACACAAAGCAGAAGATAAGGAGCAGAGCAAACAATAACACAGAAATTGAGGTATCAACTCATTAATTGGTTTCCACAAGAAGACGCGTTTCTTATTTGTAGTTCTGCTTTTATTTATGTATGTTCTCCCCGCCAAACAGCTGAACAAAGCTGAGGCGAAGAGAAAAACACTATAGAAAACACCTGTAAATAAATGTGTGTGCGACAGTTGTGGCGGCAGCGACGCTCTTTTAACGGTTGCTTCGCTCGATTAGTCATTGGCCAGGCTGCGTTTCTCTAGCCACGAAATTCCATGGAAACACGCGCAACCGCGCAAGTTGAAACATTTTCGTCGCCTCTGGCGCTCCGTCTTTCTTGGCTGATTCAACTGGCTACTGGCCAGAGGAAGGGTATGATGATCGCAGCGTAACTAAATTCCAATGTGGCCAGCCACATTGACGTAGCTTCATTGCCCGATTGACCAATTGACACGTTGTTGGCATTGGCGCTAATGTCAGTACGGGTGCCTTGGCCATGAATCACGGCCATTTAGTGGCTAACTAATTGTCACGTAAAAAAAAAAAAAACAAACAAAAATGTTCGTTTACAATTAAGTCCTTTTAGCTTTCAATAAGCCAATTAACAATTAGATTACACATTTTAAACGTTCATTAAAATTCAAAATTCTTCTCTATAAATATTTGGTTGAAATTGAACTACATATAATTATAAATTTAAGTTTAACCGGTTCAAACCAGGATCGAAAACATTTATTCTTTTAAATGCATTTTTTTTAGGAAAAAACTAAAAATTTTTAACCCATAAATTTATATATAATAAAAACTCAACAACATAAAAGAAGAAAACTAAGAAATTTTCATATAAATAATAAAAAACAAATAATAAAAAAATAAGTTCGAACCTAGTGTTTGGTTCACGAACCTAACCTAAAGTTGAGCCTTTGGTTTGAACCATGAAGTGAACAAAAGAAAATTATTATTATTAGAATCAACATGATTTTAAATCAACATCAATATTTTTTGCAGTGTATAAAGGAATTTGGTATTTTAGTAGGCACTGCTTGGCTGATCTAAATTCGAAGTGAAACACAAACTGAACAACTCAAATCAAAGTAAGCATTTACAGTAAAGACAACAACACAAACACAAATTAAAACAAACATTTTTAACACAAACACGACACAAAAGTTATCGAAAAAAAACAACAACTTTTTACTGGAATTTACGGATGTGCGTATCTAAGCTGGACAACCTGCATTCATGTGGATCTCCCCTGGGGTAAGTGCCAATAAAGCAAATACTATATACATATATACATATATATATATATATACATATAGACCATAAATCGCGCACGGATAGTGGCATAGGTAGAGCAAAGAAGAGAAAGGACATAAGTAAATGGCAAAAGGAAAACGCATAAATATAAAATATAGCCAAACTGGTTGAATTTTTAAAAAATACAATTTTTAGAACTTTTTGGTCAAAAAATAATTTTTGCAAACATTTTTTCAAAATTTCGAATTTCAAGTTTATATAATTATTACAATTAGTATAAAAAAACAACGTTTAGACCGTTTCTGAGGGGGTAACATGTTTGGTCAAAATTCATGCCAAAATTGACAAAAATTTTGACAAGTAATGCTCGCGCGTCCATATTTCAAACTGTCTATCCCCTAAATGAAATCTACATTTAAAATATGTGCACTTTTATAAATAGAATTTGTCAAATTTTGTAGTTAACTATATTAATTCTGCAATTAAACAATATGCATTCATGAAAATTCGTTTTTTTTTGTTGGTTATTAAGTTAGGATCAGTGTTTTATGTATATATCAGAAAGTCTTTTTAAGGCAATTCTATGATCAAGGATTTAACACATGATTTACTGAGTACTAAATGTAAACCTATTTGGCCAAAAGTTTCCGTTGGAAGGAGCTATAAAAATTCCATTCGCCGTTATTTGATCGGTACAGTTCCGAGAAAAGCAATCGGCAGCGAAATACGATCCAATTGAATGCTTTTGTTTTCCGATAAGCGTATTTGTCTGTGCAACTGTATATGTAACTGTATCTTCAACTGTATCTGTATCTGTATCTATGTAAACACAGTTTAAGCTTGTTTACCATGTCGCGCAAAAATGTGCTAAAAATTGTTGATATCACTTCCGTTGCGACTCTTGCTTTGAGGTGAGGGCGCTTTCTTCGTGGGCGGAGGTCTTCGGATTTATCTTTTAATTGTCGTCAGCAAAAGCAATCGCTAGGTGGAGACATGAGTAACGCCTAACTAAAAAAACGAAACAAAAACAAAAACAAAAACGCAATACGAGCTATTTGTCTTGGGATCAAGGCGGCCACTATCTGACTGCAGCGTGCAAGGGGGAGGGCGAGGGGTAGGGTGGAGTTGGGTTGGGTTGGCAATAGACGGCGCCACTGTGCATTGCGCGTGGCTTATCAAACGAGCGAGCGCGAGGTGCGCGCGAACGGATGAACGTGAACGTGAACGGATGAGGACTGCAGCGGGCATTTGACCCCAATTCGGGACGTCTCAATGCGGCGCATTGGCGCCAAGCGCCGGCGGCGGCGGCGGCGGAGACGCCGCGTACTCACCGTGACAGGCTCCACAGATGCGGCAGCTGCGCCCTGGCAGCAGCTTGTAGCCTCGGCGCCCTCGTCGTTTGCCTGTCGCTGCGGCCGCATTTTGGCCTGCGAATCGGACGCGGCGGTGTAAAAGAAACGCGACTGCGCAGTCGCCGCTGCAGCGGTTGTGCCAAAGTTGATCAATAGCAGCAGCAGCAGCAGGAGCGGTGGCGGCGGCAGCAACACTGCTGACATTTGGCGTCGACGTCGCTGCTGCGCATACTGCAAATCGCTGCTGCTGCTGCAGCTGCGCGTCGTGTGCTGGGTTTGTGTCATGGCTAAACGGCTGTTTGGGGGTGTGAACTGTTGTCGCGCTGTTAACGTGTGCAGCGGCTGTTATCGCTGTCGCTGTTGTCTGCAAATAGAGCAAAACAAATAGTGTGTGTATGAGAGAGAGAGAAAGAAAGAGCGTTGGAGAGCAGGTCACTTAATTAACATGTTTGCTTTTAAAGCTGCTCAGGTTGAAAAGCTGTTGGCCATAATTTATGACTTAAGTATATGATGAGCGAGAAGACGTCTGTGGAGATGTGGGTTCTCTTAAGTTAGTTTAGTTGATGTATTTATGGTATGTCGCGACTAAATGCAACAGGTGTTCACACACACACACACACGCACACACACTGACGCATCCACCCACTCGCTGACAGACGTAACTGGAATTGGGGTCAGTATTTGTTGTTTTATTGTTGTCAACTGTAAACTACTAAACCTTTTTATGGTTAACTTGACATTGATACAAAAGTACACGCAACGAAATAAAGAACAACAACAAGTGCAGCGTTATCATAAACACACACGCACACACACATGCATACCATACATTTATATATATATATTTGTTTCTTTTTTTTTGTGTCTACAATCATGCGTCAGGCATATCAATAAGTAATCATCAAACTGATTGCAGCCGAGCCAAAATTAAGTTGATGGACAACAAAAATACCCAGCATATTTTCGTGAGGCATTTTCATTAAAAAATTACCTTTTTTAAAACAACTTTTTAAATAAAAATTTTAGCAACGTATTTGTTCCGGATATTTTCTTGAATAAAATAATCGCAAATTAATAATTAAATATTTATACAAAATATAGGTCTTAAACTAAAAGAAATTCTTTTTTTAGTGTGCCCCATGAAAACTGTTATTTGATACATTATTCGTTACTCATATAGTGCACATACCCTGCGCACACTGTTACAATACAGGGTATTTTAATAAGCGACACAACTGCTTACAAGCCGCTTTTGGCCATGAATGGACAATGTTTGTTTTATTGGCCTGGTCGATTTAATTCGTAAATCAGCTGGCAACTTTTTCTTGTCCGGAAACGATTGCAATAAAAAAGGGAGAACAGTCATATCCTGTTAACCATAGTTATAATGCCCTCGCCAATAAATGCTCTTTTCGATGTGGTTATCAGCATTACAAAAAGCAGACAAGGTTTCGCACTTAACAATCATTTTAAAAAAGAAATTTAATCAAATAAAAAATTATTGTTACCGTATTTGGTTTGATTATTATCTTTTTTTAAGTAAAAATAAATTTGTAAACGACAATAAAAGTACCCTTTAATAAATGCAATTAGCATTAGATACATACATATATACATACATAAATATATATCTGTGCACACAAAAACTGATCTGATTCATCATTTCAACAATCTATTGACGTAGTTATAAAACTGAGATGCTAGCTTGCATATAAATAGATAGTCGGTCGATTCAACTTATTATCCTGATCGTGTATTTCGGAAATACCAACGGCATAAATTAATGAATACAGGTTTTCTAATTTCCTGTTCAAACATTCGATAGGCATTTCGGGAATTCGTTTTAAAATTCAAATTTAAATGAAAAGGCACATGAATAAAGATTTACACACAAGACTTTTGTTAATTTATTTAAAATTCAACATGACCTGCTATTTCTCTCAGTTTTAAACCTATTCGTTTAATACTTTTTCCCTTCTGATATTTTGTATTATTTTCCAAGATTTTAATGTGTTATTTATAGTTATCTAATTTTTTTCTATTTATTTCGATTGTTATTATACTATTTTACAACTAGAACAAATTTGATTAAAGTGAACTATTGAAATGACAACTGCGTCGAATATAAGAATACAGTTTCATACTTGGTTTCGAGGGTTGTTTAAAAACTTGTAAAGTCTTAATTACTGAAGTTTTTTTAAATACAATTAGGATTTCCAAAAAAAAAAGACCCATTAACTTTCACTATCACTTACTTAAATTTGTATCATGTAAAGTAGAGAATTTTATTTTTTAAATTTTAATAATAATTAACACTTTACATAAAAAAGAGCACCCAATATTTAAAACTTTCACTGTGATTTTTTAAATTAATTACTAATTCCAAATTTTAACTTAAAAGTGAATTGAATTTGTGCTTTCGAGGGTATTTCCTATTCGGTACTTTAAAGGTTATTTTGTTTTTCTTTTTTTCTTCATTTATCTCATTAAAAAAAAGGGTAGTGTTTGATTTTTTTAATTAAAGTTCTTGTAACAGCAGCTTGTTGTCCTTACACACATGTATACATACATACATATGTGTGTATATTATGTATGTGTGTGTACGTTTGGCATGCATAAATATGAAAAGTCTTATTATAGGTCAGTGAGCGCGTTTCACTTTCAGCTGCTGCTGCTGTTGTTGTTGTTGTTTGCCGATAATAGCCTGCAAAACAGCAAAAAATAAATATGCATGCGCTGATAGCGAGGAAGAGCTCAAGGCAGTTTATCAGCTAAGCAGCAGCAGCAGCAGCAGTAACAACAACAATAACCACAATGCGTTGCAATTCATTCATAAAACACAACAATGTGCAAAACGGCCCCCCACAAATTGCAAAAGATTTCAAAGCTCGCGCGATTTTAAGAATACCACGCATAAAACAAGAACAAAACAAGTGAGATTGCTCTAGTCGGGACCGCCCGACTAGTAGATACCCTGAACCCAGAAATGAACACATACACACACACTCTCGGCAGTTGATGAGTATGAATCCTATTAAAAATAATAATAAAAAAAAAAAACAATTACCAACGGAAAAAAAATGTTCCGCAGCCGGGGCTTGAACTCGGTCTCCCCGTCTTAAGATGCACGACTCTTACCAACTGCACCACACTACCACATTTTTCGCGAATGATATAACATAACCATCGCAAAAAGTCGAGGAAAACGAAAATTTTGCAGTTGTCATTAAAACGATACAAATTAATAAAAATAATAATTATAAATAAATAAAAAAAATAAAACAATTCAACATTGCTCTACCATACCATCGCTGAATTCGAACCCGGACCTCCGCGTTTACGCGGCACAACTCTTACCCACTGGACCACGCTCTTACTTCACTTTGTTGTGTTAAAATTCAATTTAACCGTTGCCTAAAAAAATTCCTAGGAAAACGCAAGACTTTCTGGACGTGCATATGTATGCGTGCACATGTACACAGAAATTGCCAAGCAGCTGCGCTTTGCCCCCACTACTGAAAATAGATTCTTGATTTGCTCGTAAACTAAATGTACGATCGTTATGAAATTTTCAGGACTTATTCAGATCATCGAAATGTATGTACAAACCAATTTGCACGTGTGTGGTATTTGATTTGTGTTTTTTTGGTTTTATCGATATTGGGGGCGATTGGGGGGAGGTATCCAAAACCTAAAGGGCTTAAATTCTTCGTATGTTTTACGCGAACATAAAAAATAAATTTGGTGGCTCTAACTTTTATAGTTTGGGAGTTATGCTTAAAAAACCGAGTCAAAAAAGCGATAAATATCGATAATAAGAAAACGGAAAGAGTTATCGATGTTTTGAAATAAACTTGATCTGCGTATGGAATATACGAACCGAATGAGACCAAGATCAGCTTTCTAGCTTTTGTAGTCTCTGAAATCGACGCGTTCATACAGACGGACGGACAGACGGACAGACGGACAGACGGACAGACAGACGGACATGGCTAAATCGACTCGGCTAGTGATGCTGATCAAGAATATATATACTTTATGGGGTCGGAGATGCTTCCTTCTGCCTGTTACATACATTTGCACAAAACCATTATACCCTTTTTTACCCATTTTCAATGGGTTCAGGGTATAAACAGACAAAAGCCAAAAGTAGAAAACCACAAGAGAACGAAACGATAGAAGAGCTTGGCTGCATTTGTGTGTGTGTGTGTGTGTGTGTGTTTTATGCGCTTTCAGCTTGTTTAAAATAGCTTTAGCAGCCTCACAGCCACCCTAACGGTAAGGGAAGTTTGCTTACAAGTTGAAAAAGCTTAATTGTACAGCGTAAGCATTTACAACAATAACATAAATACTCTTGTATGCCTGCAACTGTAAAATGCCTGCACGAAACACATGCGCACGCGTGCAAGTGTTTATTTATGTAATCAGCGAGACAAAAACAACAAATCGTGTGTGCTACTATCAATGCGCCAGCCTTCCTTTTTTCGTCTTCATCTTGCTTTCTCGACGGTGCCATTGAGCAAACAAATTCTGATTGATATGACAGTTTAATGTTGTTGTTGCTGCTGCTGCTGCTGCTGCATTTATGTTTGTTGTTGCTCACCTGCGTGAATCATGGGTGGCTGCAGGAAGCAAACGGCAAGCCGAACAACTGCTTAAATCAGACAGTTACCAGGGCGCTGTTAGCATGACTCAAGGCTGCTGCTACGGCGACTGTTAACAGCAAGTCTGTAGCACTGTTGCTGTTGTTGGTTTGCCTCTTGTGCTGTTTTCGCAATACATTTTAACATTTTCGATTGTATTATCGCTGTTTATACATATATATGTGTATATGCATGTGTGCGTGCAGCTAGACAATAGCTATTTGTTTTGTGTTTTTAAAGGTACGTGCATGTAACTTTGTCGCCGCGCAGCCGCCGGCGTCGCTTATCACAAACCGTGCGTTTTTTAGCCATGCGTTTCGTCAGCAGCAGCAGCACCAACAACAACAGCAACAGCAGCAGCGCCAGCAGCAGCAGCGCATGTCAATGCCGTCTACGAGTACTACGTTGCTTGCGTACAGATTACGAATTTAGCACGTTTTAATTAATAAACCAATGCGTTTGCGTTTGTATTGGCCGTTTAACTGATCGCCGGGTTTATCCGCTCTGGCAGAGACATCGCTGAGCGGTGCGTCATCCACGACTCCAGTTGTCAACAGGTAAGGCTCTCACCTCTCGGCCAACTTTGACAGCGCAGCTCGCCCACTGCGCAGGAGTGCCAATTTCAATTGTCAGCTATGCCACCCAGACAACAACAAACAACAGCAACAGCACGCAAGTAGAGGAGACGCGACTAGAAAATACCCTGACAAATTTTACCAACGTTTTCTTTTTCTATGAAAACTTCAAAAACGGTTTCAGTTGCTGATCACAATAAATTATATATATGTATATACTTTGGTTCCTTTTCCACAAAACCAAAACACCCCTTTCACCCACTTTCAGTGGGTTCAGGGTACAACAAAAGGGCCACAGAGACAGAGCCAGCGGCAGATAACAGCAGCGTCTGCGCGCCGCTCACGCAAAAAGGCAAATCAATTACAATTATAAAAACAAGCGAGAGGGTGCACTAGTAAGCAGGGCATGACTAGTAAATACCCTGCAAATGTGAATATATATAAATGTAATCGCTGTAAAATATATATAAAAAAATAGTTATAAAAACAAAAAATTGTTATTTTTGCAATATTCCTCTAGCATAATACATGTCATAAATGAAATATTTCTAAATCCATTTGATTTTGGTTTACTACACCCACTTTGATATAATGTTGTGAACAAGGGGTACAATTATAACTTGTCTGTATCAAGGGGCAAATATCCGAAGTAGAATCATGTTTCGTATGCTTAATAACAACTTGTCTGAGCCAACTGAGGTGGAGGGCTAGTCTGGCTGGCGACACTGCAGCAATTTTACAAGATAAATTATGGATTTGATGGCCCCCAAGTGGCTTGGACGTGGTTGTGGACGTGGACTGATCGTCCAGTTGCTCGATGGTCGAGGGCAAACACCCAGGAAGGCGTACGGAACAGATAAGCAGACCGAGGGAGCAGAAGATTTAACTGTGATAAAAGATACATATATTTTTATTGGCATTTGCACATTTGTTTTGTTGTTGCTTTAATTGTTCAGTACAAATTGGTATTACATGAATCCATCTGCATATTAAAGCAGATGTGTTAGTTAAGAGAATATTAATTCAAATTGGACCTGTTTCAAAAAAGAAGTTTCGCAAGTAGAACGAACTCTTTTTAGACACAATGGTGAAATTTGATAAGCAACCAGCTCTGTTTTTATTCAACTGAATGCCAGATAACACTTTTCCATAGCACTCTGTTTATTTATAAAGGCGAGTTGTATTTCTTAGTTAAATGTTTTGTTTTTTCCAAATGTAATTTGAATATATTGCACTTCCACTCAGCAGCTCAGTTAATCGAATCGCGGCATTAGTTCGCGCTATTCACCTGGTATTCACGTTGCTAATTTAATTTACGAGCGTCTGATACAAAATCCATTATAATCCACATTTGAACTGAACGTTATTCAGATGCGTTAAGTCAAGCGCAACGATTTGTACGGGGTTTTTTTTTTTGTTGTTTTTCATTTTTTATTTTTATTTTTAGTTTTTGTTTTTTTTTTAATTTGTGTGGTTTTTTTTTTATTTACTTCAACCAACATTAAGAACAGCAATTACAATTCGCTGTGATGACTGATAAAATGTTGTTCTGGTTTTCGTTTCAAAGCGCACATCGATAAATGGCCGAAACGACAACAACAACAACAACAACAATTCGTAATAAACAACAATGCAGCACAAAAGCTTTGGGCCAGCTCGTTGAAGCATCCAAAAGGAAAACAATTCAAAAACAAAAAAAATACAACAACAAATTGAAAATAAAAGCAGAATACAAAAAAAATTAGTATCGCAACAAGTTATTGGCGGCTGAGGGTCGCTGTAGGTGATTGCCACTGGTTTTTAATATTTTATTTTTTTTTTCGTTTCGCGTTTGGTAGTTAAATGTTATTTAACATATTTTGTGGCTGCACTTACACGTAATCACAACTTTCTGGGTTAAAAAAAAAACAAATCAAATTTCCGTTGATTCCGTTTTGTAATTGTTAATTTAACGGAACACGCGCACGTACAAAAACACAAACAAGAATTTTGTTAACTATTCGGCAGCAGACAACAACGTTTACAATCCAAGCACAAGCACGATTCGTATAAAACTGTCGCCTGTGTGGGCCAACAGCGCCACTTTTAAATGACAATAACGTTTTTATTTTGCCGCTGTTGCGCTCCGACGCTCTCAATTCGTAACGGACGCGCTCCCAGCCGCTCGCACGGCTGCTGCGATCAAAGCGTCTCGCACTCTTACAGTAACTGTTAACGCTTGCGCGTGTCTGTGCAAATGTTGGGTGCAGCAGGTGCGCTGTTAGTTAACAGGGCGTGTGCAGGCACTAAAGCGCATTTTAAGTGACATTTTAAACTGTTCGAAAAGTCAAACAACTTTTAACACACGTCAAATGTATGTATGTACGTAAGAGTGTACAAATTCATATCTGTATTATGTGCAAATTCTAACACCTATTTACTGTTAAGTGCAGTTAAGTTTAGAGTATACGTGATATTTAGAAAGGTGCATGATATTTAGATTTTTATGATGAGAATCTTATAATTCTGTTATAAATCGAGGTGCTAAGCCGATCGACTCGCACCTTGAATTAAAAATATATTTAAAAATTATGTACAGCATCTCGAACCGAACCAGTTGCTCAAAAATTTAGCTAAACCTTTCTTTTTTATACAGATAATATGAAGTTTATGCGTTCCAACAAAAACTATAATTTCAATTTGGGTAACATAATATTTTACAAATGTACTAAAGTGGTCAGCACGCAAGGGTTCTTAATTACAAGCAAACACTGTTTATGTTCGTACGCCTCTTTTAAAAGTTGCCCTTCTATGTGATTCTCATAGTCTTAAATTATACTGGTTTTGGTTTCTTTCCTAGATGTGGTGCGTAAAAATAAGAATGCTTTAATATTTCTCTGTATAGCTCTCTTCGCTGGGTCTCTAACTGTCGCGCTTTCTTGTTCACCCTCTCTCTCTCTCTCTCTCTTCTCGCTCTCTCTCTCTCTCTCTCTCTCTGTCTTTCGCACCTTCTTGCTCTCCCTTCCATCCTATATCTCGCTCGCTCGTTCTGTTTCTGCCTCTCTATATCACCATTTCTTTCTCTCTTTCCTTCTCCTTCTCCTTCTCCCTCTCTTTCTTATTATTTTCTTTCTCCCCTCGTATCTCTCTCTATCTCTTTATCTCTCTTTCCTAATCTAACTCTTTCTATGTCTCGAAATTTGTCTCTTTCACCCTCTAACTTCTACTCGTTAGCACCTTCCTTTGCGATTTTCATAGCTCGTCAAGTTTTGGATTTTGTTTAACGTAAATATTTGATAAGAAGGTGAAGTAATTACCTTGTCTAGTGTTTCGCGTGAATGTGGCGCGTTAGGTCGATGGACCGAAAGAACTGTGTGTTGCACAGACTGCAGATGTGCTTTGTGTGGCCCTTTTCGGACATCATGTGCTCCGTGAGATGGCTAATTTGCGCAAAGGACTTGCCACACTCGGGACAGACGTGGGCTCGCTCCAGATGCCGGCTCCTCATGTGCTTCAGCAAGTGATCGGCGGTGGTGAAGTCAGACTGGCAAGTTTTACAAATGTGACGACGCAGCAGGACATGCTGGCGTTGCAGGTGAGCACGAACTGCCTCGCGATTCTTGTGCGACTTGCCACAGAAGATGCAGTCGAGCGGATTGCGCTGATGGACGTGCTCGACGTGCTTAAGGAGACTAATGCTGCCCGTGTATCCGTCGGCGCAAATGGGACAAACGTAGGCGCTAGGCTTGGGCATGGGATCGGCAATGCAGGACTCCTTATCGAGATCCACGGGCCAGCCAAATGTTAGATCATCGTCCCAGTCAACAGTGGGCAGAAACTCGTCAATGTTCTCCTCAAGCATTTCCAGATCCTCTGTCTCGTCCACAACGCTGGCGTCGCTGTGCAGACTGTGCTCGCCCTCAGCATGGGCGATCAGGTCGCTCATGCACCTAAAGGCCTTCGCGTCGCTGCAGTTGCTCGCGCACATTGCGCAGTAGAACAGCGAGTGCTCGCCATGCCACGACACCACATGTCTGTACAGGAACATCGATGAGCTGTACCGTTTGCCGGCGGTGCCGCACTGCAGGCACATATAGCGGCCGTCGCCGTGTTTGCGCTGCATGTGCCGCTGATGCAGCTGCTCGTCGCCGTACAATGTGAGGCAGTATCTGCAGATGTGCAGCCGGGCGGTCCGAGCCTCGCAAATCTGTTCGTGTGCCTTGCAGACGGGGTAGCGCGGAAAGGCCACCAAACAGGAGCGACAGTAGTAGAGGCGTCCAGTTTCAGGCTTCCTAAAGCTCGATGCACTTGTTGCCAAGTCGCCGTTGTTATTGGCGTTTGAGCTTTTTGGCAATATTCGCTTTGGTTTCATGGCGCGCATAACTTGTTTTTATAATCCTAATTAAAAACAAACTTTAACAACATGGTATCGATAACATAGTACATGCAAATTGATTCAATGGTATGGCATCGAATGGCATCGATACTTTTGTCGTATTGTAAAATTTATAATAGTAAGCAATAGTAAGCAAATCTTTAAATACCATATGTATTATATATATAATGTATGATTTTGTGTTAACTTTCCAATAGGTTCGCTATAAGCATCGATAAAATATATAATCGATACTCAGTTTCAAATTGGCATCGCGGACATGCATTTGGCAGCATTTGCATTTTGTGCAAATTATCGATAGACATTGATGCACCCATATTTTGTACATCCCTACACTGTTGCATTTGCATAGCCAAAAAAAAAATGCCAACCTAAATAGTTGACTTTGCGTTTATTGTATTTCGATTTCGATAAAGACGAATACATTTTGTGATTCCATACCCGCATCTCTCCCCCCATCCCCACACCTACAGCAAAGAAAACGACTCGAGATGAGCGACGCATGCGAACGGGAGCAGCGCAGCGAAAAGTGCGCCTCGCCGAAAACTGCATCAGCCACGGCGTCAATGACGTTGGCGTCCACAGCCTTGGAATCGCAAACACACAACACAAGCGGACAGCAGCAGGAACAACTATCAATGGCCAGTGGCAGTGCAGCATCATCAACAGCGCCAGCTGCTGCTGGACGACAACAACAACAACAGCAGCAACTTCTGCGTCCCAGCGATGGTGATATGCGAGAACTGCGCGAGATTATGCACTTGCTGTGGGGCGACAGTGTGCGCGAAGATGTATTCAAGCGTTGGTCTCAAGGTAAGTCTCTGTTGCACCACCCACAAGTGCACCGCCCAAGCAGGCAGTGCGCTCAGCGAGCGCGCGCGCTTTTCGCTGTTTTTGTCTGTATATGTGTGTGTGTTTATATGTGTGTGCGTGTGTGTGCCTGCATGTAAATATGTGCGTGCATGTGCGTGTGTATCTCTATATTTGCAGGCTTTGAGTTTAGTGATGTGGAGCCCTCGGCTTTGGTGCAGAAACAGGGTGGTCCGTGTGCTGTGATAGCGCCCGTGCAGGCGTACTTGCTTAAGATAATTATCATGGATATGCCTGGCATTCAATTGACAAAGGTAAGCAGCCCATCCCCGCCCCGGCCCGCCCCGTCCAGCACCACTGGCCCGTGCAATTGGCAATGAGCGATATCATTTCAATTCAAGTCTCATTGCCAGCTGACCAGCGAGAAATGCCAGAGCCTGCTCATCGAGGCGCTGTGCAACATACTGAAGAACTGTCGTGCACCGCGCTATAAAATTGTTACGCTACAGCGGCGATCAACCAAAGAGCGCCGCCTAACACCGCCCACCGATGCGGTCGAAGCGGCCGTGGAGGCGCAGGAATCAACTGGCACTGGAATTGATGAAGTTGGCCAGGCTGCCGTTGCCAACGCCACCGCCACCAAAAGCGATGCCGCATTGATTGGCCGTTTGCACTTGGAGCTAACCCCGGAGCAATTTCACGAGCGCCTGCATACGCTGCACTTTGAGCATATTGGCGAGGTGGCGCGCTACTATGTGGAAAATTATAGTCAGCTATCGAATACGTACGGCGTGTTGTTGTTTATGTATTCGGTATTCCTAACCAAGGGCACGGAGCAGGTTACATCTGATATATCGGACACATCGGAACCGCTAATACACAGCACATACGGCTATGGAGCACAGTCATTGATCAATCTAATGCTAACTGGACGCGCGGTCGCGCATGTCTGGGACAATGAGCAGGATGTGGGTGGATTGAAGCTGCGCGGCATTTGCGAGCAGAGCGATATTGGATTTATAACACTCATGGAGCAGATGCGCTACTGTACAGTGGGCTCCTTCTTCAAAAATCCACGTTATCCCGTTTGGGTGATGGGTTCCGATACGCATTTAACTGGTATGCAATATCATTTCATTTCATTTAATTTCTTAAATACATTCGTCTCAATTTTTGCAGTTTTGTTCAGCAACGAAAAGAGGCTCGTCTCGCCAGAGACACCATCAGAGACGGGACGTCGGATCTTTAAGTCATACGATCCGGAGGGCAACAACTTCATTTCGAGCACCTTGCTGCGGGATGTGCTAGCCGCACTCAATCTGGTCAGCGAGCCAGGATAGTAAGTTTGTCCTTGCCGCTGCTCCTGGCGCTGCTGCTAACCGAGTGCCTAATACCCTACTCCCATCTCCTCCTCACACACACATAGTGTCAGTCTTATGCAAAAACGTTTGGATCCCGAAAATCTCGGCATCATTCTTTTGAATGCCTTCATGGACGAGTTCTTCCCGTTGGAGCGCCGCTCAACGCCGGACACATTCGAGTTGCTCCACTACAATGGCATACCCGGTTCGAATGATAACAATAAGGTGAGAGCGGAGGGTCAATTACATGTATGTATGTATTTAATGCATTTGACACAAGTTGCGAAATCCTCCTTGATGATAATTGGTATTTCCTAATTTATATCATATGGCTGTTATAGCAGTAAAAATTATTATAAAAATACAAAACAAAAATCGTGTAGATAAAAAACAATTTTTTTCACTTGAGAATTTATTTTACGTATTTAATCAAATATATGTAGAGAAAAATAATAATGTGAAACAGCTTGCTGTGTGTATTAAAAACTGTATAAACTATATACTACAGCTACTTGGTAGAAATTTAGGGATTGGTGTACAATAATGAACTATTATTGATATACAATTTAATACTTTATCTATAACACATGGATAAGACTGTTTGTCCGATGTGGCTATACTTTATATTTAAGAAACTATACACCCAACCCGTGCTCCTTATACGAATACTCTCCCTCTCTTTCGTTCGCACCTGTTATTCGTTCATTCTCACTCTTTTTCGTTTTGTGTGCATTAAGGTGTGTTGAGCAGGACACAAGAAATCTCTTCTTATTTAGTACTTTATTTTCATTTTAATTTAATTAGTTTGTAAGTTTGATTTTCAAGTAAACTAATTACTTTCTTTCACAGGTGCGTTACTACTGTGGCTCGGCCATATTGCTGGAGGGGGATCTCAAGTCGATATGCACCTCAAATCCGATGGTCACTTGCCTGCAGACCAAGTGGCCCAACATTGAGATCAACTGGCACGATGCGCATATGCCCTCTTTGAATTGACGTCCTTGTTGAAGGAATGTTGAAACAAATGCAAAATGCGGCAGCAAAGAAAAACAAAATACAAAACAAAATAAAAACAAAAAAAAACAAGTGAGATTGCTCTAGTCGGGACCGCCCGACTAGTAGATACCCTGAACCCAGAAATGAACACATACACACACACTCTCGGCAGTTGATAAGTATGGATCCTATTAAAAATAATAATAAAAAAAAAAACAATTACCAACGGAAAAAGAAATGTTCCGCAGCCGGGGCTTGAACTCGGTCTCCCCGTCTTAAGATGCACGACTCTTACCAACTGCACCACACTCTTACTTCACTTCGTTGTGCTAAAATGCAATTTAACCGTTGCCTAAAAAATTCCTAGGAAAACGCAAGACTTTCTGGACGTGCATATGTATGCGTGCACATGTACACAGAAATTGCCAAGCAGCTGCGCTTTGCCCCCACTACTGAAAATAGATTCTTGATTTGCTCGTAAACTAAATGTACGATCGTTATGAAATTTTCAGGACTTATTCAGATCATCGAAATGTATCTACAAACCAATTTGCACGTGTGTAGTATATGATTTGCTTTGTTTATGGTTTTATCGATATTGGGGGCGATTGGGGGGAGGTATCCAAGACCTGAAGGGCTTAAATTCTTCGTATGTTTTACGCGAACATAAAAAAATTAATTTGGTGGCTCTAGCTTTTATAGTTTGGGAGTTAAACTTAAAAAACCGAGTCGAAAAAGCGATAAATATCGATAATAAGAAAACGGAAGGAGTTATCGATGTTTTGAAATAAATTTGATCTGCGTATGGTATATACGAACCGAATGCGACCAAGATTAGCTTTCTAGCTTTTGTAGTCTCTGAAATCAACGCGTTCATACAGACAGACGGACAGACAGACAGACAGACAGACAGACAGACGGACAGACAGACGGACATGGCTAAATCGACTCGGCTAGTGATGCTGATCAAGAATATATATACTTTATGGGGTCGGAGATGCTTCCTTCTGCCTGTTACATACATTTGCACAAAACCATTATACCCTTTTTTACCCATTTTCAATGGGTTCAGGGTATAAAAAAAAAACAACATCTAGAGCAAGAGTAGCGGCTAAATGATGCCATGCACATCTTTATTTCAAACACCTTTCAATTGTTTATTAATAATTTATTGAAAAACGTTTAAAAAACAACCAAAAAAAATGCAAACAAACAAATATGAAAAAAATGAAACATGAAAACAAGAAAAAAAGGACAAGGAGACAACTAACACAACTCACATAAACACACTCACACACACACACCCCGCACAGAAACACACCTAAATAAACACACGCAATTGCATAAAGGTTATGCAGAAATTATAATTTTGCAACAATAATGAAATACTAAAAAAAAAAAAAAGAAAAATAAGAATAACATGAATGTATCATTATGCAACAAAACAAAATATATTGAAATGTAATTATTGTTTGCCATTGTAATAGTAAGAGCCAGGAAATTATTTTACATACTATAAAACACAATAAGACAGAAATCGACAATTATTAAATTACTGCAAGATTAGCAACAAAACAGAAATACATAAACACACAACACAGACAACACACACACTAGCACACATACACACACATTAAGAACAAAAATTTTTGTTTATGGCCTTTTAACAAATTAATTGTAGTGTTTAAAACAATTTAATAAAATAAAAAACCAACTAAATGTGTTAATACATAAAAAAATGTTGAAAACGCTAATCACTAAAGGAAGGAGAGAAAAACGAAATTTAAAATTCTTGTGTCAAACTTTAGATATACTCATCGAACTGGACAGGTAGACCAGACCAGACTCAACTAACTTGATTCCTTTACCTGTTTTGTGACACTTCGTCTGAGATAATTATTAACATCTGCTTTCGGCTTTTATGGAACGATGGATTTGATTTTTAAGCCAGAGATTCTCCTGTGCGTCCTCTTCTCGCCAGAGTATTACCTGTTTAAATATTTTATTGTTCCCATTTTATGGCTAATCCTCTAGCATTAAGACAGTTTTATATGTTGATCATGTTAAAAGCGTTTTAACACTCACTAAATGTGGCCTTTTTATACTCGTTCACAAAGTGAAAAAAGTATATTGGTTTTGTGCAATGTCCATCTTGCTGTCCGTCCGTCCGTCTGTCCGTATGAACGCAATTATTTTCGCCGCTATTAAAGCTAGAGACTTGAAATTTTGGATATATACTCGTGTATACCCGCGTCAGAAAAAGTATTAAGGATTTTGGGCTGCGCGCACTGGGGGCGAGGCAAACCGATAACACCTAAAATCGCATATCGATAAAGTCCACAATTTTAAAGCTAGAGTCACCAAACTTGGTATGTAGATATCTGGTGACCTCCCCCTTGATATCCCGGCCACGCCCATCAGTAACGCCCGACTGCAACGTCCTTACTTGTTTTTCGTCTGGTCGTGCATAGGATAAAGTGTTTCGATCCTGCATATTGCAACTCATGTACTCGCCACAGCAGAAATACGGACCTATGCAAAGTTTAGCTTTACATGCAGTTCTGACTACGTCTATTGATACGAATCAAGAACATATATACTTTATACGCTCTGCGTAACAAATGTCGTGACAGAGTCATAAAATCATCTGCAAGGCTATAAAATGCCATAAAACGATTTACGGCTCAGGTGGCAAATACATAAATCGGGTATTTTTTTCAGAAAAAGAAATTTCCCGAAAAATTAAAAGTGCGTTTCCAAAGAAGCGCCAAAGAAATATTTTTAAAAGCAATATACAAAAATGGTTAATTACTTAAAAATATATCCTATACCAACAATAATAAGACCTTGAGATCGAATGTTGGCACTTGATTTTTTTAAACAATGATAATTCTACGTACGAATAGAAATTTTATTTAAATAATGAAAGCCGTTTTCCTAACAGCCTTTTTGAAAAATGTATGTTCAAAAAAAGACAATATTTACGTTCTTATCGAAAATTATACATTTTTTTATTGTAATTTCCAATACAAAGAATTTTTCCCAAGTGGTGTTTTTTTTTTGACTCATCATAAAGGTTGTTTACAAAAAAAAAATAATAATAAAAAGCAAATTTTTAATGTGTGGCGTGTGAATCATCTAACTGACGTGATGAATATGGTCAGATAAGGCTTTTATTTTCGTTTTTTTTTTTTTTTTTGTGAAAATAGGTGCTGCAGAATAAAATACAACTATAAGCAATTGTTGGTTGCTCTTTTTCATGAGTATATGTATATATAATTAAATTTTGTTTTTGGGGAAAATATTTCAAGTATATCTTCTTATGCATAAGCTAGATAAACGTTAATTTAATACGCAAGTGATCAAGCTTCCCGGATCGCTTTCCAGAATCGCCATCTATCATTATAGTTTTTAAAGATTTAATTTTTTTTATATTGTTTTAGCAACAACCTACGCTGCGGTTTGTCGCGCCTGTCTATTAAGTTTGGACTTCGATATTTGAAATTTCATGAGCGCCGTTTATTTCTCCTCACACCATTCGTTCTCCTTGCGCACCTGCTCCTCCTCGGCGGGAGTAAAGTCCTTCTTGATGTTGAACGTCTTGCGAATGTCCTCAGGTGTCTTGCCCTTGATCATATTGGCCACGGTCTTGCAGGTCAGTTCCAGCAAGCCCTTGATATCCAAATAGTTGGCAGCCAATATCAATTCGAAGAGCGTACCCTGATCAACCTTAAGAAAATCTGCATCCCACGATGTAATATCATCCGTACGCTTCTCCTTGCTCTCATCATCCTCTGTAGGCTGCGGATCATCTTTGTGATAGTTGGCCCAAGTCAGCACCTTCCTTAATATGGTCGAGTTTACATTCGGCAACGGAACAATTGCGTTCTCATCATCCTCCATGCCGCAATCCTCCAACATGGTGCGAATGGTGCCGGAGCACTTGGCAATCTGTATATCGGTATCGAAGATCTCCTCATCGGATGACTGCAACCTGATGTTCGGCATGTTGATCTGCAAAGTAAAAACTCTAGTTAGCAAATATTTTCGTGATAATTTCTATAAACATTCGCGACGGCAGGACCGGACTGCGGGTGGACCCTTTCCATAAATTTACATATGCCACTGCGTATGTGTGAGCATATTCTACACAAGACTATTACTGTAAATACTAAGAAAAGCCTGCGAGCGCAATAAATAGTTGTCTATGAATATATTCAATACAAACGCTATTTGCAAGTATTTTTTTTTTTTTTGTAATGAAATATGACGATTGCATTTTATTGTTATATACATATCAGTACACGTTTACCACAGTAAAAACACAAAATGTTAGGTTCCAAAGTAATTCAAATGGAATGCACTTGCGTTAAATCTGCTTATTTTCTAAGAAGAAACACGCAGCAAACTCGACTTGAACAGTAACTAAATTAAAATTTACTTTGTGGAAAAGGATATGGGTCCGAAAGTATTTTGCGAAATATTCGATTGCCTGTATTGGTTATCGATTGTACTCTGACAGGGCTACAATACATTTGTTTCGCTTTCGAATACTTATCGCTAATACATCCCATGTAATTTAGTATAAATTTTGTGTACTGGAGATGTATGAAATCGTTGTGAATAAGTTCAAATGAACCACTTATTTAAATGAACGAACGTACTATACCATTTATTAGAGTGCATCGTTTATTTCGTTTCAATTCGAGTTTGTTTTTCTTCATCGTTTAATGCGTTTAATTATAAAATAATATCATCGGTTTTTATATAACCAATTTGTTTATCTATTTGTTCTTAAATTAGGTAAATCCACCCATTTGATAGCAACAAATAATATATATTAAGCACGACAATCATTTTATTGCATTCATTGATAAATAATATATGTAATGGTTTTTAGTTAAGTGAACGATTCATAAGTTAAAAAAAAGTGAACTAAACTTATTCTAAAATTGAACTACAATGGACAGCTCTAGAAAACACATCTAAAATGTCAATGTGGTCACACTTGAATTATCGGCGAAACTACTGGAATTGCATATATGGTTGAGTCGAATGTTCACTAACAGCATTTAATTTTATCTAACAGACTTAAGAGATGTTGTTGAAACTGTTAAATAACATGCGATTATTGTCGCTCTCAGTTTTTGTCAACACTGCGTTGTCCCTTGTCCTCGTTTAGTGAATATATCTTCTTTTTTTTTTTAAAATCACATCTACGAACGCATTTGCTGGCAATGCGGTTTTTATTGTTGGCATTGAATAATATATTCAATTAGGTTTATATTTCAATAACAAACTCGCGAAAAAAACGAAGAAATTAGAGTGCGCGTGTGTCATTTTTTTTTTTTTGCATTTGCATACATTATTGTTAGCTGTTGTTAGTTTTTTTAAGAGCGACAACGGCGACGGCGACAACAAAGTTCAAAGGCAGAAGCAGAAGCAACAGCAAATCAAAATCAACAGGTAAATGCCAACAACAAGATCAGACATATTAATGTACAATTTTGTACAAGTATGCACACACATACTTACATACATGCTAGCCTGTATATATTATCAACACGACGTGAACACAGCATATACACGCGCATTTATATAAATGTATGTATGTATGTATGCGTGTATAATGTATATAGGCATGTTAATGTATTATTCGAAGTGTGTCTGGGCATCGCACAGTTATTAAAAATGTCTGCATTGGAAGAGAACAACAACAACAATAAGAAGAAGAAAACAACGCCGGCAGTGACAGCGACTGCAAATAATTTAATTGCGCTTCAAAGTTGAAACGCCGTGTGCAAGGTGTAAAACAGTAAAATGGCAATAGAATTTCATTTCTCCCTCTTCGCTAATCACATTTGCCAGCCCGGCATCGCCAGTCCCGGGAACAACACAACCACCCCACCACCGCCCAATGCCAGTACGAAGGTCAGCTATGTGTTTGAGTGACACTGCACTAGCCGCTCAATTATTGATTTGCTTTGGAAGCAGCAGCAGCAGTAGCAGCAGCAGCAGCAGCAGCAGCAACAGCAACAGCAGCAACATCAGAAACAGCTGTCCAACGTCAACATTCGTTATATGCATACCCTGTACAAAAGCAGGCTAGTGGCACAGTGTTATGAGACAAGTGTACAACGTGTGAAATAATAATAATAATATTATTATTTCAAGAATGTACAGTTGAACCTTGAAAATGTTGGACAATTCCATAAAATGTTTTTATTTAAAAATGTATTAATAATTTAAATAGAAAAAGGATAAATAGACGTATAAAATCAACCGCTCAGCATTCCAGTTAACAGATGTTCGCGGTTAATAACTGTACAAAGTTCGAAAATGTAATTCGCTATACAGCTGTCGAACAAACAGCTGGATCTAGATCAATTTAAAAGCGTCACAAAACTTTATTATCGCTGACCACTCCCACAAATTAAAAATAATAATATATATTTTTTAAAGATACAGTTGAAGCTTAAATAATCGTTAAGGCGTTTGTTCGACTGTGTCAAATTGTTTGGTTTTTTAACGTCTGCTTGTTTGCTAGAAATTGAAGAGCTCAAAGTTCAGGCATATAATATATATAATATTCTGTGTGACATTACAGAGCATTCGGCTAGTTGTGCAACCCGAACGGACCCTTGAGTTGTTGTTTGGTCGATGGTGTCGCGTTTGTCGCTGCTGCTTGGTGCTTGGTGCTGCTCCTGTTGCTTCCTCACATAACGCATGCCTAACGGATGAGGTCATTGCGTAGTTCAACTGGCAAATTTACATGCTGTTTGCAGGCTTTTTTTTGTTGTTGTTTAGGTTCTATTCTTGTCTAACAGACAGAGTATTCGAATGTTATTACTTAATTCTCGCTCTCCTCTCTCTTATTTATGGTTTTATTTTATTTTTCCTTACATGACTCTTCCAACATTGATCCAAGCGATAACGTTTATCATAGTTGTACGCGTACTTAAGTAATTACTCGGTCACAAACTGATTCAAGTGTACAATGACGGCAGCACACACACACACACACACACACATATATACGTACGTATATGCATTCTGATGATAAGTTCGGTCTTATCAATCCATTACTCTTTCACTTTTAAGCCGCTCGGCTGATCCATCAATCATCAAACCAGACAATTCCCAACCTGCCGTCACATGACCTTAACTCTGAGGTACCTTAACGCCACTTGAATCGAATTACTGTGCAAATTAGATCGGGCAGTTGCATAGACATATATAAATTGTATAATTGTATATTTATTTATTCATTATTAGTTTTATCACGTTTTATCATTGAAAACGCGCCCTTCGCTTATCTCAATGTCCAATTTATCGCCTTATAATGGGCAATACTGATAGAACATATCGAAAAACATAAATATTGATAGCATTTACCATACTATATATAGATAAATACATTGCAAAATTCGTTTTAAGAAACCATTATGTTCAAACCGATAAGAAATTTTATGAAGAATGTAAAGTCATTGTTCAGGTAAGTTAGTGCATTTATCTGCATATAGTTAAAAGAGATTTAAATTTGTTATCTTTTAGTGCATGAGCAGCAGTAAAGGTGGAAAATAAGGGAATCAAATAATAAACCAAATGGACGGCATAAACTGGCAAGTTTAGAAAACTGGAGCACACCTTATTAATAAATAATTTTGGCAAAGTGAACGAATATATTACAGAATGTATATATGTAATATTTATATAGAAGTGACCAGAACAGTTGGAAAACTTGAACAAAAACAGACATAGAATATAAACATCTGGAATCACCTGGAACTTTCGCACTTAGTAATCATATATATACATATATTTATATATGTATTACGAAAATAAATTATCCGTGAACAAGCAAGACTGGAAAAGCAAAATAATATTCTTTAATTAAAAGAATCACAAAAATTACAATAATATTTGCAACTTATCTCACGGCTCCATAAACTGGGTGCAATTGTTCTAGAAATTGATGCCAAGTGTGCGATAAGATAATAATTATATTGAACATGCACAAATCACAAGATATTTACCATTGATGAATATCGAGGGCAAAGACCAAGAAACAGAATGTTTGACGATATTAGCAATGAAATATATATATTAATATATGTATATATATATAGTTTGCCAATGTAGTTAAGTTGATTGTCTTGATGCGAGCAGGGAGAACATCAGACGGAATAATTGCCGCTGGTTTCTCGACCTCTTTGGCTTATCAGCAAATGACTTTAATGTGGGCACAAGTCGTATAACTATTAGCGATAGCTTTAACGTATCTGTCATAAATTCACAGTCTGCTGTGAGCCAAACCATACGGCTAGCCCTGTTTCACCTGCTCCGACGGGGATTGTATAAATGTCAATTAAAATCCTATTTGGCTGAATTAATGCTGAGCGAGTGGGCGGCTTATCGTCTAAACGTTCTATAATTATGTGCAAGTAAAAGTTCTGAAGTGAATGCTTATGGCCAACTCTTATGTGTGGCCATTAGCACTTGTTTATTAACTGAACACTTGTCAGTTGTTGGCTAATTGCTAATTCTTTTTTTTTTTGTCTGTTTATTGAAAAACTTGAAACTCGAGTTAAGCTAACATAAATAATAATATATTGTTTCTTATGTCATATTTTAATGTGTCCATTGTTATCTATCTTTCTTTTTATATATGTTTTTGTTGTATTCCCTCATCAGATAGGCTCTAAACTTATTTCGACACTGAACTTATCGATGTTGGAGTATCCATTCGTCAGAGTGGAAAATTAGTATGAAAGTTCAAGTTTTGTCTGAAAGACAAAAGATAAGAGCCAATTCTTATATATATCAATTTAATATGTTATCAAATTTATTTATTTAAAAGGTATTCCAGTTGGCAGACAATATTGAGAAATAATTAGGTGACATTAGGGAACCTTTATTGATCACCCAAGTAAACGACAAAAAATGTTGTCTAGTTTATTTTTGAGTACCTCATTAAAAAGGCTTTAATTTTATTTTCATAGATTAATATACACAAATCCATTTAATTTTATAATAGCTAATTCGTGTGCATATTTAACATTATTTTGGTCATATTAATATTATTTGCTTAATATGTATTCCATTGTCAATTAGGAGAGAATTGGGTGACATTGGGAACCCTTTTTATTGAGCAACGGAGTTGACAGAAATGTCTTTAAGCTTTCAATTATTTACGATTTGTGGCCCATCATTTGTCGGCCATAAAATATGCAAGAGCTCGCACTTAGATAACGGATCGATATCTGGCTCAAATGACGGTCGAGCAGGACCCTAAATGAGGTGCAAACAAGACAAACGGAGACATCGTTAGGGCTGCTGAATATTTAAAGCGTATCGCGCAGAATGTCGCCGGGTAATGGAGACGTTCACAATATGTACGCATTTCAATTTCTCAAATGGGTCGTCAAACACGGATGCGATATAAAGGTGAAACCGGGGGTTGGGTGAATAGCGGATGCAGCAACGCAGGTGTCGATTTCAATTGGCTGTGGAGAGCAGCTGGTGAGCAGTTCCCGGTCAGTTGGTTAGTTGGATGGTCGGTCACGCAAGCGTTGATGTTGTCCCATTTAATTGATTTTATTGGCCCGCCGCAAGTTGTCAATTTTGTAAATTTTCAGCTCTCAATTACTTACTGACGTTTTGCATGTTGTTAATTTTGTTGTTGTGTTCCGCGTCTCTTTCAGGCAGTTAAGGCCGGCGCACAGGGCTAACTAAACGGACGGACGGACGACGAACGAACGGACGGACGGCACCGGGGCAGAGCCGTCGCTTTTACATACACACGCCGGCGTCGAAGAGAACAGTCGCCATCACGACGTCGCCGCCGCAAGCGCCACCTCTGTCAGTCGAGCACTTGGACGACGCCAGCGCTGCCGATCGCGGGCGTGTCTACAAGCTGAGGAAGAAGAAATACTTGAACGCCGCGCACATAACATAGATAGCTAGTCGGAGCGGATCGGTAGTCGGAGCAGCGCCAGATCAGTGCCGGATCAGACCCGATTGACCCACTGAGCTCACAGCATGCCCGTGCAGTCGCCCATTGAGATTAGCAATCGTGCCATCGAGCATATTGACGATGTTGATCCGCTCGAGTATCACGGCCATTGGGAGCCGGTGGGCGTTGCCCGCGTCCAAAACACTGGCACCTCGGCCATGGTCACATTCAGCAAACGGAAGCAACAGCCGTACATCATTGGAGGCGCCCTCGACACCAATATGTATGTGTTCGAGCAGCTGCACTTTCACTGGTCCGATTCGGACGAGTCTGGCTGCGAGCACACGCTGGAGGGCATGAAGTATTCGATGGAGGCGCATGCCGTTCACTACAATGCCAAGTATAAGGACTTTGCCGAGGCCAAAAACAAACCGGACGGACTCGCTGTTGTTGCCTTCTTTATACAGGCCTGCGGCGACAAGGACTGTCCCGAGTTCAAGAAGATCACCGAGGGCATACGCATTGTCCAAAAGATACACACAAGCGCATCCCTCGACTCGGGTAAGTTTCTGCAATTCTTCAAAATTTACACAAATTCTAAATGCACATTTTTTTCAATCCAAAGATTGCCTCTCCTGGATCGGTCTGCAGGAGCTAAGCAAACACTATTACACATATAAGGGCTCGCTGACAACGGCGCCGTATTTTGAGAGTGTCACGTGGATAATCTACCGGACACCGATTTATGTATCCCGGGGTCAGGTGCGTAGCCACATCATTACTATTCGAATTACCCAATTCCGACTAACCGAATGAATTTCTTCCATTATAGGTTAGCGTGTTTCGCAACTTGCAATCGTGTCCGAAAGATGAGTCCAAGAAGATAGTCAACAATTATCGAGAAATTCAGCGTCCACACAAGGATCCAGAGATCTTCTTTGCGCGCAATACAAATACAAAGTCCAAATTATGATGTGCTTGCTAATATCGCTGTCTAAATGCCATGCTGTGGTGCATCTACCAAAAAATCAACAATAACAAAACACAAAAAAGAAATTCTACTCCGAAACACGATCACAAACACCGCTCCCATATCTGGACTAACGATAATCAAAAGGGTTTCTGTGCTGCACTGGTTCTGTGGTGGTTTTGGTTATCCACTTGTTGCTTGCTTTATTCAACTGAATGTCAAATGTAAATCCTATTATTCTATGGTTGTCGATAAGCTTTTGTGAATTGCCCCATGTACATAGCTATATATTATATATATATATAAATTATATTCTTATATATAAATATAAAACTATATATATATCAATATATATATATGAGAATATCACGTATGTGATTAATATAATTACAGTACGCATATGAATCATAGTCGGAACACGCGACTGCCTTGGACTAAATATTTCCCGGAAATATTTAACAATAATTACCTACAACCTTAATACATTTATTAAATATGTATGTTTAAACTTTAAAAGTTAGTCAAACCAATTTTGTATGCAAAATGAAATTTTTAAATTGCTAATTATATATACTATTATTTGTATGTATATAAAATGTACATAATAATGTCATATCGTGCGTAAATCAGCTATATATCACTAGTAAAGCTTTCCTTTGTTTTGCCAGATGCCACGCTGGGTGTGGTTTTTATTCTATCTCCAACAGCAGTGGCACCAGTTCCTTGACAAACCACTCCTTGGATATGGCCAGATGGTCCCCTTCGACACCAAGAAACTGCAGCCTTCCACGCAGATTCATGCGCTCCAGACCGAGCTGCAATCATTGTTGGGCTTTAAGTATACGTTTAAATAGTAGTTCAAATTGAATCTTACATTTTTAAAGACTTTGCTTTCGTTGAGCGGCAGAATGCGCGTATCCTGGCCAGGTGCATAGAATTCAAACCACTGCGATTCCTTGGGCTGCACAATGGTGTCGTTAAGGAACTTGACCATTACAAATCTTGAAGAGCAGTTCGATTAGGACTACAAATTGAAGCAAACGAGATGCACCAGTTGTTACCTCTTCAGCCTGTTGAGATTCTCTGAATAGCGTTCATTTATGTACAGTTCATTGTTGATATCCGCCAGAAAGCTGCTCTTTAGCCGATAAGTATTCTCATGCAGCGGATCGTGCCAATATGTAGCCTGCACCAGATCATTTTGGACCCATCTGCAGAGGGCACGAGCATGTAGTGTGTGGGCTGACATTAGTATTGTGCACTTACTCATCGTAGGCCGCATAGTTAAGCAGCTTGGTGATGTACTCGCAGCTGCTGGCACTGAGCGTTGGACACTTGGGCAGTCCGAAGACACCCTGATGTTGGCCGCCCAGACTAATCAGCGTTCGCATTGGCGGCGTTGGGCAACGCTGAGCTAGTGCTCGTCTGTTTGAACAGTTAATGCGTTAATTATATGGAAACGATGCAATCACTGATTGGCCACTTACAGAAATTGCCCGCCCTGGGAAAATCCAATGGCATTGTAGCCGTTAGCCAGCTTTTCATCTTTGGCTAGTTCCTTGCAGACAAAGTCCACCTGCTTGTTGGGATGTATGAAGAAGCCGCTTTCATAGTCCAGCACAATGTTTGCGCCTATTTCCAAAGAACGCACGTAGGTGCCGTTTGTATGCTCCTCGATCAGTTTCTTAATAGAGCCCAGGCTAAAGGGGAAACAACAAGTATCGCCCATGCCATGCCAGAGCACCACGGGCAGAACATTGGCATTGTTGTTGCTGTTGTTGTTGCTGCTGTCGCCATTTATTATATTGGCCTGGGCAAAGTACAAGCAGCTAATCAAATAAACTGCACCGAGAAAACGCATTCTGCACTGAACTTAATCAACATTAATTTGCTTCGAGAAATTCACCGCTATATACAAACATCGTACTTGCCAGATTTGTAAGAAAACAGCTGACTGTGAAGAACGGTGCTACCACACTTTTTAAATTGGAAAATACAGTTATTCGAAATTTGTGATACTTTCAATATTTTGATTAAGCATAGCCTGTCTGGATATTGTTGTGAATTTAATAATCTTTGCTGAACTCGCATTATTTTATCAACAAGTACAAGTTATTTGATTTTTTAAATTATTAATAAGTTCATTTGACACTACAATATGAAAACAGTTATAATTAACAGCAACGGGTAATGTTAAAAAAATTCCAGGGCTACATATAAGAGAGAACACACGATTAAAAGATCAGCATGCAATGACTTTGACCCTCTCGCTCAAATTCGTGTGCATCGTGTGCTTTCTTTTGTCTGTTAAAAATTAGCGCCGTTTCTGACATTGGATTTATTGCGCGCAGAGAAATTATATTTGTGATCGCAATGATAAGTAAGTTTAGTTGAATTAACTATCCTCATCTTTAGTTGAAGCTAGAGCTTTTTGAGAAAAATTCCATTGTTTCAGATTGTTATCTCTGCCTTTGATTGAAATAACGGAAGAAAAAAATAGGTTTTAAAGTGGTATTTATTCTTCGACATCCTAAAAATGATTAATGTTTATTAATGGGATTGACTGGGATCAAGTCGATACATTTCATAATGTTTGCGATAATACGTTTATGTATATATTCTATATACATTTCCGAACGAATCTCTAATTATGTACATAATTGGTGTTTACATATATGTATGTGTGTGTGCGTGTGTGTTTATGGTACAAAATACAATTCAGAGACACTGTCCTTCGTGGAGAACACACCAATGGGGCACCACGGCATCCGGATGGATGCCGCGCGCGATGAGTCGTTCCCGATAGCGATAGAATCGGCGCTGAGCCATGTTGGCCGACGATTTGGGATTGGACCAAAGACGTTCGGCGGCGGCCCCCGCTCTCGGCCAGATGCGAGCCTCTGCAAATAGACAGTCGTGTGTGAGTGAGAGTGTGAGAGATTCACAGGGTATGCCAAGCGCTATTAGGAGTGCCACAGGGTATACAAAGAATTCTTAATATTGTGACGTTACAGTATCGGAATTGTGTGTGTAGAAAAAACAACGAAAAACAAACTTGGCATGGATTCGTATTGACCGATCGGACCATTATCTTATTTAGGTCCCATAGAAATAATCGGATAAAAACAAGTCACCAGATTAAATTGGGATTTTGTGAACGCAATGTTTTGCGCCGCTATTGAAGCTATATAATATTCGTATATTAAGTGTTTTTGGCTACGCCCACTGTGGGCGTGGCAAATCGATAGTCTGCCTCTATATTTAATCAAAGCAACCTCGAGATCTCTCCACCATGGTGAGCATTAGTGTGTGTATTACGTACCCAGAGAGTTTTGATCGACGTACTCGCTCCACATGCACACTTCGCCACCCAGCACCTGGCGCATTTGAGCTCTCTGGGGGTCCACGGGCAGCGCATTGTCGTAGACCTTGCGCCAGCTGTAGTAGCTGGTGCTGCCCCAGAAGCCATGGTCCAAGTACCAGGCATCCTTCGTCGAGATGAGCAGGCGGTAGCCGCGTTGCAGCAATTGCCGGTTGAGCGAATCCTGTGCGCTGACCCAGGTCTGTATGATGAAGCGCTCCTTGGGCAGCAGTTGTTCGATGCTCTCGGGATCGGTCAGTCGGCTGGACCACAGTATCACTGGCTTCGGCTCCCCGATGCTGGGGTACATGCGCTGATTGATGTTGTCCCACGCCTCCAGATTGCGCTGATGGAACTGCGACCACAGGCGCAGGAAGCTCGCCTCGCTCAGATCGTTGCCGCGTGCCTTCATTTGGCTGGTGATCTCTTCGGTTCTGTTCCAGCAGGGGATGTACACCTCGTCGCCGCCCATGTGTATGGTTTCCTCGGGCGCCCCCAGCTCGGCAACATCCTCGAGTATCTCCTTAAGGACCGCGTACATGTGCTCGTTCAGCGGATTCAGCTGGCCACATGGCGGCTGGACGCAGTAGCTGCGCCATGGCCTTTGATTCAGGCAGACGGACATATTGCCCAATCCTGCGGCTGGGCCCCACTGCCAGCCGTTGCCGGCATGCGAAGGGCCGTCGATCTCCAGGATGATGCGAATGCCCCGCAGGCGGGCGTACTTCACCAGATTGACGGCGTCGCCATGGGAATAGGTCTGCGAATTGGAGTATGCTCCAAAGCGTTGCATTTCGGGGACTCGGGTTATTTCCAACGGAAAACTGTGCGTGTCCACCACATGCCAGTGGAGCACATTCAGCTTGGAGGCGGCCATCGCGTCCAGAGTGCTGCGCAGGTAGCGCAACGGCAGAAAGTTGCGAGAGGTGTCCAGCAGCAGGCCGCGATGCGGATAGACGGGCCGGTCGTGCACCCGTACACCGCTCACCAGCAGGAGACCATTCGATTGGCTGCCCGTAACCAGATTGCTGAGCGTTTCGAAGGCGTGTCGGGCGCCGTAGACGGTCGTCGCCTTAATGTCCACGAAGGTGGCGGTGTCCGTGGTGCGCACGACCATCATGTAGCCCTCGTCGTTGGCCCAGTCGAGCACCAAGCTGCTGTCGTTCACCGTCGCCTTCACCAGCACCTCCTTGCTGCTGGCCAGCGTACAGTTGCGGATGCACTCCTTGAGCAGGTTGCTCACGAATAGGCGATTCGTTTCGCGCAGAAATTGCGTCGTCGCCGCATTGGGCGCCACCACATTGAAGCGCACCTTCCACGGATCAAAATGGACTCGCTCGTGCGACAGGCTGCACTCGCCGGTGGGCATTGGCCAGATGCTGCCGTACTTGCCACACGACAGCCGGCAATCCCGCTGACTCTCGTATCGATGCTGGGGCGGAGGGTTCCCGCCCCCAGGCACTGGCTCCCCCTCTGGCAGGCAGAGATCTGTTAAGTCGCAGACCCATTTGCTGCAAGTATTCCAAGTTAAAAACGGCAATCAGAACAGGTAAGAAGCTTGCAGTCGGGTGTAACCGACTGCCCAATACTCGTTTGTAGTATAACAACGGCTTTAAACAGTCGGAAAGGGTCTTAACGATTCTATTATTGTATTTGTGGAGGAGCTTGGTGACTCCAACTTGAGAATTTTAGGAGATATTTAGCGGGCATTATCAGTTATCTGTTATCATTATTAGTTTGAAACTGATTTGATCGATTTGCCACGCTACCAGTGGGCATATCGGACATTTCACAAACCTAATATATAAAAGTAAAGCTCAACTTTCTACATTTAGACTTGGAGATACCCTGCAAAAACGTCTGAAGGTACTATGAAAAGCTGTGTTTAAGTATTTTGGCGGAGAGGAAGCTCAACGTTTTTGAACTAAACTTGTGGGATTCATTTCAATTGAGCAACTGTTTTTCATTTGAAACTCTTTGAACCCAATGGAAATCGGCCCATTCTTTTTTTATAATTTATAATTAAAATATATATATCGTTTTCTTTCTAAAAATTTGACACTTTAAAGACTTTAATTAGTTTTAAATTAATGCCAGAGCGCAATTGAATTAATTTCCTTTGGTATTCGATGTCAACAATTTTGAAAACGATTAAATTTGCATTCAAGCATAGTTTAACAATGCCAAAAAAAAATTAATTTGTAATTAAAATTGGTATACTTTAAACTTGGGTCGGGCGTTAATTAATTTGCGGAATTGTTTTATTAAGTGTGGTAAATACAAATTTACGAGCTTGAGCTAATTCCGAGCAGACTGAGCAGGCGCAGCCAACTTCACCTGTACTTTTAACAGACTAACGGATTTTGTCCTATTTCAGTGCGCAGCACTTTAAACGAGTTCTATTCTCCCCAGTTGACAGCTCTGTCATTGTTGCGTATTGTTTATTATTGTTTGTTACGCATTCCGCTGTTCTTTTCGGTTTTTTCTTTTTTGTATTAAGTCCTTTTGGGCTTGCACAAACCTGCTGCTGCTGCTGCTGTTGTTCTCGCTGCTGTCATCGGCGACTGAGAATGTGGCTGCTGCACAGAGCAATAGCGCCAGATAACAGCGCTTGTAACGGTTAAGCAGCATGCTGTGAGGTCTCTTTTTGAATTCGAGCTCGAATCCAATTTCGACAGGATGAAGCTATAAACAATGCAAACTACGAATTGTGCGAATTTCACTTGCAGCGCCAGCGACAACGACGCATGCAAATGGGCGCAGCGCAGAAACCGAACTGAAACTAAATTAAATTCTGGAAAGACTAGCTTATCGGCTGAACTTATTTGTGTCCCAGTGGCGTCGCGTCGGCGTTGAAGCGTTGAAGCGCTGCGCTGCGCTTGGCAATCGACAGAGCCAAAGAGCGAAATTATGTTGTTGTTATTGCTGGAATTGTTACTGTTATGCTTTGCTGTTTAATGCGTTGAGGGGCATTGAGTGACGCTGACAGAGGTGGGCAGAGGAGCGGGGCGGGCGGAGCGGGTCGGCTGGTGTATTGGCGTTTAAGCAACGCTTCGCAGCTGCAGCCGTCCCGCTGTCATATGGCATACACAAATGGGGGCGAGATGATAAAAAAAAAAGAATGCCAGCGACCCACGAATCGAATCAAAGCAAAAACAAACCCAATTCTGGAAAAGCTCATCAAAATATGTTCAAAGTATTCATGCTCTTTTATGTGAAAAAGTTAAATTAAATTAAATTAAATTAATTAATTTAATTTAATCTTTGACTAGAATATAAATTGATTCAATAATATTAATAATAATTAATAACAAAAAAAAAAAATAATAATAATAATAATAATAATAATAATAATAAAATCCCAAAAAACATTTATCTCTTTAAATTTTATTTGTAATTTTATTATTAAAATGTAATATTTTTTAAATCGATTATAATTGCATAAAATCGATTTTTAATATCCTTCTTATTCCTGGAAAACCATCTAAATCAAATGCATAGTTCTCAGTTCATTTTAACACATTTTCCACTTAGAAGAAACGTTTATATTATGTCAAATGCCTTGATTAAGTCGTTAAGCCCGAATGCAATAACACAATCAAATTTATTCTGCTTCGAAACAAAAAACAAATACGCATGCCAAAAAAGTCACTGGACAAGTTGTCGATTGCAAAGTCTAAAGAGAAATTTTGCACTTGCATGCAAATCAGTGAAAAGTGGAGCTATACGAAAAACAAGTTCATTGCAATCGCATATCACTATACGAACTATTGAGAGATTAATTTTAACGAATAAAATAAAATGCATTTTATGCCTAAGGATTGAATCTTTAAAATTATAAAATATTAGGGCTTGCTTTGATAAAATCTATAAAAAAATATACACACATATACCCATTTCTTGGGCATGGAGTATATTAATGTAGCCGATAAAATTTATTTGTATATAGTAAAAGTTAGCGACATAGCTACATGTGGAACATACTGAATTATGTGGGTTAACTAATTCAGTTCTGGGTATTTTAGAGGATAGGCGATTTGGCATGGTGTCAAACTGTGTGTTTCTATTCGAAATGGCCCGGAAATACCTATATTGGATAGAGAGAGAGAGAGAGAGAGAGCATTTTAGCTACTAGGTTGGGGTTTGTTTTTTTTTTTTTTAAATGCGTACATTAGCTGCTTGGCCGATTAAAGAGGGGAATACCCTATATTATATAATTAATTAAAACTGCATTGTTATTGAAATCTCAATGCTTGCACAATTCTAATATCCGTCGCTTTGCCAAATTGGAATTTGCAAAAAAATAAAAAACACCACACAATGGAAAATTCCCTCTAACAACGTTTTCTTTTTGTTTTGTATCTTTAATTGTGGTTTTTTTTTTAGAAACATACCCTTTAGTTGTGCATGCATAGATTTAATTTTCTTCAACTTATGAAATTAGTCAACTAAGCTTTTTGATCAAGTATATATGTATATTTTTTGATCAGCATGGACAAAATTTGTTTTTTACGAACAACTAAAAAAACCTTTTTAAATCGATTTTTCTTTTAAAAAAACTTAGTATAGGGTATATTTTAGTCGTCAGCCCTTTTTACATATTTATTTATTTTATTCTATATTTTTTTGTTGTTTGATTTTAACAAAATCACTCGCATATTTTACACCCTCTTCCATTATGCATGTAAGTATATTTGCACATAAAAAAAGACTCAAAAAGAATAAGTCCAGAGCAAATTAAAAAGCACAAATCCATGAAATGTGAACTCACGTGTGTGTGTTTGTGTATGTGTGTGTGTGTGTGTGTGTGTGTGTGTGAGGGCATTGTTGATTATTATTTTTATTGTATTCGGCATTTACATCTGCATACACACACACACACATACACTCGCACCCATTCACACCCATAGTTCGTTTTTCATTATTATTTCTTTTTATTATTATATGTATTTCAATTCCATTTTATTTTCATGTGCGCTTTTGTGAGATTCCAAATGAATTATGAGAAAGCGCCGCCTTGGCCCATTGTTGTTGTGCCAGAGTTGCCGTCTAACTGCATGAGTGTGAGTGCGTGTGCGTGTGGGTGCTTAGTTAGTATGTAGTTATAATAATTAAAAAAAAAAAAAGATAACGTGCAGGGCAAAGCTGGAAGCAAGTCCAAGAACAGTTGGTGATGATACTGAAAACAATTATACAAAATTAGAAACTAAACTGAAAATAATTTCAATTTCAATTTTAGATTGTGACTCGCTGAGGTAAGTAATTCGCCAGAATGTAAATCGAATTCGAACTTTCTGTATAGTTTTTGTTGTTGTTCTTTCAGTGACTGGTTCAAAGTTGGTGCAGGTGAAAGAGAGAGAGAGAGAAGAGAATAAATAGCTGAGACTGTCGCCTACACACCAACGATAATTTGCCTGTACGTGCGCACAAATCTGAATTACGTGACTGTTTTGGTCCATCTCTAGGGACACACATGTGCGAGCGAAATGAATTTCTCAACTGTTTCTGGACATGGTTGGAGTAAAACTAGTATAGAACTGTGACTCCTGCTCCCTCCCACTCCTGCAGCAGGACAATGCAGTTGCTGGCCCCGCTGCCGTTGCTGTTGCCGTTGCCGTTGCCACTGATTATGACGTTGATTACATTGTGGCCGCGCCCCCATCAGTGGCACCGCCCACTGGCCACGTCCGTCAGTTTGTCAGTCAACGGCTGCTTAGAACAATGCGAGATTAAAAAGCTGTAACAAATTACAAGCAAAAACGGCAAATAAATTACAAAATAAAAAGCCAGCTGGAATAAAAAGAGCAAAACACACAAAAAGCAAGCGCAAAAACTTGGCATGGGATTCAAGCCGGGCGGCCCGGACTTTGAGTTCAGCGCCCGGAATAGATGTAATTCCCCCGCCCCAATCCAATCCCAACCCCAACCCCAACCCCAATCCTTAACCAATGCAAACACATGTGTGCGTTAAGACTTATGGCAAAGTTGATTAGCAACCGATAAAAGCCACAGCTTTGAAGCCAGCCAAACAATTGAGACGACCAACAAAAAAAAACTAATAAAATAAGCTACGATCTTAGCTTGATTCAAGATCACAAATACTTTCAAGTTTAAAAATACTTAAAATCGCATTAAAAATAAAATCGATCGAGTCAAAATATAAATAATACCACGCAGAATTTCAAAAGTATATAAAAATTCTTATTTTTTGGCAACCTCTCTAATTTTATAGTCATAAATATAATAGTATTAAAACTTTTAAAAATTCGTTCGATTTTAAACATTACCACGAGTTCAAAAAAACATTTTTTTTTTAGATCTGATTTAATTTTTTTAACCAATATTATTATTGACCGACTTTTATTTGATTGTTCTTGTTTAAAGATTGACTAGTTTCGAAAAGATTTATTAACAATTTGGCTATAATTGAAGTGCATTATGGCCAGCACAATTAAAGAAGTCAATAAACATTTAAATCGTCCCGTAATTGGCTAAGTTACGGCGGGTTTTGTATTATTCAGCCAAATCCGCCAAGCCTTCGGACAACAAAGTTTCCAAAGCCTCGGTTCCTAGACGACCCACATACCCTTGGTTTTCATACCAAAGGTGTAGTCCTAATGAACCTAAAGAGACTAATTCTTGCAATATGCGCAGGAATGTGGTCAAGAAATATGTATGCTTTTTTTCCAGCTGCCCCACCCCTTTACCCTTGTCACCATATCTGCGGCCCAAAAATGCTACCTTAGAAGTATGCAATGAAAATTTGCACATTATTAATTTTCTCAGTCCACCATCTGACGATTCTGTTCCCCTGGTGACTCAGCTCAATTTTGCATTAGAAATCTTGACCGTCGGCCGCCCAAAAATGTTACCTTAGAAGTATGCAATGAAATTTTGCACATTTTTAATTTTTTTCTGTCCACCTTCTGACGATTCTGTTCGCCTGGTGTTTTAGCTCAATTTTTCATTGGGAATCTTGGTCATATGCCGCCCAAAAATGTTACCTTAGAAGTATGCAATGAAATTTTGCACATTTTTAATTTTATCTGTCTACCTTCTGACGATTCTGTTGGCCTGGTGTTTTAGCTCAATTTTTCATTGGGAATCTTGGTCATATGCCGCCCAAAAATGCTACCTTAGAAGTATGCAATGAAATTTTGCACATTTTTAATTTTATCTGTCTACCTTCTGACGATTCTGTTCGCCTGGTGTTTTAGCTCAATTTTTCATTGGGAATCTTGGTCATATGCCGCCCAAAAATGTTACCTTAGAAGTATGCAATGAAATTTTGCACATTTTTAATTTTATCTGTCTACCTTCTGACGATTCTGTTGGCCTGGTGTTTTAGCTCAATTTTTCATTGGGAATCTTGGTCATATGCCGCCCAAAAATGCTACCTTAGAAGTATGCAATGAAATTTTGTACATTTTTAATTTTTTCTGACCGCCATCTAACGATTCTGTTCGCCTGGTGTTTTGCTCGATTTTTAAGATATTTTGCGAACTGGCTTTACAAGAATGACCCAGAAAGTTTCTCCTGACAGCAATAAAAGAGAATTTTTGTACTTTTTGAAATTATTTTTATTAAATTTCTCTTTTCATCCTTATAAATATTCTTATATTAATTTTTTATGTATATTTTCCTTAAGCAATATTGATGAAGGATGTTCTTATATTTATTATATTGTTTTCATTTCATACAAACTTATATATGACTGTATTATATACATATTCCTAAAAATCGATGCTGCAATTAAAAATGACTGGAGTTCAGCTCGCACAGAACACCTGAAATATAAGATATTTATATATTTACCAACTGTTTTACGGTATTGTTTAAATAAATGTTTACGTACCAATGTTTTTCGTCGGCACTCCGCTGTTCTTGCTTGTAATTTTCCTTGACTGAATCTTTTCCAATCTGAAAATATACAAAATAAAACATGAAATGGAAATGTTTTACATACGGAAATTATGCATATCTCGGTCAAAAAGGGTCACATCTTAGAATTATATACTTTTTTAGACTAGTACGGATCAGTACAGTTGAATGGCATTCAAAAATTTCAATTCAAAATCGTGAAAATTTTAAAATTCAAAATTTTTAATAGTGATCGAATCTATGGACTTTTAACAGTAGAATGATATATATTTTTCCCAAATTGGACTATAAATGGCCAAGATATAGTAATTTAAAGCCTTTTTCAATAGCTAAATTTTGCATATTTCGGGCAAATAAGGCCACATTTTTTAATAAAATACCTGTTTAGTCTCGTACGAATCAGAGCAATCAAATTTCAATTCTAAATTTTGACCAAATTTGACAAAAAATAACAAGGGTAACATCACAATTTTCGTCAAATGTCTGTTACATTTGAGAGTTTTGAGAAATTTGATTTTGACAACTGTTCTTAAGTTAAAGATTCTTATATAGGTAGGAAAATTCGTGTCTGATATTTGTCATCGTATTCTTTATGCAATACTAAATATGCTTCAACTACTCTTTATTTACTTGTGTGTTTAGAACTCTCCAACGAGTTTGATTATCTATTCTGCTTTAATGCACAGTATGTAAGTATGCATATGTGTGCATGTGTGTGTGTGTGTGTGTGTCATGTTGTTGTTTTTGTTAGTTAGTCTTTTATTTCAACCACACACGGGTTAACTACGGCTTTGGCCAGCAAATAAAATCAAAATTAACTCTTGTCGAATCGTCGAAGCGTCCGCAACTCCCGTTGATGGTGCAGGTGGTGTCGGTAGGGGGTGGGTGGTTCGTGGGGCGGTTAGCGGCTATCGGCTCTCCGGCAGCGACGGCGACGGCGACTGCACATGTCGTCGTTTACGCTGTCGTCCGGCAAACAATGCAAATTGCATGAATGAATGCCATTTTCCATTTGATTTGAATGCCTGGTTCGCAGTTGTTGCTGTTGTCTTTGTACAGTGCCTGCATTCGCATTCGCATTCGCATTCAATTTCTCTTTTGATTAAATCAAATGCATAAAATGTTTTCAATTCAATCAGCTGAACAGCCAGCGAGAGAGAAAAGAGAATCGAAATCTGAATCAGAAACGCTCACAGCCACCACGCTTAACTTTTTTGTATACCCTCGCAGAGGGTATTTTAATGATGTCACGATATGTTTGCGATTCAGATAGATTCGTAAGGTATAAAAATATATACTTTTAATTATAGTCAACAGCTGTAAATTTATCGTTTTTTAGTTTTTAAGCATCATCTGTCTATTATATCATATCGATAATAATCGATCAATCGATCTTTTCTAGGATATGAATGTTATGAAAAAAAAAAGGAAAAGTCGTTAGGTTTGGTAATATAACATATATAGACTGCCGCAAGGGTATTTTTATCTTCGATACCAGCGATAAATGTCTCTTTAGTGTTTTTTTTTTTTTTAATTTGTGCACAGTTTTGCTTGTACCCTGTACCTTAACAAATCGCTTAGAAATGAGGCATTTCCTATTCTATCGAAAACATATATATATTTAGGTATATATTAAAAATAGATATATATTCTAAATATTCCTATATACTCAAGAGTAGTTTTGCAATATTTACTTTATAAAAATATGCATGCAGAATTCAACTATCTTGCAATACAGGGTAGATTTAAGTCGAGTATATTTCACTGCATCATATTTACTTGTTTTGCTTCACTTTACACACATGTTTCTGCATGTGTGTGTGTGTGTGTGTGTGTGTGAGGGTATCTAGTTTTTTAATTAATTGCACTAACATTTACCCCTCGACATTGCCTTTGTCGACCAATGCTTTGGCTTTGTTTTAATTTATTTTTTCCATGTCTTTTTTTCTTTTTTGTTTTTGTTTTGTTTTGCCCCGTTCTTGGCTGCTTTTTGATTTCATTATCCGACAATTGTTGTTCAAGTTCAAGGCTCCCGCTCCAGCGTGTTTGATTCATGTGCTTTGGGCGAGTTTCTGTCGCTGTCCGATCTCAAAATAATTAATCGCAAGGTGACGGCAGATGAACGACTGATGCGGATTATGGAATATAAGCGGGATGATGATGCATCAGTCCACAAATTGCACATCTTTAATCACTGCTTGAATAACGCGTGAAAATCGCATAGAAAGGCTGCCTTTGGGGGAGGAGTTGCTAGCTGAAAGAGAGAGACAGAAATATATTCGTTTTAAGCAAGCCAACAATTGTAAAAATTAAAAAAATTAATTATCTTTTTTTGTTAATATTTATATAATTTATATACTTTTCGTGTCTGGTTTTAAGCCAGTTTATACTAATAAATTAACTACATTGGGTGGAGACAGGGAGTTGAAAAAAATTGAAGAATATAAGATATTTTTAATGGGTTTCTTAAGCTAAGGCACAAGAATTTGACTGCTCTTAAAGTTAATCAAGAATAATAGAATTGTATAGAATACAATTATTAAGTTTTCAGTAATATATTTCTATTATACGTAATTCCAATATCAGCCATATTCGAGTGAATGCTTCTTGAAATTTAGCCATGGAAATCTTATTTAGCAAAGAAAAAAGAAACAAATAAGAAGAAGACTCGCCTGCTCGTCGATGACAATACTAAATTGGACCCAGGCAGAGTCTGAAGTTGGGTAGCAGCAGAATTCCTGATTACATAAGTATTATGATTTCATTGCTGCAACGGAAACAGCAACAGCAACAACACAAAACACTGAAGAAGAAACAAAACAACATGCAAACTTGCGAATGGAATTGAGGGGAAAAGGGGGCGCGCAATTGGGAACCTTCCTGTTCCGGGTGGGCTGCCAACTAGCGTCAGCTTGACTGCCTGCTCGCTCGTTCCGCGTCTGTCTGTCTGTCTGTCTGTCTGTGTGGAGGAAGTGCTCTTCACAAGGAGTTGGCTTCACAAATCTCATACGACTTGTGGCAAGAAAACAAAAATATAAGATAAATAAATATAATATAAATAAATATAATAACAACTATAAGGTATAGTTTTTATGATTTTAGCTGAAATAGCACAAAAAAAATGTTCAAAAATTCAGCATTTGGAATACAAAAAAGTTTGAATTTATCAGAAATATATGTTCAAATATGTTTATAATTCTCAACGAGTGCAAGCCTAGAGCCGATAGCATTGATAATAAAAAAAATAGGAGATTCTTTAATAAGCTTTAAAGACAACATCCTCACTTTTTTATATATACAGAAAATAATAATAATAAATTAATAATAATAAATTAAGAAATCATTATTATTATTTATGCTATTTTGTACATATACAAAAAAATATTTAGAATTTTAATTCTTATTAATAATATTATATTTTTAATTATTAATAATAAAATAAAACATCTTTATTATTTGTTGTGCTATTTTGCATTTATACAACAAAATATTTGTAATTTTAATTTTTAATTTTAATGATTATTGATAATTAAATATCATTATTATTTGTTATGTTATTTTGTATATATACAACAAATATTTATAATTTCAATTATTATTATTATTATATTTTTAATCCTAATATTTTAAATTCAAAACTAACAAATTTGTTTAAAGTGTATATTTTGGTTAAGTTTTAAATTGCGACAAATATATTGCAATTCGAATTCGAATAAATTAAATAATTATCTAAAACCGTTTTAAACTTTGACTGAATTCATTTGAGAGCATTTTCGAGTCGCCGTGTCGCGTATTTACATAAATTTCCTTGTTCTTATTTCCTGTTGTCTTCGCGCTGTTTGTCCTTGTCTCGCTTGGCGCGCGCTCTCTCTCTCTCTCTCTCTCTCGCTCGCTCTTTGTTGGTCTCTCGCTCGCGCTCGCCAAGCCAGTGGCTGTGTTGTGCTTGTCGCAAGGCGCCAACATAATCAGTATAACAAATGAGATCCTTGTCGACAGTTGTTTGTTGCTTTTGTGTCAGTGGCATCATCATCAGCATCACAATGCGAGCGGGCGGCTAAGCGTGCGAAAGAGAGCGCTGCTGGAGTGGCTGAGGGGTTGGGCGCTCATCTTGGTTGTGGGTGTGGGGGTGGGGGTTGGTTGTGGGTGTGTTGGCTTGGCGTTCTGTCAACGTTCTGCGCTGTCGGCTCTTTTTGCCTGACACTCTACATTGTTATTGTTATTATTTTTGCTGCCTTTATGCAATGTTTTGATTAATTTTTGCCGCAGCCCATCCAACCTCCCACCCCCCCATTCCCCATCCCCCTGCTCATCCTTTTCCGGGCAGCATTTCCATGCATTCGCCTGACTGCATTTGCGTTGGGTGGCAAAGGGGGGAGGGGGGGGCCTGTTTTGTTTAGTAGTTTTATGGCTCGCTTTCGGTAAACAATGAGAGCTGCCGGTGTGCATTGTTTAGGGCCATGGTAATAACGGTAGTGCGGGGGTGGCGGGCGGGCGGTGAAAAGCGAAGACGTTGCCACATTGAGATTTAATAAATCAACATGGCGGACACGGCAGCGAGCGAGGCAAGAAAGAAAACCCACCTGCGGTAACGGTAAACTGAGCCAGCCAGCTACCTAGAACAAGAGAGAGAGAGAAAAAGAGAGGGCAAGCGAGGGAGACAGAGACAGAGAGAGAATAAGAGCGAGCAGGAAACATAGAAATCCATTTTGCAAATCAATTTTGTAAATTATAACGCATTTTATATCTGCAGGTAGTTCCACTGACAATTCCATACACACACACACACACACACACACGCACACTCTTGTGCATATATCAATTATATTGATTGCATTTGCAGTGACCCCTTCCCTGCCCACCCCTCTGCCCACTCCCACTCGGCTTGTGCTGGCTTTTTATGCAGCAGCCAAACATAATGAAAATGCATTTTGTTGCAATTTTGATTGAGTTTCAATATGCATTTTATTGGCCCACAATCCCAAACAGCAAAACCGATCAGGCGTATTTTAATGTTTTTCAGATTGCGGCTAATTTGATTAGTTCAGCCCACATCGGGCCTGTATTCAGTTATCAATCAATGTTTGAATACAATTCAATTTGTAGAACAAACTGAAATCTCAAAAATATTGAGTAAATAAATTCGATTCAAATTGAAAACTGTCAGTTTTTTGATTCGAATCTTGCGGGTCTTGAACAAAAAAGTTCGTTTATTTTTAATGCTAAAAAATATCCATTTTATACCTATATATGTATATATATTTTCAGGACAGGTCTGTCTGTCCGTCTATATAAACATGTCGAAGTCGGAAGCTCGGGACAGCTTTCGAATATTGGCTCATTCATTACACGCATACTTCAGTTTATTTCTAATGATCGATAACACAAACCGTTTTCCAAAAATCGATATAAAAAAAGCTTATCCCCTAGATTATGGCAGTTAGATAAATCTGGCTTACAAGAATAATGAAATATTTATATTAATATTATAATTGAAAATGTTAAAAAAAAAACTCTTTTTAAATGTAACTCCCATAACTACAAAAAAGTTGAAACAAGAAAAAAACCATGAAAAAATGTTTTTAAATCTGACAAACACATATAAATAATAAAAAAATATATATATACATGCAATTATCCTACTAGAGTCCTAGACTAGATTCTTACTTTTTTTATTAACTTTTTTAAATTATTGTTTACGCTGTAAAATATCTTTTATGGGGACGACAATAAGCTCCGAAATTGATGATCAGTAGTGTAAAATTGATATGATCACCTGTATTACAAGTTCGATATTATGTTAAACTAAATAGAAAGAAGTTTACAGTAGAAAATCTATCATTTTTTTGCAATATAAGTTTTCAAGTCACAAAAACACGGCAATAAAAAACATGCTCAGAATCGAGAGGGTATAGTGGTGCCAAAATAATGATCATGCATACATATATAGACTGTAATACTTACCTAACAGCTTCATAATTGATTTGTTTCAGCTTAACTCATCTGAGATTTGTGCCTATTGTTTATGCCTCGGGGAACGCCAAAAGAGTCTAAAATTCGGGCTAGAAAAAATCAACAATGAAATTTGCGTTTGATGCTGATAACAATGATGATGATGATGTTGACGAAGATGATGATGAGGGGTGGCTGTCGGGGGCGGAGTCATGTGGTGCGGCCAAAGACGGTGGTTAATTGGAATTTTTAATTATGATTTGTCATTGTGAATTTACAACAAAAAAAAAAAAAGAAAACAAAAAAATCAAAACAGCAGACAGAGATGACACAATACACTGGAAAAGAGAGAACGAAATTTTGTTTTTATTAAAAAAAATAATAATAATAATAAATAAGCAATACGCATAGAACTAGGACTGCCAACAATAACAACAACAACAGCAACAACATTAACCGACAGCTTGGAACATTTTTGCAGCATTTTTGTAATCATTTTAATTGCCCCAATAATGTTGGCAATGCGGAGAATCAGCCTCGAGCATTGCCCCGCCCCCCTTAACCTATCTACACACGGATAGCAACACCAACACCCACCGAACCCAACCCAACCCAACCCGACCAACGCCCATTGAGCGCCTACAACCGACCGCACTTTATGAAAATCATTAAGTTAATTACATTTTTTGCACGCGCCCAAATGCAATGCGAGAAACAACAGCAGGTTAGAGAGACAGTGGGCGATGGCAGTGAAAGGCAGGTGAAAGACGAGAGAAGAGCAAAAATGCATTAAACAAAAATATACAGAAGCGCGCACACACACACACACACACACAGGCGCAGGCACATCAAAATTATAATCAGCGCCACACAAAAGCACACGGCGCGCCTGAAGTTAGCTATGAAGGGTGCAGGGGGGAAAGGGGGTTAGGTAGATGCGACGGTGGGGTGGGGGTTGGCAGAAACAACAAGTACAACAACATTGGCGCCTGAGCTTTTGGGGTCTGTCGGGGATTTCACTAAATGGGCGCAACAACAAAAAACATACTATAAAAAAAATGAAATAAAACAAAAACAAAAAGTGAAAACACAACATGAGAAATATTTTCATAATACTAATTGCATCGTCACAATGTCATTTTCAGCGAGCGGGTAGCGGGTAGCGGGTAGTGGATAGCGGGAAGCGAAGCTGGAAAGAGATGCCCATGGCGGCTGTCTGTCAGGACAACGTTGACGACCAGGACGAGAACGAGATGAGTTGAGTTGAGATGAGATGAAACTGAATTTATGCTGAAATGCAGCCAAGCAAAAGAAACAACAACAACAACAGCAACAACAAAAGCAATGATGACGACGACGACGACGACAACAACCGTTGCATGAATCCTGGCAGCAAGGACTCGCCTGCCAGGCTGCTGGTTGACTGCATGGCACAAAAGAAAATGAGTTGAAAAAAAGTAATTAAAAAGGGAAGCAGCCACAAATGTTCGCATTTTCAGCAAACACGAAATTCCAAATACCCTGCAACTGATCAAATGATCAACTCCCAACTCAGCAGAAATACGAAAATACGATCAACAGTTAGACTAAAAGAAATGTGCGACTTTCTCTGATATTCTTCACCAATAAAATATTCTTTAAGAATCAACATAAAAACTGCTTGTTTTTTCAATAGAAAAGAAAGAATTAGTGTATTAGAGAAAATCTTAATTTATATATATTCATATTGACAAAGTAATTATTGCTTTATTTTAATACAATTATAAATATTTTAATTTGTATTTATTATTTTTATAATTTTGACTATTATTTTAATGTCATATAACATTTAAAATATTAAAAGTTATCGATTATTATTATTATCTTGTTAATGAAAAACTTAAATATACAAAATACAAAATACAAAATTTTTAATGTTGGTTAAATATAACAAATCCACACTTTAAAGGGATTTATTATTATATTTTTTAAATTCTAAATGGAGTTCTTTAAAATTCTAAATTTAACCTGAAACTCAGAGAATTTACTCTTTTTTATATATAAACAAAAAAAAACAATAATATACAGACATATATTATATACAGATATTTAAATTATTCTAATCTTAATCATTACCAAGTAATCATTTTTATAATTTTTATACTACAATTACAAATATATAATATTTTTTCTTCAAAATTTATATGCTTTATTTTAAACTGGTTTTCTATTATCTATAATTTAGAGATTTTCAAATGTTTTAAAAATATATATATCTTTAACTGTAACTGTTTATATCATGCATCAAAAAAAGTTGATTAGTTTTTCCCTCGTTATTCATCATAAATGTTTATCTAAATCTTAGCAGATGGTCTATTTTATTTTTAGCAGAGCTTCTCTGCAGTCGAAAAGAACCCACAATTTGTAGCGCCCAGCTTGAGTTTCAGTTGCAGTTGCAGTTGCAGTTGCGTTGGGGCCCGTGAGGCGGGTAAGAAAAATTCAAATGCATTAACACAGCGTAACAATGTGGGCAAATGTTAACATTGAGCGCTAATTTGCCACATGCCGTTGCAGTTGCAACTTCTGTTCCAGTTGCCGCTGGTGCCACATGAGTTGCGGCACGGGTAGAAAAAACAACAACAACAACAACAAGAAGAAGAGTAACATGTGGCTAACGGCAATGGCAGAAGTCGTGACAATTTCAATTGCTTTACGATGTCTGCCAAAATGGAAAAGAATTTTGACCCATCTCTGAGTAACATTATTTAAAAAAATTACTTATTATTATTTATTATTGTAATTATTAAATGCTGTCTCTTCTGGAATGCATTAGTTTTCGGAATTATTTTTGGTTCGGTTTGAATTACATACATTTCTATGTTTTTTTTAAGGTAATTTTAATTTCTTTAGTTAGGTTATTTTCCTAATCCAACAATTTTTCATTTATTACAGAACTTTTATTTCAAGAACTATTCTTTATATAATATATCCCAAAACTGTGTAGAATGTTGCAAAGACAAACTACTTTATTCGAGTGTTATGTTAAGAAGAAAAAATAATTTTCTTTCAAGTTTTGGTTTTTGGCAACTATCGCACTTGCTTTTACTCCAAAAATCCACATTTTTTTATTAGCTCCGATATTAAACGAGAACGCAATGTACAAATAATTACAAAAATATGCATTTTTAAGTATCAGTATTTACATGTCATTAAATAATCAATCAAATTTATTTATCAAAGAGGCAACTATATGGAAATACAAATACCAGAATTACCCTTATCCTAATCCAAATTTAAGTATCAGTATTTACATATAATTGTCTCTTTGTTTCTATATGAAAGAGACAATTATACATAATATATTGTTTATATAATTATATTGTTTATATATGAAAGAGCCACTTATCTGTAAATACAGATAATTAAATTATCCTAATCGTAATCATAATTTAATTTAATAATAATTTTTACCACAAATGCATATATTTTGGAGCTTTACAAATGTTTTTAACATATATAAATATAAATTACTGTTATGTCAAAGCGAATTATTTGTAAGTGTATCTATAAATTGACTAAATATCAGTTAAATATTCGTGTTTTCAAATTATTGACGTTTTACGAAATAAAAACAAAAACACGCTCCAAAAGTATGCAATGGAAATTAGTTAGCATAGACGCCATTTTGTGTGAGTGTGTGTCAGTGTGTGTGTGTGTGTGTGTTTGTATCTCTTTCACGTGCTGCAAGCATATTTAATCAAAATGCAGCTGGAACAACAACAACAACAACAACAATAACAATAACAACAACGGTGGCGCGCTAAAAAATAATTAACAGCAAGGAACGCAGCAAGTGGAAGCGAGATGGCAAAACAGGCACTTGTAGCCAGTGAAAGACCAATCAGCGCGACAAAACAATGGACACACACACATAGACAGACACACGCACAAGCACAGATTAGCAGCAGCAGCAGCAGCAACAAAAAACAAGCCAGAGACGAAAGCGCCCGCGATGCTCAGGTGAAACGCGTTGCCTAATGAAATCCAGTAGCAACAACAACAACAGCAACAACAGTAAACAGAAACAACAGCAACAGCATCAAATTACAAAATTAAAAATGGCGCACCATGGGCGTTGCAAAGGGGGCATGGGGGTGTGGTTGGGGTGGGGGTGGGGGTGGGGTAGTTACTGGCAGCTGTCAGCCCGCCAAAGACAAAAGGCAAACATGAAATCATTTTCATAATTTCAATAAGACGCTGTCAACGCTTCGTGACGTGCGTCTCGTTGGTCACCCTCGCACACACACACACACACACACACACACACACACACACACACACACACACACACACACTAATACACACACACACAGGCAGACAGTGCTCGTTTATGATTGGCTTCGGCGCAAAAGAAGCAAATGAAATAAAAGCAACAACAACAACAAGGGTGGGGCGGCAGGCAGGCAGGCAGGCTGCCACGCCTTTGCCTCAGTATTAATAAATAAATATAATTTTAGCGCAAGCGCAGGCAAACACAAGCAAAACCGACAGCAACAGAAACAACAACAACAATGCAGCGAGCAAAACAATGCATGCAAATGAGAAAATTACATCCCTTCATTTGTTTGTTACACACACACATACACACAAACAGAGAGACATACACACATACACATACATACATATAGAGCTGCCTGCATGTGCATGTATTGTTGTTATTGCTATTGTTATTGTTGTGCTCGCTATTCTGTTCGACTGCCAGGTGGCACCAGCTGTGGTGGCAACCTCATTTTTATGAGCCTTCGCTCTCTTTCTATCTCTCTCTCTCTCTCTCTCTCTCTGTATGTCCCTCTCTTTTGTCTTCTCTCTCTATCTGTCGCTTGCTTGCTGCTATCCTTCTCTGGCTGTGTGAACGGGGTGTTGCCGTATTGTTTAGCTGCCGACGTTGTTGTGATTCCTGCTGCTGTTGCTGCTGTTGCTGCTGCTGCTTGGCTAGCATTAAGTGATTTGAATTTTATTATTCACAGGTGCATCTCAAACACACAAACATACATACGTGCGATGCACACATATGCACATGCACATGTGCGGCCACCGTGGGACGACAGCAATGAAAACCTTACCAAATAACTTATACAAAAATAAAGGTTTAAATTCGAACTCTACTATGACAAAATTTTTAAAACTAGATGAAGTTGCGACCGAAAGTAACAGAAAACAAGTTTAAAATAAAATATTCAAATTTTTACGAATAAAAATACTATAATAAAAAGTTTAATATATATTCATATAAAAATTTAATTAAATATTAATGTTAAGATTGGTGTACCAAAAACGACCTATCGATCTTAAAATTATTTGAATAAATCGCATGATAAGTAATTATACACGCTAGTTTAATAGTATTTATAGATTGAAAAAACAAGAGAAATGAGTAAAAACAAAAAAATGTTCGAAACAAAGTCTCGCATTTAGGTTCAGTTCGTAAACTTGATTTTATACATAAATGAACCCTTTAGGTGGTTCATAAAAATATCTTATTTGGTTGATTTTTTTTAAATAAAATGGTCAACTTAACTTAACTCAAAACTATATTTTCTACCAATGTGTTATTAAAGTACTAAACTCTGATTGTACGGTTCTACACTAAATAAAAAAAAAATAAATAATAAGGCAAAATATCTTCTAATATTAAGACATTTAATTTTAATAATAGCAATATTATAAATAAAATCAATACAAAAAAATATGCAACAGAGATTATAAATGTCATATTTTATATCAACACATTTGTAGACAACTTTAAAAAACCCGTAACAACTATAAAAAAAAATTGCCTATTTTCAAGCAGCCTTCGACCCACGGTGCGGCTGGGCCTATCCAACTGCGTTGCCGCAGCCCGCCTCGGCGTGCATGGAAACCGTAAAGGCAGAAGAACAACGCTTGTGAGGTTTTTGTGCTTGTGCCGTAATTTAACGAAGTCAAAACGAGAAAACAATAAAAGCGACGGCAGCAGCATGTGGCTGTGTTGGTGTTGGTGTGAGAGAGTGTGTGCTCATTAAAAGCTTTGTTCGTGAGTGTATGTGTGTGTGTGTGCGTTGTATTTGTTTATCTATACAACGAACGAATGAACGAGCGCAGCGTTCGGAGGCTGCGCGCGTTCCTTGCCACCTGCCATTCTAAGTGGTTGCCATATCACGAGTGAGCGAGCGAGACGGCAAACTCGCAGGCAGAGCGAGCGCCAGCGGCGAGAGCGAGCCAAAACATAAATGATATTTGTGAATGATAATTATGCCAATTCAATGAACCTTTCTGGCAGCCGCCTAAAAGCAAGCAGCACTTTTCTACAGCCAAAATATAACAAAAACAAAAAAGCAGCGAATTTGCAGGATATCAAATAGCTGAAGCTTGCAGCAGGCATTCTAGATTTTAATTACAAATCACAAACAAGTCCTTGCTGGTGCAAACGCAACGAGTCGCAGGCGCAGCCACAATAAAGCTCTCACACATACACGCACACACACAAACACACACACACAACTATATATATATATACATTAGCTGCCTTGGCTGCTGCTGCTGCGATTGCATAAAAGCCAAAGGACGCTGCCTGCACTTCCGCAGTCGCTGGCGAAACGCGCAGTTCGAAAGTCACTGTTTCTATGGCACTAGCGCCATCTATCGTCCGCTCGCCTATTCAAATTACTGTGAATTCGGCGTGTGCTGTGCTCAATATTTTTTATTGTTTTTTTGTACTGCTCTGTGATTGATAAAAAACAAAATCAAACTAACCGAAAAAAAAATATTTCAATTTGAATCGAATTGCAAAAAAAAAAGGGAAAAAACGCGTAAAATAATATCATTTTAATGGCTGGGCCATTCATATCACCGCTGCCGGGCGATCTGCTCACGGAATATATGTTCGGCAGGCGGCGACAGCGACGCAACCGCACCACATTCACGCCACAGCAGCTGCAGGAGCTGGAGGCGCTCTTCCAAAAGACCCACTATCCGGATGTCTTCCTGCGCGAGGAGGTCGCGCTGCGCATTAGCCTCAGCGAGGCTCGCGTCCAGGTGAATCATTGAGCAGCGAGCAGCGAGCACGCGTCTCCAGGTGCCGTAGGATGCATTTAAGCATCTGTTCGTTAAACACGCAACAGCAAAAAAAGGCTTCTCAATATGTACAAAAAAATTATTTATAAAAACAATTCTCTTTCTGCTCGTTAAAAAAAACCCACTTATAAGTAATATGTGTATTGATTATATAAAAAAATACAAGTAAAATATTTTCGAAAATTGTTGCCAAAAAATAGGCAAAGCAAAATGAAACCTTCAATTAGTATTTTGGATGTTTTTCATTAAATTAAGAAAAAAATAAGATAAATTAAAAATCATGAACAACTTTTGAGAAAATGCATATAAATGTTCACTCAAAGAAACACACATTTCTAAATCAAAAAATTGGAAACCGTTTTCTTCTTAAAATTTCAAGCACATTTCGTACTTAAATGTTCATAAATTATATTCACAAACTATGAATAATTATGACTTTTTATTTAAAATGGAAAATGTTTCTTATAGAATTTTTAAAAATAAGAAAAAAGTTCTATATAGGAATAATGTGCAAAAGCCCTACTTGATTAAATGTTCACCTTGCCCGGATTTTAGTACAAAATACGTTGCTTTTTCTTTGAGTGTATTCATTTGTAATCGAATTGAAAAACAAATTAAATTGTGCTGCAAATATTTTGGTATAACAATTGATTATTATCGATATTTATTGATTAATGATAGGATAGGGAAACCTCGTCTTCTAAATATCCTGACTAAGCTCATCAGCTGAAGGCTGTTTTAGGTCAAGTTGTTGCTGCCTTTAACTGACTGTGTTCATTTGTGTTGCAGGTGTGGTTTCAAAATCGTCGCGCCAAGTGGCGCAAACAGGCGCGCCTCCAGCTGCTGCAGGATGCTTGGCGGATGCGCTGCCTCAGCCTGGGCACACCGCCAGTTATAGCCGGTGGCGGCGGCAATAGGCCGCCCAATGGCACAGCGGCCAACAGCGGCAACAATCAAATGCCAGAGAATTTATCAGCGGGCAGCACGCCGGGCAGCAAGGATGCGTTGATCAATGAGGTGGGCGTCAACGATGTTCCGCTGGGCAATGGACAAAACGCTGGCAATTTTACAATGATGCATCCGGCTTTTCAGCAGCAGCAGCAGCAACAGCAGCAGCTGCCGCACTCACAGTCCGAGCATGACAAGCTATCCAAAACCTACACAGAACTGAAGCTGTACAAGGAGTCGACTGCGCATGGTGTTTCCCAACTGGATCTGGGTGGCATGGCTGCCCTCGCCCCCACCTCTGACGAGGGCTCAGATGGCTCGGATTCCGAGGAAATAGATCTAACCTCGGGCGCCTGCATAGATTTTTCACAGAGCAGCAAATTGCAACAGCAACAGCAGCAACAACAACAACAGCAGGCGACACAGCCGCAGACCTCAAACGGAGTGCACTAAGCCAAGCAACGTGTAAATGTCAAGCAATGATTTAAGCTTTTCCTGTTTCACTTCATTTTAATATTTTTTTTTCTTCTTATTTAAGTATACGGATATAATTAAAACATCAACTTGGACTAAAGTTTAACAAATTCGTTTTGTATTGGAAATTAAAGTGCGCGCCTTTCGTTGTATCGAACTTCGATAAATTGTGTAACAGACTGCTGTTAACATTCACTAAATAAATACTAAATAACAGTGTGACCGTTTTAAAAATGGCCGCTGTTGGGTAGCCCTCAATTCTGTTTCAACTTAAGTGCGCAAAAATATATATATTTTATACACAGTTCTGTATTCTATGAAAATGTTATCTTATAAATTCGCAAACATATGTACTTACGTATTTTATGCATTTGGATGTATTTACACACTGCTGTCGCCAAAGAAAAGCAAATACACAATCACTGAAATTGATGTACTGCACTTTACAAGCGCTGTTAGTCGATCAGCTGTTACAACTGTCCGTTGTAGCTGACTTATCGATAAACTATACTCGATTTGTGCTGTTACAACCACCTTTTTAACGGACGTGGAGAAGCTTGCCCACAGCAAAGCTTGTGGATTTATAAAAGATAAAAATTGATAATAAGAATATAACAGCACAAAATATGTAAGTCGAATTGTAAAATCTTCCCTATCTGTTGGTTAGGACTGTACTTTGGAAAAGGGTTTTATGCTTACATTTAATTACGATTGCTTAAGAAAGAATTATATTTGAAAGAAAGCATTACTTTGTAAGCGTTCACATTTTTATAAAAAATGTTCCAGATGCAACTATAATAGGTGTTGCTGCAAACAAATACGTTGATGTTAATATCAATGTTAAGTGTTTTTATTTGTTGTTTAATAAGTAAAATCATTTATCAACATATTTTTGTATAACCGTATGTATGTAGTTCTCTCCTCGCTTATTCCTCATTTTCCACTTAACGTCTATTACATAAATAATTTAAGCCTTACTTATCTATAAATTGTTTCAATCGTAGCCGGTTTAAAGGACTCTCTTCACATAAAACAAAACACATATTTTAAAATGCAAATAAAAAATACTTTTTGATAATTTCAATTAATTGGTGAAATCGAAACAAAGCTTCACAATTGTCTAGCAAATAATTTAGCAAATTGTTTACAATAGTTTACATCATACAAATAATTTAAATTAATTTAGTTTCGTTCAAATACAAACATAGGGTAAAAGGAAAACCCGAACAACATTTCACAAAAATACACACGGAACAAGTTAACAATAAATTTGTTGGGCCTTTTTGTTTAGTAGTCATTCGTTTAAAAAAAAAAGTGGATGCCTTATTTCTAAGAGTTGCAATAGTATGTGTAAAAGTAATGCTAAAAAATACGATATAAGAAAGCACTTGAATTTCTCTAATGACAAAGGCAACTTTGTGTTCTTTTGATTTCTATGTTACATTTCAAACGCCGCGCCTCAGCCGCTTTCTACTGTTCTCCACCGACAAAAAGCTGTTTGCTGCGAACAAAGTTTGGCTGCTGTCACACTTAACCGCTGCAAAGACAAATTGAAAAGTGTATGGTAAAGCGAGATAGTTATTGTAAAGTAAATGAATATAAGCACACTTTTCAATATGTGAGTATTTGATGTACGTGTAAGGAGTGTGGATTGAAAAGATCATAAGAAAAACTATCAACAACAATTAGCCATAATGAGAGTGTAAAAAGAGAGAGCGAGAGCGAGAGGGAGCGATAGTCAGAGTTAGACAAAGATTGAAACCATTTGGAGCACCAGCTGAAACAGTTATGTGGGAACACATTTAGCGACAGGACAGGCAAATGCACATTTCTTACTCTTTCGTTTCTCTTTTTTGCTGTTGTTGTTTGTTATGGTAGCTGTAGCTGTTGTTGTTGTTTGCTGTTATTGTTGTTGTAGTTGATGTAGTTGTTGCCGCTGTTGCCGCTGCTGATTGCAGGTCTCAAGGGTATTGTTGATTTTGTTCTTGGTTTTAGCTGTTGTGTTTTGAGTGCATATGAGTTTTGTTGTTGCTTGTTGTTAAGTGTGCGTGCAACTACATGCGCAAAATTCACAGGACTTACTTTAAGAAGTCATTCATATTGATGTAATTTTTATAACTAAATAAAGAGAAATACATAAATATATATTCATATATATAATATAAGTAACAAAAAAAAAAATAAACAAAAGCATAAAACACAAATCATAATGTTAGGACATAATGCAAAGGGAGGGCATGCAGCGGATTAAGAAAAAAAATACAACACATAGTAGGAGTGGAAGAGAGAGAGGAAGGGGGGAAGAATGACACAGTGTGTGAATGATTGAAGCACACTCGTGCACGTAGAAACAAGTATGCTCTAGTCGGAAGTGCCCGACATGCAGAAACCCTGTAGTAAGCTTACAACAAAAGCTGTGCACTTTACCCCACATTTTAAAGGTAAAATATACTAATATATAATATAAAATATATTTATAAATAAAATATTCTTGATCTCCGTTTGCTATTGGAGAACGCAACAGACCAATAAAAAATCAAGTCTTTAAATCGATATTTTTCGAGAGTAATGAAATACTTTAACACATTTCAAATATCCAGCTCTATACGGACAGACAGACATCGAATCAGCTGGTAGTCCTGGTCAAGAATATATATATATATATGATTTATGCCTCCTTCTGCCTGTAACATACATGTGCAGAAAACAAGTATACCCTTTTGACACCAACCTTCAATGGTGGTAGGGTATAGAAAAATAAATATGTACATATAGACTGGAAGTCTACCTTTTGGCCGATGTGGTTCGCGAATAGGGATTCTGCAAGATCTTCGGGTGCGTTTCCATGACGCGCAACAGCAAATTGTCAAGATAGTCCTCCAGCTCCTTGACACGCTGGCGTTGCAGCAATGCCTCATTCTCCATGCCGTTGGCGATCAGCATCAGTTCCTGAGAGCAAACAGAGAGAGAGAGAGAGGATAGAGGGAAGAGTTAGTAGAGCCCACAATAAGCGCAACAACGATGCCAAAACACACACCTCCCGCGACTTGCCCTCGTATTTTTTGGCCAACTGTGCAGAGATTTCGGAGCGACGCTCCGCATGCGAACCGGACTTCTCGTGGCCAATGATGATGCGCTCCGTGGACTTGGGGCTGGGCGAGTTACTGTCTGTATCGTTTTGTTTGTCTACAAAAAGGAAACCAAAAGCAAAGTTTAAAAATTAGCAAACATGTAATATACAAAAAAGAGCGCAAAAGATGTATAGAATGAGAGCGTCAAGTCAAACTACGAACTAGTTCCAGTTGCAGAATCAAATCAACGGAACTAGCTAGCCTAATTGAAAATACTAGGAGTATGGAGTCAGTTCATTATTTCCTGTTCCCAGCAACAGGTGACACTAGTTCATATTTAAATGGAAACTAAATTTGATTGGCAGTTAACGTAACTGGCTCACCCTTTCGTTTACGGAACCAACTCATTTAATTCGAAATTGAAATTTAGTAGTTAATTAACGAAGTAATAATTGGTATCGGAATAAAAATAGTTGCAATAAACATAGATAAACCAATTCAGAAACCTTGCAACAAGAACTAGTTCGCGGCAAAAAAGTGCTGGGGCGGATGCAAGAACACAACAACAAAAATAAAACCACCAACAAAAAAAGAAATAAATAAAGGAAAAAAAATATTAGAATTTAGCGACAAATGTGCACAAGAAACTGATGGGAGCTTTAGAAAGCCAGAGAATTGTGAAAGCGAGAAACTTGATGACGAATACGCAGGTAAGGAAATAAAAACAAAAATGTTTGAAAACAAAAAAAAAAGGTTAAAATAGGATGACGCAAAGATGACAGCCGATTTGGAAAAATTGCTCGCTTCGATTTGATAGCTGCTTGGTTCGATTTTTGTTTGATCGTTGTTGAATCCGCGCCAGCGTTTCACATTGCAACATTGCGCACACACATTGCCGCACTCCCCCGCGCCGTTGGACAGGATTTGAATCGAGGTACTGAGATTGAGATTGAGGTAAGTTCTTGGTGGATTAGTGGCTGGATGGGTTTTTGCTGGGTGTTCGATTGCTGGCTTTTGTGTGCTCGCCTCGTTTCGTTTATCTTTGTTTATCTTTGTTTGATCAGAGTTTGTGGTTGTTGTCTTTTGGGTACAAGAGCTCACCTCGCTTGTTGCCGTACTTAAACTTGCCCAGTCGCTTCTCCCACCGCTCCCCGCTGCCGCTGCCGCCCCCATTGCTGATGAACTCCTTCGGAGATTGCTCGGGCGTTAGGAAGTTGTGCTCTATGCTTGGATCGGCATCGGCAACGGCAACGGGAACGGGAGCGCTAGCCGCAACGGGAACGCCAACATCCTCTGAGATGGGCTGTGTCTTGGACGGCTGCTCCTCCAGTGAGGTGGAGCGCTTGGCAAAGCTCAAGAGTCTTTGATCCTCCTCACGCCGCTTGGCATCGCGCCGACGCTGCTCCTCCTGCTGCAGCTCCAGTTCATGCTGCAGCGCCGCCTCCTCTTCGCGCAGCCGCTGTTCGTTCAAGCGCAGCTCGGCCTCCAGGCGTGCATCTTCCTCGGCGCGTCGCTCGCGTGCAGCTGCCTCCGCTGCCTCTGCTTCTGCCTCTGCCCTCGTGACGCGCGGCTGCGGTTGCGGCGGCGGGCGCACACTTGGCAATGGCAGCGGCTGCGGCTGCTGGACTCGATCTGGCCACCGGCTCGTCCGCAAAGATGGCGGTGCTGTTGCGTTGCTCAAACTTGGCGAAGCTCGCATTGAACGAATCAAAGTTGTGTGGCTCCGCGTCTGGCGAGAAGAGCGAATTGCCGCTTTTGTGGTTTTTGGCCACATCCGGCTTAGCGGCTTTCTCCGCCACCACCACCTTCTCCTCTTCTTCCTCCTCCTCCTGCTCGTCAGTGTCCGATGAGCTCGAGGAGGAGCTGGCCGAGGGCACTGGTGGCGGCTCCTCGGTGGTCACCGGCAACGGCACGCGCGTCTCCCAGCTGCGACGCTTCAAGGAATCGGTGCTGCCAATCTCCAAATACTTGCCGCCACCATACAGCTTCGATTCCCACTCATCCACATGCACTGGGGCCGCCTGGACCGCCTGCGGCGGCGGTGGCGGCGACGTCTCCACTTGCATTTGCCCATCCCCCTCGCGATCCAGTTCTCGTTCTCGTTCCCGTTCCCTCTCCCGTTCCCGCTCCCGTTCCCGCTCCAACTCCAGCTCTTGCTGTGTCTGCTGGGTGCGCGGCGGCTTTGAGGGAGGCGGCAAAGTGCGCGCACGAACGCTGAAATCGAGCTCAAGCTGTTCCATCTCCGCAACGATTGGATCCTCGTCGAGTGTCTCTTGCAATTTGGGCTTACCTCCGTTCAGTTTTCCCTTGGCGCCACCGTTTCCATTGCTCAGCAGCGGCGACGGATTGCGCGGAGCGAAATTGTTCTGTCCGACAATCGCGGATGAAGGCGGCTGCAGGCCGGACCGCTGGATGTTCAGCGAGCTGCCGGAGCTCTTGTGCGACAGATTGTCGAACACAAACTCGTCCTCGTCCTCGCTAATGACGCCGGGATCCGCTTCGCCGGCACGTTGGCCGCGTCTGCGTCCACTGCCGCCACCGATGCCGCCGCCCAGTTGCGAGGAGCTGTTGGGCGTACCGATGCTGGCAAAGGAGCCGCTGAACGAGCCGCTGTCGTCGCCATCGGCATGCTTCTTCTTGCTGCGTATGTGCAGCTTGGAGCTAAGCGAACCAGCCAGCTTCTTGATGCTCTTCCGCTTCTCGCCCTGGCCAATGGAGAGCAGACTACCGCCCACAGAACTGGCCAGCTGGCCAATGGAAGACTTGTGCTTGTCCTTCTTGCTCAGATCCGTCAGTGAACCGGATTTGACAACGAACGCGATGCGCACCTCAAGTTCGCCGCGCTCCTTGTTCTTCTTTTCCTTGCCCGGCTTGCTCTCCAGCTTGAACCACTTGGCCCGCGGCCTATCATAGACGTCCATGTCCTTCAACGGGAGAGTCGCCTGTCCGAGAAACTCATCGATACCCAGATTATTGCGGTGCAGGCATGTCAGAGTCAGCTCCGCCCGATTGCCCTGATCCGGAATTTTGCTAAGGAACGAGAAACGGTATTAATAGACATCTATTTATATATACATATTGATTGCACTCACAGCTCGCACTCCTCGTTCCAATTGACGGTCGTCTCGGCTTTGTCCTTGACCGAGGTCTGATACTTCTCCTTGCCAAGGGCAATTGTGACAAAGCAATTGTTGGTGCCATTCTTGCCTTTGGTTAAAAGACCTCGCGCACGCTGAACTGCAAAACAAAAAAAGAAAGGGTTAAGAGAGTGCTGAACAATAAGAGTAATGAACAATATTCACATTAAGTAGAACACTTCAACTTAGGTTAAACCTAAAACTCGCATAGAAAGGCGTTCGATAGTTTCAAACGACACATCACTATGGCATTCACCTCTGCCTTGAGAATTGCATAGAAAGGCAATATTAAAGACTATGAGAAATAACCGAAAAAATGGGAGAAAGATGAAAGAGAAAACCAGAAGATATGAAAGAAACTGGGAAACGAATTTAAAACCAACAAAATCTTCGGAAAATATGAAATGTAAAAAGTCATCGCGATTACACTGCTTCTGAAATTGTCAATATTGTGGGGAATTATATAAATATATATACATTTTATATTTATACAATTTGTTGACTGAGCGATTCAATGTCCGTCTTCATATCGTTCAGTTGGAACCGAAAATAGCGTGCAAGCCCCGAAGACTGTCTTACTTTTGATTTGTCAGTCTTCATATCCGGCAGCTGTGTCAACAACAACAATGTCTCGAGTATGTCGCCAAAAATCCAATCCAAGCGAGCTAAAGTTCGCATGGATGGATTGTGACTCAGTTCTCGTCTCACAATCGGACTTATCGCTGCCGCTGTTTTTGCCGGCGACCCAAAAGCGAGTTTCACTTGAGAGCGCCTCGTGACCTCGTCAAATCCAAAACTAAAACCAAAACCAAAACCAAGACCAAAGCCATAGCCATACATAGCACAGCATATAGTCAGAGCATCCGGCTGATATTGAAACCGCAGAAAAATTAGTTTTTTGGCATTTGTGGTGCGCAGAAAGTCGCAGCATTGTTTTGGATTCAAGATAAGTCCGTCCGCCCCGACGGACCGACGTTCCAGTCCAGTTACACATGCGCATAGGCAATTTTAAGAAGAGACACCATTTCTCAGCTCTGATTATTCATAAATATTCAGACATCCATGCGTTCACCAGGAATACATTATTCGACTTTTGAGAGCATATGCACATATATAAAGGGAGTCGTAATAAAAATAATTTCAAACATGTCAATTTTTGAGTAAATTAAAAAAAAAATAAATAAATAAAATGCTAAAATTATCATATTCGTATCATATTAATGCACTCACGCACATATATTTTTTAATTTTATAATTAAGTTTTTTTAAATTTATAATTTGCATCCGATTTATTAGTTTATTTTAATTAAATCTTAAACTTGTTTTTAAGAATAAAAAATAATATATTTTCGATTGCAAATTGAAATTTTCCAAGTTCATTGTGCTTCCAAAATGGTTTTATTCAATTTTTGAAGTTAATCTCGTAAATGGTTCAAAAGCCGTTTATGTTTTTATCAGGCATAAACTGTTACTAAAAAATATATATGTAAATTAAGTATCTACCCACATATGGCTAAAATGCCTGAAAAGCTGTTGTAAAAATCTGTTTTTTAAATTTCTTTATTTTCAATACAGTTTCGAATATCCATGTAAATATCTTAAAGATATGCTTAAATTTTATACATTTATAAAAATTTTAAGAAGTAAAAAGTGTTTAATACACTTTTATCGTAAATTATGTATTTAAATTTTATAATTTATCTACAATTTTGCAATTTGGAATTTTGTAGTTTTTTAACTAATCGATTTACAGTGACTTTTACCTATTGATTATTGCATAGCTATTCAAATGTGCTTTGCACAAGTTTGTTGGCGCAACACAAATTGCGCAAATTGCAGACTCGTAACAACAACAACAACAGCAAATACAAGGCGTAAAGTGAAAAGCGTTCAATAGAAAAGCAACGAAAATATTTCTTTGTTGTTTTTTTCTTCAGTTTTTGAGCTAGTCTTGCAAATTTGCTTGCCTTTTTACTGTTTGTGGCTCATTACGAGTGAAAGAAGAGATGGCGTCTGCAAAAGCCGCTGCCTTTGGCCCACAGTGGGCGTCTTGACGCCGAATAATTATTATTACATTAACAGTTTTTTTTCTGTTTTTTTTTCTTTCTGTTTTAGACCCACATTCATCACTTGTTATTGTCGCGTCTTTCTTTGGACACATAACTTAAGCCAATTTGGGAAGTTTGCGACGACAGTCTATACCTATACTTCAGTAGTATGTGTATAAATATATATAGACATGTACATATGTATCGATATAATTGAGGTTAAAGACAGCCGGCAACGGCACACAGCAAAGAACAGATCAATGGATGATGATGGGCCAGAACGTATCCAATTCCTATCGATAAACCGGTTCGAATGAGGCGCCCAGTGCAATCTCGTGAGTGCTTCCGTTTAACCTAAAGATGGGCGCGTGTCACATATATTTCAGATAAGTTCGTATTTAAAAGCAGCAGTTAGTATTCTGTTTAACCATTTTTATGGTAATATAAATATTGAATATTTATTATTTGCAATATAATGAAGAATTTGCAATGCAATTAAAAAACTTTTAAGAAGCAGAAAAGTTACGATGTACTTAATATTTTAACTACTAGTGTACTAGTGTTTCGGTTTTTGTTGATATGTCGTGTCTTGTTGAGTCAAGCGTGTTCGTGTCACGAGCGTCCCTAATATCCCATCATCAACAACTGGCGGCATGCAAATGGCTGCCACCAAAATAGAAATGGCAAAAGGTAAATGCCAAATGGTAAAATATGCCAAACAGCGACAAAAACAAAACAAACCGAGTGGATCGTAGAGAGGGCAAAGAGAACGGTGGCGGCGGAGTGACAACGTTGCTAAGAGCGAGCACTGAACAGCAGTGGAAACCGTTAAGTTGGTCCGCTTTTTTATTTATATATATATATATTTGTATTTTTTTTCGTTGCCCGCTTCTCGAGGCACGCAGGCTGCGGCTTTCGTTAATATGGCCACACAGTCGGCATCGTTTTCGCTTTTTGAGTCACGCCGCAAAACCGAACGAGCTGTTCGATCGTTCGATCTTCGGTCTGTTTTATGGCCAACCGAACCAAATAATGTTGTGTGCCCAGAGCACTTTTTGCACTTTATGCTGTTCGCATTTCGAACTGTTAATGGCCGCAGTTAAGGAGGGGGCCATGGAGGGGAAGCAGTGACCGGCGCTACAAAAAGCATTCGACGCGTAACTGCGTGCTTGTCGAGAGCAAACAGAAGCCCAAGCGAGCAGTGCGCTGGCGTCATCAATAAATTATGGACAAATAGACAAACAAACACCCACACAGGCGCACTCACACACACGTACACAGGGGAGAGAAAAAGAGAGAGCGCGGGAGACGCAACACTGGAAGCAGGTGGATGAATAGTAGGCAGCCATTGTCATACGGTCAACACAAGTCAAGCAAGAGACTCAATGTTAAAATAGTGAACGTTTACATACATACATACGTGTATGTACATGCATTAATACAAACACACACACACACAAAAAAAACAATTTTGCATGCAAAATTCACAGCATGAAATGTTTGCTTTGAAAACTTAATTTTTTCCATAGCTAAATGAAAGCCAGGTTTTAAACCAAATTGCTTCGAGCTCGGAACTCAAAGACTTTTTAACGCATGAACCGAACCTTAAACCAAACCAGTTAAACAACAAATCAGCCAAGTCTAAGCCCAAACACAACTATATATTTTTTTAAACTTGTTAAGATTTGTTCGCTAAAATCTCTATATCTCTAAATACAGAGATTATTACAATTTTGACATGTAAACCACCAACCATTTACACAAATGTTGACATGTAAAGATATCGGATCCATATCTTCCATATTTGAAACTCCGGTAGTTTTTTCAAAACTGAACCGATTTTCGTGTTCGAGGGCAATTTGATCATGTTTTTTTCATTTAGATCAAATCTACATTTAACAATGATGTACTTTGAAAAATAAATATTTTTTTGAATTTTTGATCATAAAATCATGAGAGCCCCGAACTTGTCAAAGTTGTACAACCACCTAAGCCGTGTGTGGGCACATGCGTGAAAGTAAGCCAATGCTAAAAAAAAGTCATAAAAAAGTAAACAAAGCCTTAATTGTGGAATTCCTAAAAAAATTTCGCTGTTCCAGTTCCATAAAATGTTTATTGAAGGCGGGAAAAAGACTGCAGACTGCAAATCTCAACCTCAATGTGTATAAAAACTGAAGATTGTTTGCGCTAAAGATTGGCTTTGGTTTTAATCATATTTATACAAAGCGGCAGCAATTGATCAACAATCATTAAAATGCAAAATCACAAAAAGCCAAAAGTATTTCTGAGCCGTTGCATGACATGAGCAACAATTCCTTAAGAGATTACGTAACGATTAGCTTAAAAATAAATAAATAAATAAAAAACCTGGAGTAATTCTTCTTATAAACAAAAATTAAGCAAAGCTTTCACAATTTTGATTCGAAAAGGTTTTTTGGGCATTTTATGAATCACAATTTTATGTACACACATGCTTAAAATTTTATTGTTAAGTTTGTTATCAGCTACTTAAAAAAAATTCTTCGCATAGCCCCAACGATAATACATATTGGAATTTTAATTTTAGGTTCGGTTCGAACACACTCTTCCAACTATGCTTGAGCAAGAATAACAACTAGCTGTAGGTGTGTGTGTACAAACAGGTATACAGGTGTATAATGTGTATGTAGCCATGCGCTGTTTATTGTCAGCTAGTTGAATGCTTCACCTGACCCAAACTCACACACACAGGCACACACACATACCAGCATGTGTATGTGATCATTGCACCTTTATAGTGTCCGACATCAATGGGAATGACGACCATAACAAAAGCAATAAGTAAGAGTGCTTTAATCAAGGTTTGCACTATCTAAAGATACCCTATTTATAGACATATATATATATGAATGTATATTACTTTTATTATATTTATATTTTGTAGAGTATTTTTAGTTATTTTTCATGTTTATTGCGAATTTACAAAAAGTAAGTTTACTTTAAGAATTAAGTTTGATTTTCCACCCAACTGACTTTTACAGGGTATAATGATAAAAAACAACAATAACAACAACAATAACAATGCAACTGTCGACAATTGTCGCATGTTGCTCTCTTAACATTTTGTTGGCCTCTGTTTCTCTCGAGGAGGTCAACACTTGAGGTTAATTAATTTTTATGAAATCATTGCCAAGTGGTTCCCCTACCCCGCTCAGCCTCTACCCACTCCAGCCACAGCACTGTTTCCGCTCAAGAAATTTGATTATGATATTTTGCCTTAAATGGCTTAAATGCATTTCATAAATTTATAACAAATTGAATTTGCGAGTAATTTTTAATAAAATTGCATTGCGATTACATCATTGCGCTTATCATCATCATCATTATCATTATTATTATCGTAATTATTTCGGTTTTCATAAATTTCAAGTGTTTTGTAGGCGTTTGAAAGCGCCAGACGACAAAAACAAGAAAAAAAAAACCCAAACTAAAAACCAAAATTGTACTTGCGACAACAGTTAACAGTGGCTGTCGACCGTTAAGAGCCAAGCGACCTTATTAACGTCGACATTGAGGAGCTGCTGCTGTTTCTCCTCCACATGCAACACCTTTGCGCCCCCGCCTCCATCTCCTTGTCCCCCCCTCCGCCGGGCAGCTGTGCGCAGTAAAAGTCGCATTACAAATGTAAAAATTGTAAAAAATTCCCAACACGCACTTTGAGTTCGCTGTTCTACTTTCGACTGCGTGCGGCGGCAATAAGAGTCGCACGGAAGGTGGGCGTGGCCGCTGCCAAGACAGCGAACAGAGAACGTGGACGATGATGATGATAATGTTGATGATGATGATCATGATGATGATGACGGTTTGTAGTTGCTGCTGCTGCTGTTGCTCCCGAGGCCAATGCTCCTCGCTGCTCGCCGCTTCGCATGCTAATGAGCCAATGTGGCAGAGCAGCAGCTGCATTTGAGATACACACCCAAACACACACACACACACACAGCTATACTCATAGATACAGTTCTAAATGTTTATTTTCAAATTGGCTGCGCTTCGGTTTTGTTTCAGTTTCCGTTGGCATTGGATTACCCCGCTTTATGTATTTCCTAATTGTCACCTCGCGTTTTCAATGGCTTCAAACCAGCTTTGAGCTTCGGTTTTCGGTGACCACCAAACGTGGCTCCAACTGCTCCAAGTGGGTTACCCTTCAGTTCAAATTGACTTGTGCAACATCTTTGAGCAATAATGCGATCAAAAGCAAAAACACTGCAAAATTTGTTTTTTTTTTTGGCAGGTCGAAGTTGAAATACTCTTTCATAGTGAAAACTTTGTCTTTTTCTTTTTTACGAAAAATATTAATTTTTGTGTTAAAAAAAATGTCAGCTCTGAAATTGTGGAAGATATGAATTTTGTTAATCCGCCAGTTATCGTATCCAACAAAAAATTTGTGTGATCTTTGGAGGAGGTAAACTTCAGTAAACTGTAAACGAACTCAATATACTCTTTTCACTTTGTCAACAAGTATAATATAGTACGTTTATGATCGTATCAATGTGTTAACTTGATTTGGCCAAAATGTATTTAGGCTTTATCCACAGGAACTGTTTAATGCTTTGTACACTTTTTTCATTTCTTGCGCTCGAATTCAAATACCCTTTTGCATTGGCATTGTTTTGATTAATGATTATTCATGTTTCTTTGTTTGTCCGTTTCCCAGCACTATTATTAATACATAGAAGAGCGTACACACAAAAAATTAACCAGAGTGTATATTAAACTTGTGCATAATTTGAATGTGAACTCTTCAGATTATAATGACTCCCAATGCTATTTCTGTTATTTTCTTTCTCTCTCTTTCTTGCTCGCATACAGTGGTAATCCGTTAGAAGAGAACAGCATTTGTTAATAAACATCAGGCACAATTAGCTGCAATATCATAAACAACAGCTGCAACAACAACAACAACAACAACATTCATAACATGCTGAGATCGTGCGAAAATGTTGATTTATAGCTCCCCACTATGTTAAAAAAAAAAAATAAAGAAAAACAACTAAACAAAACACACTTGGAAACCACTCCTCCAATCGCCCCGAAAGCAACTCTGCGCTGCCTTTCATTTCATCAATTTTCCTTAGCTTTTCTTTAGTTATGAATGCATTGCATTTCGTTTTGCTGTTGCTGTTGCTGTTGCAGTTGCAGTTGCAGTTGCTGCTTTTATAATGCATTTGTTGCATGTTTATACGAAAATTTAAAAAATTCAAAATACTTTATACCCATTAATACAGCTGGAAAAAAAGCAAAACAAAAAGGTATAAAGTGCTAGTGCAAAAAGTCTTGGAAGTTACATTCTCGATCGATATATATCGATTGTCAAGGATACACCGGATATTATGTATGTATATATTATCTAATGCCTGTAAAATCCAAGTTACAGAATACAAAAATAAATACAAAACTAAATACAGGGTATCTGCTAGTCGTGCTTGATATCTTGTACAATTTGAAAGAGGTAAGCCAAACAAAGGGTTATAAAGTGCTGCTGCAAATTATTGTTTCAACTCTAAAAGTCTTGGAATTTAGATTCTTGATCGATATATATCGATTGTTAAGATTCACAAGACATAATCAAATATATATCATAATAATAGGTACACCCATGTACGTAAACTTCAACATAACAGAAAACAGTTTTATTCAATACTATCAACTTAAAATTAGGTTTTAATTCTTCTTTGAATATTTGTTTTCAATAAAATAAACATGATTATATAACAGGATAATGATTTAAAAGAAAAGAGATCCATTTGTCCTTCGAAGTCAATATTAGGCTGATCAAAATAATAGGTACACTTGAAGTGTTGGTATAGAAAAACTTTTTTAACTGGTTGTAATTATTATTTTTTTGCTTTATTAGTATTAACTGGTTAATATCCAGTGTATAAACCTCTATTTTTGGTCACCTTTATAATTCTGTTCGCCATACTCTTAATTAGCTTCTGGCAGGCTTCTATAGGAGTGTCATACCACAATTTTTGGATGCCCTCCCATAATTTTTGTTTGTTTGAGAATAAATACTTTGACAACTTCTTTTTTAAATCTCCCCACAAGTTTTCGATGGGATTTCGATTGGGAGATTGGCTGGGCTACTTTAAGACGTCAATTTTTTGATCCTCAAAGAATTTGGTCAAAAGCTTTGATGTATGCTTCGGGTCGTTGTCTTGCTGAAATACCCAACGCACCGGCATATTTTCTTCAGCATAAGGAAGCATAGCACTCTCCAATATAAATTTGTACTCCTCAGCTTTCATCCTGGTTGTCGTCTGGAAAAATGGACCTACGCCGTACCAGGAGAAGCAGCCCCATATCATGATAATCACATCTCCATGTTTCACAGAGTTTTTAGTGAAACGTACATCGAATTCCTTTCCCTTTGGGCGTCGTACGTTCCTTTCACAATCATTCCCAAATAAATTGATCTTCGTTTCATCGCTCCATAAAATATTTCTCCACTTTTTTTCTCCGGTGCTTCCTACCCAGTCTTTGTGCTCCTTAGTAAAAGTTTGCCTCATCGCTATATTTTTTTGACGCATAAGTGGGACCTTTCTTGCTATTCTCCCAGGAAGATTGGCATCTTGTAGTCGTCTGCGGATAGTTGGAGCACTTACTTCTTGCCCAATTTCAGCTGCAATCGCCTTTGACGACTTAAATGGGTCTTTTTTGCTCAAAGAGACAATGTAGCGGTCAAGTGTTTTGGTTGCTTTTTTGGCCTTCCGCGAGTTTCCTGACTAGGTTTCCTATTTAAAGCATTTCTTACAAAATTGTGTGATCTATTGAATGTTTTGGCAATTTCCCGAAGAGAACGGCCTTCTTTTCTCAGGCTAAGAGCCAATACGGCCTCTTCCTCTGAACAATGGTGTTTCGGCCCATTCTTGTAAAAAAAAAATAACTATTTGTATGTATTTTGGCTAAAGATAAATTAAATTTACCTTTATTAACCAAAAAGACTAGAATTTCAAAACTCTTCACTATATTTTAGTGAGTTTTCGGCACTGTACCTATTAATTTGATCACCCGAAATGTGAGGTCAGCTCGCAATTTCGATAAAAGCTCTGTTATCGGGGGGCTCCCCTGATTAATTTTTTTGTCACAGAGCTGGCACACATTGACAAATAGAAAGTACTAAAAAAAATTTAGATTCTACTTTTAAACTACGATAAAACGGATTATAATTGAAAAATTTCATGGTGTACCTATTAATATGATCTATATATTCTAATGCCAGTAAACTCCAATTTATGGAAAACAAAAATATATATATACAAATTACAAAGCTAAATACAGGGTATCTGCTTGTCGTGCTTGATATCTTCTACAATATGAAAGAGAGGCAAATAAATGCATGTGTTTTCAATTGTTGGACACGCAGAGACAATTGCATGTTAATGTCTTTGACTCAATGCGAAAGGTCAAATAAATTTTCAATGCAACTTGTGCATGTCATAAAGAAAGAAAGAGACCGAAGTGGGGCGTGAGGGAGGGGAAGGGGAGATGGGAGATGGGGTAGCTTTGGCAGCCAGTAACCAGTAGCCAGTTAGCCGCCGCCGCCGTCACCGGTAGCTGCTCAAGAAGAATGCATTCAGCAGTTGGCAGCAACTGGTAAACTGGAAATCAATTGATGCGACAGGAGGCGGAGTTCAGGTCTGATTTCAGACCTGTTTTTTGTACGCTGCATTTCTGTTATTCGCCGGGAAAAATAGTCGCTAACTGGGTCGGGGCAATGAAACGTAACTGTTTCGCATTGGCGCATCCAACAGGCGCTCTGCGGCGATTATAGCAAGAATTTTAACTATATCTCTGATTAATATGTTTTTCTGTAGCGGATTTGCCCGTTACCTGTAATAGCCTAGACATTGTCTATTCTAAAAATATATACAAATACATAAGAATATTCGATTGGAATAGCAATAAAAATAAAGTCCACATCTAACTCTTTTTCTTGCTCTCTATTTACATATTTCTCTCTCTCTCTCTCTCCCGCAATCGATTTAAGCTCGCACAATGAAAACGTCATTTTACGCTTATTTGTAAATAAATTTAAACTATCTGATCTGTTTAGACATAGTTTATTAGATAAGCTATCTAATCAAGTATTTATTTAATTTATAAAACAAAAAAAAGAAGAAATATGTAATCGATAAACACAAGAATTCCGATCTACTGCGTTCTACTTTATAAAAAAAATAGTTTATTATAAATAATATTTAAGAATTTATCAGTAGAAAAAATATCAATTTTTTTTAATGTTTGTTTTTTGTAAGGAAAAAAATAGCTTCAATGGAAACAATTGATCGAAAATAAAGTTGTTTAATTTAGTTGTATTTAAATAGAAATAAACAGCAAATCTATCCTATCGATAATGATCGATATTAAGCTTTTTTAGCGTGGAAATTTTAAGTTTTAAATACAGGATATCCCCGAGTTGGGCACACCTGTAAAGAGCACACTACTTTTGAGTTTTTGTTGTTTTTGGGATTGGTTTTTTGTTATTTGTGCTTTATTCTGTTACTTTGGTGGTTGCTTAGTGGAATGTTTGTTTGTTCGTCTGTTTGGTTGATTGGTTAGTTTGTTGATGGTTTCTGTGGTCTGTTTAAAAAGGCAGCCCGCATTGCGCAATTTTCCCTGTTGTTGTTGTTGTTGTTGTAACTCCGTGCACGTTCGAGCGAATGGCCAGCAAGAATTTATGGCTAAAAATAACGCACGCAATTAGACAGCAGCAAAATGTGAAAACAGCAGCCAACTTCTAAAAACAGACGACGACGACGACGCATTACAAAGTACAAACCATGCACCCAGAAACGTCGGATTTATGAACGGACTGGGGAATGTAACGGAAAGAAAGGTGGACTGAGAAGTGGGGTGGGGAAGTAGCAACAAGGGAGTGCCAGTCGCTAGTGGGAGCGTTCTTATTACTTATTACCAAGAGTCCATTAAAGTGGAGGAGAGAGAAACCATCAACTAAATTAGCTGAATAAAACTTGACGATAACAATACAGATCGGAGCCACGTTACGTCATATTCACTTCTAAAACAAGGGAGAAATGGGTAAAAGGGGTAAACAGTATTGTTGCTGATTAAGATCTGAAAAATGATAGTAAACATTTATAAAATTGTTTTTAAATTTCAAGGCTCCAAATTGGCTTTGAACCGAACTGGTTCGAAAACGAAACTTTAAAATTTGGAATAGCAAAAAGTACGATTCTTTAGGGAAACTTGGGCATTTTGATGTAGAAAAACAGGTTCACGAACCGAACCGAACAGCAAGGCATATAATCGAACCGAACCACAAAAAATTGGGTTTATAGCAATGGTATATATGTATGTACGTTCGTATATATATATGTATGTATAAACCAAATATATAACAGAGTCTGCAAAATATTTTCAATATAATTTTTTTTTTTAGATTAATTTTGTTATTTCTATTAACAAGTGAGTTTATTTCTGCTTGTAGAAATCGTTTTTCAGAATACCAAGCTTGCATTAGAAACACCTGTGTGCGTGTGCGTGTTTGGGTGTTGGAGGCGTACACAAATGAGGCGTGTGCTCATCCCATGTGCAAATATTGAAACTCGACTTAGACAAATAAGACAAAAACAGATATTCGCATTATTTTAATGCGGGAAGCGTGAAATGAAAATTGAACAACTGAAGCAAGCGAGCGGGTGGCGACAGCTGCCGGCGGAGCACTTATCAAGCAAGTATGCAAACAACGCCAAAAGACAGACACGAGAGCAGCCCAACAACAACAAAAACAAAAACAACAGATAGCCAACGGATTTGTTGATTAATTGACGTCAACGGTTTTTTTTATGATGATCACCTACCTTTTGGAAGGCTCTAACAATTTAATCATAAAGCTTGCAATGCATTGCGATTTTTTAAAACTTTGTTAAAGTTGATAACTAACTAAACTAAAACATAAATATACAACATCATGGGCATATAGGTGAGACTTTTCGACTATAGATTCGATTTTTGTGTCTTAATATCGCGCTTCATTTCATTTAAATCGATAAGTATCAATTTGCAGACTTCATTTTGAGAGTGCACAATTTTCTATACTGATTTTGTAATAATACTATATTAAATGTATTTAAAAGTTAAATAAAAAAAGAAACTCTACACGAAGTAAGAATCTAGTGACATATTTAGGCTAACAGTATTATACAGTTAACCGATTTTACAAAAACCGTCCTAAAACAAAAGTTATTCGTTCGTATTATACTTATACCCTAAGTTCAAAAAGTTTCAGAAAACTATTCACACACAAGATTCGCATCGAAAAAATGTTCAATCAGAAATTATTGCTAGTCGCCTTTTGCACACTTGTTGATCCTTCGTCACTAGAGTGGCGTAAATGTTGTGATCAAAAAGCGCATTTGGGCTTCGGATATTTGTCATTTTGTTTAATTGCTGGATTTGCGGTCTATGCAAATACTCAAATACATATGTTGAAGAGTATACAAGTACGAACGGCACTTATGTTTGTATGTGCGTGTGTGTGTGTGTGTGCAAGTGTGGAAAGAGTAGCAAAAGCAGCCGGGGAATTGTCCAAGTTCAAGGTAGAAAGGCAGACGCAAAAGGACAAACAACGGCAAAACGAAAATTCCAATCAAACAGATGAGAAGACAACAAACTGTTTCAACTATGTGTGTGTGTGTGTGTGCGCGCGCTTATCAGTACACAAGTGTGTACGTGTATGTATGTGTATGCATGTATGTGTTCATTATCTGGTTTATTTGCGAGCTTTTCAACTTTTTGTGAGTCATTTACCTATTCATCTGTGGCAATGTATATACAAACATGTATTCACATATGAACCTATCTACATTCATATACATACAAACATACATTTGTTCGAATGCACATGGTCATTAAAATTATACTATATGCAATATTTGCAATTGCTATTCATAATTATAATAAACTACACTAACACAAGCACAGCATCGTGTGACAGAGACAGATAGCGGGCGAGCGAGTATAAGAGAGTGAAAGAGAAAGAGAGTATTTTGCGCAGGTTTTGCCATTTTGTCACGAATCACGAATCTGAAATTTAGCGCTGATTTCTCATTGACATTCAGCCATGAAGGCAAGACAAAAACATAAACATGACCAATACAATATACATATGTATATAATACAATACTAACAAACACATACACACGCATACGCGCAAGAATGCGACAAAGAAGAAAAGGCGAAAACAAAATAAATCAAAATATGCGCGCCATCAGCGAATAATGGAAATCAATCAACAAAGTAAAAGAGAGCAATCGACTAGGAGATACCCTGAACCGCCGCAGGATTCACACACACAAAACGCAAATGTATGTATGTATGTGTGCACATGCATACAAGAACTGCCTGTTGCATACAAAAAGCACAAAACCATTATACTCATTTTTACACATTTTCAATGGGTTTAGGATAAAAAAAAACATGCGAATGATGGAGCAGAAGAAGGTAGCGAATTCGCGATAGAATTAATCACTGTTTTTTGTTGTTGTTGTTGCTGTTTTTTTTTTGTTACTTTTTAGACACGCGCGATGAGTAAGCGCCGTCTTACAAAAAATAAAACAATTATGGCATGAACAATGAAAATGACAAATGACAAATAAATACATAATCTTATCAACGCAACCTATCACTGATACTGAGCTAGAGCACAGCAAAAAAACAGGGCAAACAAAATAAAAATAAAAAAGAGAAAACCGGGAAAACTTGCAGCAGCAGCGAGTAGAGCGAGGGTCATGCGTCCGCGTCGAAAACAGAAAAGTGAAATTTTAAACAAGATGTTGGTAGGTTACAATGCTTTTCACTACAACAATATATGTATATATACATATATAAAAATAAAAAAAAATAATAAATACACAAGTATATGTTAGTGTGTTGTTGTTGTTATTGTCATTCAATCGTAAGCCGTTTACAATAAGAAGCATAATGCGCAATTTGACCAATTAATTGTATTAAAGAGCAGTGTTCAATTGGCTTTGGGCCTTAAAATGACAATTTTTTATACACTCACACAAACAGTCGAACTCAAAAACACACACACACACGCGCATACACTAAACCAGTTTAAATTTTAATGCGTTATTTTAGGAGCGTCTCTCAGAGTAATTCTGCCTCCCTCTCTAAATGTTATTTATGCAACGGCATTTGCAAGTGTGACCAGCTGACAGTTGAGCAAGAGAGTGAGTGAGTGAACAACAACACCTGCACTTACCAGTTACACTGCAATGTGTTGGACTCCACATATCGTTTAGCACCAGTTTACAAATATTAAATTCGTGTGTTATGTGGATTTATTGAGGAGCTGTGTGTGTAGGGCAGGGACAGGCTGTTTATTATCAACTGCACTGGCGCGCATCAATATTTAAATGAACACTGCAGCAGCAACAGCAAAAAAATATGCACACACTTGTTCTACGCGACGCGCTTTTGTTGCAAATTGTATTCTCCTCAGAAGTAAACGGAAAAAAATAAATAAGACGTACACAGGCCACACGCGTCTGCCCTGCAGCTCTGCTATATGTGATGTCTGAAATGAAACTGGCAATCGGTGCTACCACTATCGATATACCAAATTGTTTGTACTAAAAAATACCTGACCTGTATGGTCACCCCACTAAAAATCTTAAATCTATCGGCATATTCGATAAGCGCTGTTGCAACACTCGCGCTCAAAACAGCACAAAGCATTGCACCACTATTTAAATTGCATCGCTTGCTTCGCACTGTTCGTTCAGTTCACTTTTGTTGTTTGTTTTATTTTCGTAATTTGTACAGTTGACATAATGGAGCCCATGACCCTAGGCAGTCCAGTCAGCAGTCCTGGCAGCAATCAAAGTCAATACTTGCCGCCCTTCCTCATGGGTGACGCCCAGGCCATGACGCCCCACAACAATACACTCTCCCCCAAGATGGGACGCTACAATGTGAGCTTCGGTAAGTGTACACGCGTATTGTTTGAATATGAAACTGATGCCATTGTCCGCAGCTTCGCCGACAAGTGGGAACGCGCCACCTGACGCGGGCTACAACAACAGTCACCATCAACTTCAACAGCAGCAGCAACAGAGTCAGCTCAATCGCTCGGGCCTGAGCACGCGCACACTATTCGCCGGATCCGGGGCTGTTGGAGCAAACACCAGCAGTCACCAGGCTGGTCCGCCCACGCAGGGTCTGTTCGATTCGCTGCGCAACGAGCAGATGTGCGGCACGCCGCAGCGCACGCATTTGGGCATGTTGCAGACATCGCATCTGAACGGCTCCAGCTACAGCTTGAATCAGAGCTGCCATCCGCCGACGACACAGCTGAACGATTCGTATGTGCCCAGTGCGCCCAATGCGGCCAACGCCTCGATGCGCGCTCTCTGCTCGCCACTGGGCGCCAACATGTCGCCCATGACAATGGCGCACACCCCGCAGTCTCGCAACAGTGACTTTTGGGTGACAATTTTTGGCTTCTCGCCGGGCGCCAGCTCGATGATACTGCAGCACTTCACCATGTGCGGCACCATTGTGGATGTGGTGCATGCTCCGCAGAACGGCAACTGGATGCACGTGCGCTTTGCCTCGCGCATCGAGAGCGACAAGGCGCTCAATTACAACTTAAAGGTGATCGCCGGCAATGTGATGGTCGGCGTCACGCGCTGCACCGACGACAGCATCATCGACAAGGAGAACGCCAAAATCTCTGGCGCTGAGGCCGTTCCATTCAAGCCAAGAGTGCGTCCGCTCGCACAGCAGTCGTACAACATCGCCCAAGCCGATAATAATGTGTCGCCCACTCGCAATGTGCCCCAGAAGAGCACCGGACTGATGAACAAGGCAATGGATCTTATCTTCGGCTGGTGATCGGCTGGCTGGATCAATGAAAACACACCATTCGTTTGACTAATTGTTCTTGCGAAACCGGATTCAGCTTCAGACATTTTTTCAATCGTTTGCAACACAAGATCCTAATGCGTACATTTATAAAATATATATATATATAGAAATAGATATAGAAATGGTATTACTTTGCTCCACACACAGGTGCCGTGCCCCGCCCGCCCCTCGCTTTTACATTTCGCTAATGCTGCCCACTCATTTGGGCTCCACCTGTGCGGTCTCCAAGTCCTTCATCTTCGGATAGCTGATCGAGCGGCTGTCGAGCTTGGATTGTGCCCACAATATCAGCTTGAGCAGAAACATCATTTTTGGTGTCGAGTCCTCGCTGTGCTCGCACCGCAATATGGCCGCGTTCAGCTCGCTGGCAATCTTCTGTCTGTACGACTGCTCCAACAGCTCGGAGAAGGGACTCTCTTGGGGCTTCTCGAACGCCAACAGTGCCAGGGTGCGCTCTAGCTCACTGCGGATTTCGTCGCCCGACTCCGACAGCTTTGACTGGGCAAAGGCCAGTGCCTCCTCGACCTTGCCGGCCCTAATTAGCTCGATCAGCTGCAATTGCTGCAAGTGGAAAAACAAATAGAGCTCGCTGCCCAGCAGATCCGGATGCAGCTGGTTCACTAGCTGCGTGGCCTCCTCAATGCGCCCGGCCTGCACTGCCTCGCGTATCAATATGCGATCATCCAGGCTGCTCAGCTCAACGCTCGGCTCTAGCTCAGCTTCGTGCTGGAACTTCTCGGCCGCCTCCTTGAATCCCTCTGCAATGCAATGCGTGCGTATAGAAATGGATACGTTGTTCTGGCTGTGCACTTACCTGTTACCAGGTAATTCATAATGAGGCGGTTCATGTCCGCCTGCTTGAACGGGAACTGCTCCAGGCGTTGTAACCATTCCTCTTTTGTGATGGCCTCGCTTTTCTCATTGTAGCTCATTTTCTTGTTTTTCCGTATTTTGCCAATTTTGAGGCCGTTATTTATAACCGTTGGGAGCACGTAATGAGTTGTTGTTATTGCTATAAGAGCGTTTTGTTCTCTTCGTCACACAGCAGACACAATTTCGATATTATTATTATTTTGCACAGCACAAAAACTCTTTATTCTTTACGCAGTTTGTTTTCGGACAAAGCCAATGCTGCCGTCACCTCAACACTAGTGATGGTTGTTTGCGTTGCGTTGCGATGCACCAGTGAGCTATCGATAAGACACTCGATATTTCACTAATTTCGATGTTCATTTCATTCGATTCATACGAGCTTACTGTTAATTATTATTATTTAATTTAATTTATTGATACGTTTTTTGTTAGTTTTCGCACACAGTCAGCTGAAATATAAACACATATAGCCATCGATATTAAGTTTGATAAGGTAACAACAAAGATCTTAAATAGCAAGGGAGGACACATTTAAGTAATTAAAGTTTATTAAAGTATATTTCATTTAAATTAATTTAAGAAAATAGCATACTTATGAGAGTATCAGTTCATTAAATTCGCTCCCAAAAATAGTAATTAAATTTAAAAAAAAAACATAGCTGTATAAAAATTGCGTCGTCCTATTTTGAATTATTTTCTTAACTTTAAGGAAAAATTTGAAAATTATAATGTTTTTAATGTTGTTAATGTTTGTTACATCAATTATCTCACACACCCTTATATCGGTATTGACGTTGCAATTTAAATTCGTACAGGTTTTAATCTGCAATAAACATTTCAATTTAAATTCGTCGACATCGCTTTTAACTATTAAATAGGTTTACTTTAGAAATTGGGTATTTGCTGAAAATTCGAATTAAATATTTAAGTCACAAAAAAGTTGGAGTCATTTACTCGAAATCCCAATGTTTTTAGGTGTTACATGAAACACTAATTAAAATAATTTACAAATCGCAGCTTTTTTCGTACCGCTGATCAGTTATTTATTGAATCATTTGGCGCATCTTACATTTAGAGTATCATATGTGATGGGCCAGTGGTCATCAGGTTAACGAACGCTCCTTAATCAGCTGCCGCTCCATATACCACTCAGTTCTTTCGATTGCCGCGCCGTCGCATGGACGCAGTGCACTTGGGACAGTACCATTTGCCCTTAGGCGGCTGGGTGATGCCCACGCAGGGATAGTGGAACCACTCGTACGGACAGGCGTCGTTGTCGCAGGCGACCATGTCACCGTAGGAGACCTGATTGCAGGTGCAGTAGCGCGGCTCGTTCGGATCGTAGGACCACTCGCCCTCGTTCGTCTGCTCGACAACCAAACCGCTCTCGCTGATGGTCAGATTGGCGCCCGGCGCCAATGCGGCGCTGGGCAGGCCGATGGCGGTCGCCGTCACATTGTTCACAGTTGGCAAAGCAACGGCGGCTGTCGTCGCCGCCACCGCAGCGTGACCAGTTGTGTGACCCGTCGGCAATTGATTGACCGTTGGATTGATGGCCAGCGCGCCATGGCTGAGATTGGAGTGTTGTATAGGTGCGGCGGTGGCGTTCGACAGCATGTCCACAGAGTCCACGCTCATCGACGACGATGACGATGTGATCGAGTTGGCCGACGTGGAGCCGTCCCAAAACTTGACGGCTATACCGCCGGGCATGGAAATGCTGGCGTTCAGTTTTCTACAAAAAAAAAGGATCCACAGATACTTTAGTAATGCTTTGGGGATAAAGTCAGGCTGGACTTACTTCTTATGCTTCTTCTCGTGATGATGATGGTGCTGATGCTGGTGTTGTTGCGGATGTTGATGTTGTTGCTGCTGCTGTTGGTGTTGCTGCTGCTGCTGCTGATGATGATGTTGTTGTTGTTGCTGTTGCTGCTGCTGCTGATGTTGTTGCTGCTGTTGATGTTGCTGCTGCTGCTGTTGTTGTTGTTGTTGTTGCTGCTGCTGCTGTTGCTGCTGCTGATGATGATGGGCGCCGCCGGCCAGCGTTCCAGTCGCTGGCTGCATGTTGTTGTTATGCGCCGCCGCTGCCGACCAGAACTCCGTGCTGGCAGCGACACCAGCGCCATGAATGGCCTCATAGCTGGCCTTCAAGCTGGCCGTGCGTCGTCCCTGCGGCATTTGCTGGGTGGCCACAATCGCCTGGCTGGCAGCGGCCGCAATGGCGCTCGACGCAGCCGCACCGCCGCCCAGCTGGTGCAGATTGTAGCTGACCGTCGCATTGCCATGTCCGGTAGCCAAGCCAGCGCCTGTGCCCGCCACTGGACCCACGGTGACGCTATTGTTGGCAGCAGCGGCTGCTGCCGCCACGGCTGCGGCCGCAACGGCGGCATTGCTGCTGCTAGTGTTGCTGTTGGTGGCGAGCACGCTGTGCGCCGTGAGATTCGTGGGCAGCTGACGCACAATATTGGCGCTGACAGCGCCGCCAACCGCATTGCCAACGCTGCTGGGCGCCATGGGCAGGGTGACGTGCGTTGTCAGCGTACTGACGTGGTTGCCAGCAACGGGATTAATGATATTGCTGCCAATACTGCTGCTATTGCCGACCACGGGCAGCGACTGGTTCAGATTGGCGCGCTTCTCCTGCACGGGCACCGTGCAGATGGTCTCGCGTCGCTTCTCCGGCTTGCGATGACGCTGATGGCCAGAAACGACGACCGCGTTGCTGTTGTTGGCGGAGAGGCTGCTCAGCGCCGTGCTGTTGACCAGCAGGCTGCCAGTGACGCTACCTGTGCTGGTAATAATGCCAGCGGAGCTGTTGATGCCGCCGCTCATTAAATTGCTGTTGACAACCGCAGTGGCGTTATAGTAGCGATTCTCCTTTTGATTCATGCTCAGCAGGAGGGCTGTTGCGGCCGTCGAATTGTTGCCGTCCAATTCTAGCGAACGCTTCTCCAGAATTTCGGTAATGCCGTTGTTGTCCGCCTCGAGTTCGCACTTGAACTTGAACAGCTCGCTGTCCAGGCGACGCAGATATCTCTCGACCAGCTCGTGTATTTGGGTGGCAATCGCCACCTTCTCATCGGCATCTTCCATCACCTTGAAGTAATCGCCTCGCAGGCTATAAAACTCGGCGTCCATCGAATCGTGCTGCAGTTCACCGCGCTTGCACTGCTGAAAGAACAGTCGCGACTTTTTGTCCAGCGAGTCCATGTTATCTACGCGGATTGTAACGTTTTTTAATACGCACCCCCATTCAGGCTATTCTGCGCCACTTACTCTGTACGGCCAGGTCCAACTCACGCATCTCTGTGAAGCGGTCGCGCAGCTCCTGCGGCAGATGCTCAATCACTGCAACGAAAATGGGCATTGGTTTGTTGCGGTCGCATCGTATTTAGTGACGCTGCTGCGCTACTTACTCTCCAGGTAGTCTTCCAAATACAACATGTTGTATTTGCGTTTAATTTGATTAATTAAACTTCACAATTGTTGTCAAATGAAAAAACTTATGCTCGTGTTGTCAGTGTTAGTATTGGTGTATATGGTCATATCAAATCCCAAAATACTAACAAAACAAAACACTATTCGTAAAATATCGTTATCGATATATTTGTAGCTACCCAGTATTAGAGTTGAACAGCGTACTTCAATTCAATGAGTACATTTAGTTTTTCATTTTTGATTCAATAAGGAATTGTTCGTATGGCTGCTTCTGCTATTAAATCAGCTAAATTTCTGAATATTTATTCAACCTCTGTTTCTGACAATTATTAAATTGAAGTGGAGTTTCAGAGTCCACTGTTTTGTTTTGTTTATTTCTCATTTATATTCTGAATGTACTTCGCTCATTAAGTGAGTGGTTCAATGGAACTGGTTCAGAACAATTCGAGGCAGCTCTAGTGCTCAGTACGGCCTGTTGCGATTTGTTTTCCGCCTCTCGAATGTCTTCTCAATGGTGAAATCATGGAAATCGCTAGCACAATTAAATTTCGCGACATCTGCACAATGATGGATCGGGTCAAAGAGGCAAAGAACACACAGCGTAAGGAGATCATACTGCAGCGATATTACAACTCCTTCTGCAAGCATCGAGAGACATTCCGGCAGAGCGCCAATCTGACAGCGAAACAAGCGGAAGACGGCACCACCAGCTTCTATCCGGTGCTCCGTCTGCTGTTACCCGGCGCGGACACGTCGCGCGACAACTACGGCCTGCAGATAACCGCCTTGGGACGCCTATACACACGCGTCCTGCAGCTGGCCAAAGATTGTGAGTGCAACCAACAACTTCACGGTCCAAAATGCATTCAAGTAATCCTTGTTTCGCCTGGCAGCTGACGATGCTCTGCGCCTGCAGCACCGAACGTGGTCCGCGTTCCGCGACTACGCGGACGTGGTGCACGCTGTGCTGCATCCCCGCTGCCACAACCAGCCCAGCAACTTGACCCTCAAGCAAATCCACGACATGCTCGACATTATTGCCAGCGAAGACACAACGGGTAGGTGCATCGAAAAGTTCATTAGCCAGATTATTGTAGATTTTTAACGGTTTAAAAAAAAACGAACGTTTAAAATTAAAGTTGATCTGTGCGTGCCATGGACGAGTCTATATTCCAAAAATTTGCTTCTAAAGTTATAGTTTTCGAATATCGACGCGTTTACACTTGAAAATACAAAAATTCAAAAATACTTGAATTTGCTGAAGTTAAGAATTTCGTACATATTCTTAAAATTTCCGGAAATGTCTTCTGTCTGTTTTTACCCAAATTCAATGGGTTCCGGGTATAAAAATAGATTGTTCCAAAGGGTATTTAACCAAAAATGGTTTTTAGATAGAAATCGCATAGCTTCAAACACTTCAATCAGAATATGAATGATTTAAATGTTACAGTTTTGATTGAGACAAGGTAATCATTAAAGAACATGCATATATATAAATATATAGCTAACTGTTTAGCTAATCTAACACTTTCTACACTCTCGCCGCAGTCAAGGAACGCGAGTTGATCCGCTTCACGGAGGTGGCCTCGGCCAAGGAGCAGCAGTGGCTGATACGTATTCTGCTCAAGACAATGGGCTTGGGCATTGGTGAGCAGCGGATCTTTGGTCTGCTGCATCCCCTGGCCAAGGACATGTACCAGCGTTGCACCGACCTGGGACGCATCTGCAACCTGCTCGCGGACAACAAGCTGGCACAGGAAGCGCCGTCTAGTAGCACCGGCAGCACCAGCGGCACTACAGTCATCAATTTAAACACCTTCATTGAGCCCTTTCAGCAGATACGTCCAATGCTGTGCGAACGGTTTCCGGGCAAGATCGAGGAGCTGATGCAGTCGGATGTGCTTTATATGGAGACCAAAATGGATGGCGAACGCTTTCAGTTGCACTATGCGCGCGGCAGATTCAAATACATCTCGCGCAAGGGCATCGATTACACCAAAAGCTTCGGGGACAGCTATGAGACCGGAACACTGACTCCGCATCTGCGTACGCTGCTGCCTTTGGGCATGGAATCGATCATACTGGACGGCGAGATGATGATCTGGGATACGCAGCAGTTGCGCTATCGCGAGAAGGGCGAAAACACAGATGTGAAGCATCTAAAGCCGGATCGCAGCTGGCGACCCTGTTTCGTGGTCTACGATCTGCTCTACATAAACGGGGAGAGTCTGCTGGATATGACGTACGTGCAGCGCGCCTATAAGCTGCAGGAGCTGCTCGGCGAACAGCAGGGCGTTCTCCAAATAATGAAGGGCCACAAAATTACCTCATTGGCGCATTTCAACACGCTCTTCCAGCAGATGCTCGACTCCAATGCCGAGGGTATTGTCCTCAAGAAGCAAAACTCGATTTACAGGCCCGGAGTGCGCGTTGGCGGCGGATGGTACAAGGATAAAGCGGATGTGAGTAGATTATCGTTCGAAAGTTCCTTATTTAATCCCGTTTAATCTCTACACTGCAGTATATCGAGGGTCTGATAACCGAGTTTGATGTACTGATCATTGGCGGCTTTTACAATCGCAAGCGCACCTTCATCGAATCGTTTTTGCTGGGCGTGCTGAAGCCCGGCGGCGACACCGCACGTGATGAGGTGTTCAGCATCGGTTGTGTGGCGAACAATACGCGTCAGCGCAACGTGCTCCACCATGAATTGAGTGCACACTGGCGCAATGCCAGCACTGAGCCGCCGCCGCTCTGGTATCATTATAAGCCCAACGAGAAGGAGGGCGCGCCCGATGTGTGGATTCATCCCGACAAGTCGATTATATTGCAGGTGAAGGCTGCCGATTTGACGCCCAATGGCGCTTACTTTACGCCCAAATCCCTACACTTTCCGCGCACGCAGCTCATGCGCGACGACAAGGTGTGGAATGAGTGCATGACACTGCAGGAGTACACGGATCTGTGCCAGGTGAGAATGCGCCTGCAATTCCTCCAATTGCGACAATTACTAAATTTTTTCCGTTGTAAAGGGTCGCGGCGGCATCAAAAAACTGAACAAGCGGCAGGCGAACCTGAATGACTTCACCACGGAACGCAAGCGTCAGAAAATGACACCAGCGGAACGTTATCGTCTCGGCTTAGCCGCATATGAGAAGCGCTACGATGCCCTGGCGCTAGGGAACAGCTCTCAGCTGTTTGAGGGCTTCAGCTTTTGCATATTGAGCGGCCGACGCGGACACAGCAAACAGCAGCTGCAGGCGCTGGCCGCACAGAATGGCGGCACCATTGTCCAGAATCCGCTGCCGAACGATCCAAAGTGCATTTGCATAGCCGGTGATCTGGTGTACCTTGTGGAGCGTCTAATGCAGCAGCAGCCGCGCACCAACGATATACTGCGCCTGGACTGGCTGCTGCGTGTGTGCCAGAAGCAGCAGATCGAACTGCGTCCCAGGGATGTGCTCTCAGCGACCGAGGCGCTGCAAACGCAGTTTGACAAGAGCTTCGACAGATTTGGTGACAGCTTCACGGACGTATTTTGCAGCCTCGATGAGCTGCAGGATGTGCTGCAGGACATAAGCGAAGCGCAGCTGGACTCTGAGCAGGTGGAACAGCACGAATTGGAGAGCATCGAGCAGCAATTGATTGGCGCCGGCAATCACAACATATTTGCCAAGCACTACGGCTGCTTTTACAATCGCGACGCCGACGAACTGGCCAGACTGCTCTTCATCCAGCGCGGCGGGCAATTGGTTAGCGAGTCACAGCACGAGAGCCTAACGATTGTGCTGGTCAGTGCCAGTCGCTTGAATCGGCAGGACTTTGAGCAATGGCATCACAAGCACTTCGCCATGCATCCCGTGCAAGTGATCAGCACGGATTGGATACGGCAATCGCATCGAGCACGTTACGCTCTGCCTACGGCGGAGTTTCTGTTTGTTTTCTAGTCAGTTTTATGGCATACCATCGCAGTAGGCAATTGTTAATATAGCTATACATTTACACAAGCATATACATACATATATTTTTTTCAAAATCGTTGAACAATAAAATATATAACACCAATTTTACAAAAAACCAATTACTGCATTTGGACCCAATTATCGCTTTGCCATGTCAACGCCGCCAAATTCACAACGCGTAAGTATCGAATTTGATTGTTGGCCAGCGCGATATGGTTGATCCTGTTCAACGTTGTGCAGTCTGCGGCTGAGGAGTCGCCAAGCTCGGCGCAGCCCAACTGGCTGTGGTCTGCACTGTTGATGAAGGAGAATTTTATAATACCTGGCATCGATTTGGAATCATGCTGCCACAGCGATATGCAGCACACAGGCCACGTTGGGCACTCTGGACGCGAACGCCACTCACCAGCGGAGTCCAAACAGAATCCGTCCAAGAAGCGCATCGGTTTGCGCATCTAATGACAAGCATTGGCCAAGCGACCTATAAAATTGCCAACAAGTAACTAAAACAAAAATGCTCATCATTTACACATTTCATACAATGCACATGTAAAATTTGTATTTATTTGATTTTCACATTCACATCAATAAGACGAGTTCGAGTTTCAAGTTTCAAGTTTTTGGTAACGGAAAGAGACAGCAAATGTTAACGCTCACAATTTCGTCTAGTGCCATTTAAACTATATAACTAAAGAAATATATGTGTCGAGAAGATCTGGTCTATTAAATTAGTGTACTCGTACTTATTTTAAATGTTAAATAAAATGATCAGTTGTTTCTTTTACTTTTCTTTCTTTTTGTGTAAAACTGAAAATAACCGTTGCTGTTTCTTTCTCGCTCGTTTTTCTTTTTTGCTTTTTAATGTTTATCAATTTTTGGACTACAATTAATTGATACGCTTGAAATTTGATTTATAATTTCACTTGCAGCAATAAGGACATCAAAAATACATTAATTATTTTGTTTGTAAATGTATACATATATATATACTATATATATAAATATATATAGTTATGTAAATATGCATGGTTTAATGTAAAAACAATTCTTAAGGGCATTAGCCTGCTCCTTTTCACGGTACTCTGAGGTTTTTCTTGACTCTGACCAATGTTAGGCAAAAAAAAAAATGTTTTCTTTTTTATATATATATCTCTTTACACATATATACTTAGCTTTAACAAAAATGGTTGTTTACCATCCATATAATATGTATATTTGTAATTATGAGGAATATATGCAATCTCTGAGATTGTTTAACACATTTACATAACACCTAAAATGGGTTTTCCGTTTTAGTCCCAAAATTGGGCTGTTTGAAAACCAGTACCAAAGACTGCTTACGTATTTTGAAACATTATTAAAAATGGCATATCAGCTAAGTATTTGTGGGCTCATCATAATCTAAAATGTGTTTTATATATTTTTCTGTTTTTATTCAAAATTAACTGTAGCAGCCTGTTTCTTTATTATTATTATTAATTTTATTATTATTATTATATTTCTATTTAATTAGTTCACGGCGAAATTCGTCTTTAAAATCAAATTCTATGCTTTAATAATATTACATAATAAATATATGTGTATATATATAAATATCGTACAACAAATTGTTAGGTACAGGTATACAAATGCATATTCAAGAGGGTTTATTTGTTGTTGTTTTTTTTATTTGTGGTTGTTGTCCTTGATAATCAATAGTGTTTGTAATCATACGTATATGTATATATAAATATATTTATATATGTTTATGTTTATGTTTATGCTTATAATGTCTAAACAGAGTTAACAATTTTACTGTAAAGTGCTCATCAAAATTATGTAAATGTACAGCTGGTGCCAACAGAACAACTTTGCTTTTCGCCTGGAGCGCATTTATTTATTTATCATTTTGTTTGTTTGTTTGTTTGTTATCGTATGGTAATACTAGGCAATGCACTTTAATTAAACACAAGCAGACATTTTGCACATATTTATGCTTATATGTGTGTTTGGTTTTTATATGGTAATCGGCAATTGTTAGGTAACTCTGATTTCGGGTTTATGACTACGATTACATTTAGCAACTACTAACAGTTATGATTATAATAACAATCATTGTAATATATATGTATGTATAATGTTAATAATAATGAAAATATTAGTTACATTTTGTGTGCTGTTTCCTCTTCATTTTCTTTTTTTTTATAATTTAATTGAAACATTTGAAGCTTTAACAGTATGAAAAAAAATGGATTTTTCTTTAAATAAAAAAGTCTTTTGGAATTTTCGCATATTCATATTCGTAGCTATAAATATTTATACATTTAACATACGTTTAATTTGTTTGATTTTGCAAACCCCTTAAGCAAAACGAAAAAAAAAAAACGGCAAAAAGGATAAAAGCAGAAAAAAAAAATAATAATAGTTTAATATGTATATAATTTATATATCAAATCAGACTTTAACTTTCAAAAAGTTAACGCAACAAAATAATAATACGCGAATTGAAAACAAAACCGAAAAAAATTTGATTTCAAGTTTAAATTTGTGATAAATGTAAATTTACTTTGTTAATTGCAATTTTTTATTTTATATTTTATATATATATACATATCAAAATACATATATATATATAGTTTTCTTGCAATGCGTATTATTATTCAGTTTATTTATTCATGTATTTATATGGCAGTCGTTATCATTTTTGAGATAATTTGACTTTTGTTGAAAAAAATCAATTTAAATTAAACAAAAACAAAAAAAATGTATACATATATATGTATATATATCTATAGGGTCTACAGCTTAACAAGTGTGCTTACAGCTATAAAAGTGTGTGTATTTTGTGTGTGCGCGCAATTTCTTCATTGGTGGTAATCAGTTTTGCTTACCAAACAAGTTTAACAAAATTTGGTCCACATTAAACTCTTGATCTGCGGTATGTGTGTGTGTGAGTTTCTGTGTGTCTGTGAGTGTGTAATGTGTGTGTTTCTATTCATACGCTTAGGATTAGGCCTGTGTGGTTTCCCCTTAGTTCATAAAAATAACCCAGTACATTAATTTGTTGATCTGTCGCCGTTTAAACTGAAAAAGAAAAAGAAGGAAATATTAAATGTGGGTTTTTTAAAATATGATTAAATTGCTTATATTGTAATAATTTATATAAATCTTAAAGTTCATTAGGGTACTTTATTTGAATCTTTGAAAGTTGCATTAATATAGAGATTGAACTCTCAGAGACTAATTACCATATGAAATTAATAATCTTAAACTGATTGTCGGAGATGCCCCTTCTTGTGTGTTTTTAGATAGGATAGAAAGTGTGTGAGAAAGAGAGAGAGAGAGAGAGAGAGAGAGAGAGAGTAAGAGAGAGAGAGAGAGAGAGAGTAAGAGAGAGAAAGAGAGAGAGTAAGAGAGAGAGAGAGAGAGAGAGAGAGAGAGTAAGAGAGAGAGAGAGAGTAGGGAGAGAGAGAGTAGGGAGAGAGAGAGAGTAAGAGAGAGAGAGAGAGAGAGAGAGAGAGAGAGAGAGAGAGAGAGAGAGAGAGAGTAAGAGAGAGGGAGAGAGAGAGTAAGAGAGAGGGAGAGAGAGAGTAGGGAGAGAGAGAGAGTAGGGAGAGAGAGAGAGTAGGGAGAGAGAGAGAGTAGGGAGAGAGAGAGAGTAGGGAGAGAGAGGGAGTGTAGGGAGAGAGAGAGAGAGAGGGAGAGAGCAAGAGAGAGAGAGTAAGAGAGAGAGAGAGAAAGAGAGAGAGTAAGAGAGAGAAAGAGAG